>CM031234.1:204430940-204888542 GCA_018340775.1 Taxus wallichiana var. yunnanensis
TAACCATGAACTTTGAGAGGATTTATACCACTTGGTGATCTTCTACATTGATGAAGATTTCTCCCTTGAATAACTTTGAATCATTTTCCCAATCTAGTGATGACCACAAACTCTATGATGCATGGACATCTGGACCATAGAATGAGTGTTTAGAAACATTGTTATGATGTTTACCACTGCAAGCTTGAGATGAACACATACAATGCCCACGATGACCCTCCTTGAAACTTGGTTGATGAACCCTTTGACTCATTGAAATCATTCTGACCAATTCACTTTGGATCACTCGGTTCCTTAAGTGATGAAGATGAATTCACATGATGTGCCTTGTGATGCCTTGCTTTGCTTCTATAAACCATTGCACTCAAGATGATGCTTCCAAGACCTCCATGAAGTTCTCATTCCTCCTTTTCAACTCATGAAACCATCTCATTATCCAAAAGGGAGTCCAAAAAGTAGTAAGGTGAGTGAAAACAAAGTCATATGCAATTTTCCACTCCAAAATGAAAACTTTCTATTTTTAGAATATGAGCTGTGCTCTTGTTATTTAGGGCATATCACCTGTCTTGCTCATAATTTCACCTTTTGAACCATCTACCATATTCCAACCTCCTTTGTTCCCAAGATATATTGCTATTTTTAGCACATTTCTATTTTTAGCAGGTTGTTATTTGGGGACTTCTATTTTGGGAAGAAGTCATTTTCTATCTTACTTTCCATTTTACCCCTTTTCTGATTGTCTGAGTGATCAAACTTGAAATTTAGTGGGACTCATCATTTATAGCATGTGAGGAAGTATAACATATGCTATTTTTAGTAAGTGGTGAAAATGACCTCTGTTTGCGATGGGAACAACTTTTTTTGATTCGGCTCTTTGTCACGAACTCGTGCTCTAATTTTCATCATGATTCACTTTCCAGAAAGCTTAGAAATGAAAAATGAAAATTTATGTCTAGTAAGAGATTTGGGTATGGAGCTACCAGGGTAGAATACTGATAAAAAATCAGTCCTTCATATCTCAAGAAACTAGCAACTTCATCATGCAAAAACTAGTTTGAGAGAAACTAGATTTTTGGAGACCCTTCCCTCTGAATTTTGGATGATTTCACCTCACTTCATGGCACAAAAACTATCTTTGGGAATTTGAAAATTTCCCTCCATTTTTGCGCGAAAGAGGGAATAATTTTGATAAAAAAACATCCCTCCATATCCCTAAAAATAGGGACTTCATGGCATGAAAACTAGTTCACATAAACTAGATTTTTCAATGATCATTCCCTCCATTTTCGTCGATTTCACCCACTGGAACCCTGAGAAGTGGAGAGGTAGCTCACTGATTTTTTCCACTATTGTGTCATGGTGGCCATTAATGGAGCTTGAAATTTTCTAGGTATGTTTTTTCTCCATTCATGATGAAATCAACTCCATTGTGATAGGTTTTTTCTTGTCTCACTGGTGAAATTTCTCTTCAATCCGGTTGTCCAATTTGATGGGAATTTGAACTTTGTTCTTCGTGGAGCCGAAGTGAAATTTATTCATTGTGAAATTCCTTGCTGAAAATTAGAGGTTTGAATATGATTTTTTAATGGCCTTCAAGAGATAAGAACTAAAAAATAGATGGTTTTTCTATCCATGCACCAGTTTGGAAGATTTCTTCAAATTTTGATTTCATGGCAATGGGGATTTCCATTGTTCTTCTTCTTTGTTCTTCATTTTTCTTCTTATCTCTCATGAAATATTATTCTGAGACCTATTGTATCACCATGGGTAGAGGATTTAATTTTTTGGTGAATCTGGTTTGAGATTTGGAAATGATGGAGTGGTGGAAGTTGCGAGAGAAAGTTCTGAGAAACTTTCTTGGTAATGGAGAAGTTAGATGTTAGAAGTTAGAAGCAGAAGGAGGAATTTTTAAATTTTCAAAATTTGGAGTTAGAGTTGGGAACATTTTTTTTCCCTGAACATCCCTCACCTCAAAGGGATGTGAGGGACATCAATTTCCATGGTGAAAAGAAGGTGACACGTGGCAATGATCGATGAGTAAGGAGTGAGTGCTCCAAAATCAGCTTTAAAGCACTAAGGGCTGGAAGCGGGTCACATGGGTGACCAAAAAGTATCTCTCTAGGGGATGGGAACATTTTTCAAGGTTTTATGTCCCTGACCTATGAGGGATGTGAGGGACATCAAATTCCATGGTGGTCCTAGAGATGACACATGGTGGAGATCCACGACAGGGGATTTGAGCTCCAAATTACACTTAGGGGCTGAACTGTCAATCTGATGGTCGCATGGGGTTCCAGGTCACATGGGGGCTGGGAAAATTTTTAAGGTTGATGTACCTAACCTTAGGGACTTTCGGGGACATAAAATCCCACCAGGCTCCTGGAGCTGACACGTGTCCTCCCAAAATTTGGCTAAGTCTCTGAACTTGCTCCAAGAGGACAACTTGACGATGATAACTTGAGCTCCCGATGGAATTTTTTGAAAAAAATTTATATGATCCTAACTAGAAATGGAATTTTGAATCCAATGGTGGGGTATCATGTCTTTATTCTTCCATTTGATCCCTAAAAATATGATTTTTATTTGGTACTCCACATGTGCTTGAGAAAAACTACCTGCAGACCTAATGCACCAAAGTGTTGTGAAAAATATGATTTCACCATCTTGTAGGGATTGGAATTATATTTTCTAAGATGATGTTTTTTTTTTCTCCTAAATCCATCCGAGCTCCCAGAATCACCTTCTGAAGCTCAACGGTGGTTGTTTTGGCTTGTGTACTGACTAGGCTTGTGAACCCTAATTTTGGTGAAAACTACCCCAACTTCTCCGAGACCTTCCAAAATCTTCTGAATCATTTCCATGATGTCCCAAGACCTTTGAATCACCTCCAAATCCTATTTGGCTCTTCTTATTCTCACTCCATGGGGTTGCTCCAGCCTAGGAAGGCCAGTGATAACCCTTCCCACAACTTCCTATAGCTTGCAACTTTTAATGAACTCCTAAAATCACCTAGGGGGAATGAATGGAATTTCCTAAATCACCTAGGGGATGAGATAATGTTAATTAGGAGGTCAGAGGTCACTTGGAATGATATGGATAGACCTGGGGTGTCTTGGAATGATAGGACTTGAAAAAATTGGTACAGGGGTATAGTTGTCATGCTTTCGAAATTGTTAATTTCCTTGTTGCACATTTACATGACAAAAAATGGCTCTAGCTTGGGGACATGACATGGAATGAGTGTAGTGAAGACATGACATGGGAATCTAGAATCTCAATTTTAGACCATATGATCTATTGACAATGCCTTATCCATTGGGCCCCGGAAGAGTCATGTGCAAAATTTACAAGAGAGAAGGACAACGAAGAAGGAAACACACACACAAAATGGAAAAAATGAAAGGAAACACATGACACACAACATAAAGGGAAACACACCACGGAAAGGAAATTATATACAAGGGGGGAAATTTATAGAGGTGGGAAAAGGATATACACATACCCAACAATGGGTTGAGAAAAGTACATGCCATCATGAAATAACAGATTGAAGTATGACCATTGAAGCACAAAAAACTATTATTTGATCAAACCATGCTTTGGTGATGGATTTTCATGGCTTGAGAAGAATAATGTTGACCATAATTCCATCTTGGTACTCATACTACATAGAGAATGTTCTTTCATCCAATGAACACTTCATCACTTTCTCAAAACTCATGTACCTTGATGCTCCTCACTTTACGTCCTATGACCATGTGACACCATTCTTCCATGTCTTCAAGAGTGGGAAAATTTTCTATGTCATGAAAACATTCATCTCCTTTTGATTTTTGACTTCAAATTGTCTCTTATATCAGCAAAACACTTGGAAGGAGTGAGAACAAATTGATTTTCTTCCCATTCAAGAACTTCCCCAAACATCCCTTTGTTTCTTTGAGAAAGTGTTTTCAGACATGGAGGTTAAATCATTGAGCTGGAGATCTTCATCATCCTTGAGATATTGTTGCAGCATGGGAACATGTTCAAGGTGAATCTGAGCTTGGAGGATGGTGAGTGTAGTTTGATTTTGGATCATTTGGAAAGAATCATGCATACTCCCACTTTGTTGTCTAGAGAAATGGTTGCCAATATGCATTTGTTAGAGTGCATCTTGATATCATTTTCAAAATTACAGCTTTTGGTTTGGTTGTATAAGCATTCTTCACCCTTCATTGGATTTTTCCATATGAACTCTTGTTTTGCATTGATGGACCATTCTGAAATGGTGGGAGAAAGTTGGTTTTGAATATACTCCCAAACATTGCTGCAGATTTTTGCCATGTTCCAACAACTTTCTTCAATGCAAATCAGCTCAATGTTTTCCCTGTTATCTTCTTCCATGGCAGAGGTGTTGTCTTCAAAACTAGAGATGTCCAAAGGAGATTCACAAACTTTTCTTCTTTTACACTCATGAACTTCTTCACATGATGTGGAAGAAAAATGACATGCTTTCATGTCCATTCTCATCAACCAAGTATTAGAGAAGTCATCAAGCTTATCCAACTACTCCATCTCAACATCAAAAATTGGTGCATCAAAATAGGAAGCACAAATTGACTCATACATGTCTTGTATCTCCATGGCCCAGGTTAAGAGTTCAAGACTAAGTTGAGGATCTTTAGTTTCTTCTGCAGCCTTCAAGATATCTTGTATGATAGTTCTTCTAAAATTTCCATAGGCTCATTTTTATCTTCATTGGAAGAATCTTCTTGTTGTGCCTCTAGGAGATGGTTAAAAATATGATCCATATGGGCCCATGATTCATTTGAAACATCCTCGTTCACCTCTTCCATGATTTTCATTTCCAAAGATTCACTTTCTTGCAAACACGGGCATACTTGATTCATGACACCTACTGACAAGGAGAAGAGGTCCAAGCTTCATGGGAAGGGCACTCCTTCAAGCTCAAAATCCATATCATCTTCTTCTTGGTAAGAAGTAGAGAACCATGTTGGGGAAGTAGTATGAGAAGAATTTTCAGCTACATCTTGACCATCCATTATTGAATCTTCTTTTCGGTGAAAGATGAAAGGCTATGTTTTCACCGTGATGATGATTTTTCTCCCGAGTGAGTAGAGGTTGTGTTTAAATTGTTCATTCTCCTTCATATTTGAAGAGAGAGTGGGCTTCTTCCATTTTATCATCCATGATTGCATTGAGAAGAGAGTTTGATTCTTTGACTTCCTCCATTTCTTCATGCAACATTTCTACATCACTTGAAGAATCAAAATAGGAGGGAAGATTATCTATGACCATCTTGAATTCATCATCTTTGGACCATGATGTCAGGTGACTTTCTTGCACTTCTTCACATCTCTCCATTTCATCATTAATTGAAAGATCAAAACTTGAAAAGAGATCATCCATGCTTACTTTGAATTGGCTATCTTCTTCATCATTGGTGGAGTCTTCGAGAGAGCATTGGATCATCCATTATGTAGAAAGGATATTCCTTTATTGAATATATTATTCCCCCATGGGTTGTGACTTGAGCCAAATGGAATTTCTGAATGGTGATTCTATCTTCATCTCTTCTACTTCTTCCTCCATGATGTTGCTTTGGCTTTCATCGAGAGGTTCCATGACAAGATCTTCTTCAAAAAATCCAAGAATATTTTGGGAATGAAAACCTCATAATATGGGCAGAAATATAGGGTCTTCTTCCATAGGGTGCATCTCTTTCTTCCTCCATTTGATGTGGAGCTTCAAGATGTTCATATCTTCTTTGTAGAGATAAAGCATACCTCCAAATTTCATCAAAGACTTCGGGGTTAGAATTTCCTTCTATTATGCTCTAAAGCCTTTCCACATATTATCTTTTCAAAATATTCATTTCTTCATCACCGTATGCAATGAATTCATCTAGAGAATGGTGGAAGAAGGAAAATGTTCTCAATTTTGTAGTGAGTTGTGCGAGATTGCAAAAATCTTCTTTAGTGGATCTTGCACCATCCTATCTTTCATCATCTTCTTGAATGCTGATTTTATCTTCATCAAAAGGCTCAAGGATAGGATTTTCTTTAGTGGACATTCAAGAACCTTTTGGGTATGAAAACCCTATGGTATGAATGATCTTCAAGATCTTCCTCTATAGGAAAACTCTCCTCTTCTTCTTCCTTGTTATGGGTTGCTTCAAGTTTCTCATTCATCTCTTGCAAGAATTTGACATATTCTCAAACTTCACACCTTATCTTATGTCTCCTTTGAATCCATTCTTCTTCATCGGTGATAGGTTATTTCTTCTTTCCTTTGTCATACTAGTCTAAAACCATGGCTGATCAACGATCTTATTTTCCAAAAGACATCTTCTTCTTCTTCTTCACTATCACTCATTGGTACTTCACTCTAATCTAGAAATTTCTTCATGATGCGGGAAATGAACGTGAAAAATTATGTTCCTTGATGAGTCACCTTCACAAATGATTTTCCTTTGAATCTAATTTTTTTTTTCATCAATATTTGATTTTTTTAATTTTTGTACCTTGTAGTTGTATTTTGGGTGTAGATGCTACTAAATCTATCCTGATGGGCACAAAAAATGTTGGTGAGAAAAAAATTTAGGTGGAAAATTGTGGTTATCTTCCAAATACTCTAAGATTATAAGTCCCTCTACTTAACTATTGGAGCTCTCGTATGTGCATGCATGCAGTAAGTGGATTTTCTAAATGTTTTGTCCTTTTGATTGGGGATCCAATAGGGGCACTCTCACTGACCTATGCGGAAAAAGCTAGTAATCTCTTGCTAGGGAATAATTTTTCTATAAAGAGGGAAGGGAGGAGAGAAATGAGGTAGAAGAACTAATGTTGTAGGTAGAAAATCAAATTCATTGTACACACTAGTTAGAAGTTTCATTGCATGCACTAAAATTAGGAAGAAACAATACTATAAATAACAACAAGACCAATTAGAATTTAATGAAAACAAAGTATCAAGTAAACCCTCTTAGTCAAAAAAGGTTTGAAAATGCTCAAGTAGAAATTGTACATAGTATGAGAATGGAAAACATTGAGAATAGGGGAAAAGCGGCCAACTCTTTTCACTCACAAGTGAGAAAAATATTTCTCATGAATTTACAAGAAAATAACCAGCTAGAAGAATTTCAGAATTTGAACCCCTTGAAATGAAGAGCTCATTACAATTTATACCAATGTGAATTATCCTTTCACCTCCCTCACATGACTCTTCATTTCCATATTCCACTCGTGACCTTTCTTTTTCCATGAATTAAGTATTTCTTTTATAATTTTGAGAAAATACTTTAAACAAATTTAAAATAGGTCACTTAAGTAAATAGTACAAAATACCATGATGACACATAATGAAGAATTAGAATGGAGAGAGAAAGTAGAGAGGGAAAGAGAGGGAGAGGGAAGGGATGGAGGGGAAAAAACTCCTCGTGATGAAATGATTTGAATGCCTTGATACAACCATGAAATTTGAGCAAGGATTTATTCCACTAGTAATCTTCTACACTGATAAAGATTTCTCCCTTAAATAACTTTGAATCATTTTCCCAATCTTGTGATGACCACAAACTCTATGATGCATGGACATCCTGGACCATATAATGAGTGTTTATAAATACTATTATGATGTTTACCACTGTAAGCTTGAGATGAACACATATAATTCCCACAATGACCCTCCTTGAAACTTTGTGGATTAACCCTTTGACTCATTGAAATTGTTTTGACCAATTCACTTTGCATCACTCGGTTCCTTAGGTGATGAAGATGAATTCACATGATGTGCCTTCCAATGCCTTGTTTTGTTTCGTAAACCATTGCACTCAAGATAATGCTTCCAAAATATCCATGAAGTTCCCATTCCTCCTTTTCAACTCATGAAATCATCTCAAGATCAAAAGGGGAGTCCAAAAACTAGTAAGGTGGATGAAAACAAAGTCATATGCAATTTTTCACTTTGAAATGAAAAATTTCTATTTTTAGAATATGAGTTTGTGCTCTACTGTTCTAGAGCATATCACTTGTCTTGCTCATATTTCACCTTGTTATGTTTGTGGAGCTTGTGTTTCATGTTAGAGTGTGGTACACCTTCTATGTGTTACACTCGAGTATTTTTACAAAGGGGTCCCACTTACCGGTGAGAAGGTCGGAGGGTTTGGGGTGAAGCCAAGAAAATTTTCATGGGTGGTTTATTAACCCATGGGTAATGGGTAACCGTTATGGGCTGTTTTTGGGCCCATGGTTTTTGGTACCCATTGTTTTGATACCCACGGTTTTTTGCCCATGGTTTTGATACCCAAGGTTTTGTATCAAACTGATTAAGAAATTTTCTATTTATATGGTCTTATGCATATGATAGATATACAAGCAAATGTATTACGATGTTCTTTGAATTCGGGTGTGAATTTCAGAGTTTGTTGAGCATAGCTCCAAATGGATCTTGGGTATCGTATTGAAAGAGTGGAGGCTTGTAATAAAATATGAGCAAGTGATTCTTGGTGGACGTAGCCTAATTTGGGTGAACCACATTAAATATTGTCTCTCTATGTTGTGTTATTTATTCTACACTTTTATTTGAGATCTATAATATTTTCTACATATTAGTTTCTCTTGTTGCGATTCTAAGGGATTATTATGCATATTTTTCTATTATTTCCTAACAATTGGTTTAGAGCCTAGTTTGGTTTGGTTTGGAGTGTTGAATCACAAGGAAATTTTTAGCTTGAGTGGGAGTTATGACAGATGATGGAAGATTTAGGGTTGATAAATTCAATGGGTAGAATTTCGGTCTCTAGAAGATGCGGATGGAAGATTACCTTTATCAAAAGGATATTTATACTCTACTATCTAGAGAAGGTGAACAAAGCCTTGAGTATGACAGATTCGGAATGGGATTTTTTGGATTGGAAGGCACTTGGAACAATCCGGTTGTGTCTTGCATCTTCAGTATTATTTAATGTTTCAAAGGAAAAGATGACAAAAGATATAATGGATGCATTAGGGAAGTTGTATGAAAAACCCTCTGCCTCTAACAAGATATTTTTAATGAAAAAGTTGTTTAATATGAAGATGTCTGAGAATAGTTCAATAGTAGATCATTTAAATGATTTCAATACGATTTTGAATATGCTAGATTTGGTTAAAATAGAATTTGATGAAGAAGTTAGGGCTTTATTAATTCTATGCTCTTTACCCGAAAGTTAGAATAACTGATAATGGCGGTAAGCAACTTGGTTCTATCTAACTCAAATTTTGAAGTTTGAGGATGTTGTAGGGGTGATTATAAGTGAGGAAATGTGAAGAAAAAGCTTTGGGGAATCTTATACTTCAGGGAATGCT
The DNA here is from genome assembly GCA_018340775.1 of Taxus wallichiana var. yunnanensis. Taxonomy (NCBI): domain Eukaryota; kingdom Viridiplantae; phylum Streptophyta; class Pinopsida; order Cupressales; family Taxaceae; genus Taxus; species Taxus wallichiana. The sequence goes on from CM031234.1 coordinate 204,440,288, forward strand.
TTGACAATGGAAACTAGAGGGAGACAGAAGAATAGAAGAAACCATGGAAAATCAAAGGATCGGGAAAGGTCAAAATCCAAAAGCAAGATAGTATGTTGGCACTATGGAAAGTCTGGGCATGCAAAGAAGGATTATTTGAGCTTTGGATAAGAAGAAACAACAGGAAGAAAATAAGGAGGAAAATGTGGCATTGGGTAATGTATGCCGGATGCTTTGATTCTTTCTTTGCATAATATTATTGAATCTTGGGTTTTAGATTCGGGGTTTCTTTTCATGCTACTCCACATAGGCATTCTTTTATTGATTATGTTCAAGGGATTTTGGGCATGTTTTTCTTGGTGATGATGAGCCTTACGATATAGTTGCAAAAGGTTGCATTCGGTGTTAAGATGCAGAATGGGAATACATGGCTATTGAAGGATGTCAGACATGTTCCTACATTAAGGAGAAATTTGATATTGGCGGGGCAATTGGGAAGTGATGGTTATACTGTGATATTTATAGCTGACTCTTGGAAGGTTACCAAGGGTGCTCTTGTGGTGGCAAGAGGTAAGAAGGTTGGAACCTTGTATTTATCCACTGATAGTACTAATGATTGTAATCTTGTGGCTTCAGATGCAGATACAACATTATGGCACTATAGGCTCGGTCATATGAGCCATAAGGGCATGGACATCATAAAGAAGAATTTACCTAGATATACAAAAATAGGTTTGGATTTATGTGAGAATTGCATATATGGGAAACAGAAGCGAGTAAGGTTTCTCAAGGTTGGACCTATGAAGAAAGAGAGTAAGTTAGAGCTGGTACATTCTGATGTGTGGGGGCCAGCTCAGGTATCATCTCTTGGGGTTCAAGTTATTATGTTACTTTTATTAATGATGCAACAAGGAAAGTTTGGGTTTATTGTATTAGAAACAAATTTGATGTATTTGATACTTTTGTTAAATGGAAAGCCTTGGTAGAGAATGAAATAGGTCTTAAGTTAAAATGTCTCAGGTCAGATAATGGAGGGGAGTATTGCAACAATGAATTTGATGATTATTGTTCTAAGAATGGAATCCATAGGAAAAAGAGTTCCAGGAACTCCGCAACAGAATGGGGTATCAGAAAGGATGAATAGAACAATAATGGAACGTGCTAGGAGCATGAGGATACATGCAGGACTACCTCTTTATTTTTGGGTAGAAGTGGTGAGCATAGCTATGTACTTGATAAATAGAGGACCCTCAAGTGCCTTGGATGGAGGCATACCTGAGGAGGCTTGGTATGGTAAGAAATTCAATTACTCATTTCTTAGAGTCTTTGGATGTGAGGTCTTTATTCATATTGACAAGGGTGATAGGACCAAGCTAGAGGCTAAATCAAAAAATACACTTTTATTCGTTATGGTGGTTATGACTTTGGATTTAAATGTTGGAGTATTAAAGACAAGAAAATTATTCGGTCTAGGGATGTGGTCTTTAATGAGAAAGTCATGTATAAGCAACAGTTGCAGGAAAACAGGGAAGAATCCAAGAAAGAATATGTAGTGGTAGAGGATCTTCCAAATGGGAAAGTGACCCATGAATCAGTTCAGGAACCTACTCAATAGGAACCCCAAACTCCTACAGTGAGGAGGTATTCTAGGGTAAGAAAAGAACCTGAACATTTTTCTCCTTCTCTTTATTATTTATTACTCACTTTGATAGTGGAGAGCCGTAGAGATATTTGATGAAGCAATGCGGTAGATGCCAGTAAGAAGTGAGAGAAAGCCATGGATGAGGAGCATAATTCTCTCATGGAGAACCACACTTGGGATTTGGTGAAGCTACTAGAAGGAAAAAGAGCATTCCATAACAAGTGGGTGTACAAAGTTAAAGATGAAGAAGGAGGAAAGAAAAGATATAAGGCCCAGGTTGGTGGTCAAGGGGTTTGCACAGAAATAAGGTATAGATTTTGATGAGATTTTTTCTCCTGTAGTAAAAATGACTTCTATCAGAATTATTCTTGGAATAGTGGAAGCAAAATACTTGCACTTAAAATAGTTAGATGTAAAGATTGCATTTATCCATGGTGATTTGGAGGAGGAGCTATATATGCAGCAGCCAGAAGGATATGAAGTCAAAGGTAAAGAGGAGATGGTGTGCAAACTGAAGAAGAGCTTGTATGGCCTGAAACAAGCTCCACGTCAATGGTATAAGAAGTTTGATAGCTTCATGATGGAGCAAGGTTATATTAGATGTCATTCTGACCATTGTGTGTATACAAATAAATTTGAGGATGGAAGTTATATTATCCTGTGTTTGTATGTTGATGACATGTTGGTTGCAAGTAAAAACATGCAGGAAATAAAAGTACTCAAGAAACAACTAAGTGAATCCTTTGATATGAAGGATTTGGGGGCAGCCAGAAAAATCCTTGGTATGAGGATAACTTGGGATAGGAAGGAACGAAAGCTGACTTTATCTCAGGAAGAGTACATTAAGAAGGTATTGGATAGGTTTAACATGCAGGATGCTAAACCGGTTAGGACTCCTTTGGTAGGCCATTTTAATTTATCTAAGGAGCAGTGTCCCAAGACAGAACAGGAAAGAAATCAGATTTCCAAGGTACCTTACTCATAAGTGGTTGGTAGTTTGATGTATGCTATGGTGTGCACTAGGCCTGATATTGCCCATGCAGTGGGAGCTGTGAGTAGATTTATGAGTGATCTAGGTAAAGAGCATTGGCAAGCAGTAAAGTGGATCCTTTGGTATTTGAGAGGCACCATAGGGATAGTTTTGTGCTACAATGGATCGAACACCACTTTATGTGGTTATATAGATTTAGACATGGTTGGAGATGTTGACAATGATGAGGAGCACAACGGGTTATATTTACACTTGTAGGTGGGACATGCAGTGAGCTAGATTTCACGACTACGAAGCCGGTGGCTTTATCAACCACGAAGAAGTGAGTATGTTGCTACCACAAAGGAAAGTAAAGAAATGATTTGGTTACAACAATTGATTGAGGAGTTGGGGCATAAGCAGGAGGAATGTAAGCTACATAGTGATAGTCAAAGTGCTATACACCTAGCTAAGAACTCGCTTTCCACTCCGGATGAAGCATATACAGTTGAGATATCACTTCATCGGACAACTTTGGAAGAAGATAAGTTGAAGTTGGAGAAGATTCATACTAGTCAGAATCCTGCACAGACATGATGACCAAGGTGGTCACAAGGGATAAACTAAAGCTATGTTAAGCTTTGGTTGGCCTTCGCGAATGATAGTGAAGGGTTAAGAAGCTTGCTCGGTGGAAATCGGTCTCAAGTGGGATATTGTTATGTTTGTGGAGCTCATGTTTCATGTTAGAGTGTGGTACACCTTCTATGTGTTACACTCAAGTATTTTTACGGTGGTCCTGCTCGCGGTGAGCGAGTCGGGGGTTTGGGGTGAAGCCCCAAAGTAAATTTTCATGGGTGGTTTATTATCCCATGGGTAATGGGTAACCGTTATGGGCTATTTTTGTGCCCATGGTTTTTTGGTACCCATTTTTTTGATACCACCATGCTTTTTTTTCCATGGTTTTGATACCCACGGTTTTGTATCAAATCAAGCTTAAGTAATTGTCTATCTATATGGTCTTATGCATATGATAGATAGACAAGAAAATGTATTATAGATGTGCTTTGAATTTGGGTGTGAATTCTGTAGAGTTTGTTGAGCATAGCTCCAAACGGATCAAGGTATTGTATTGAGAGAGTGGAGGCTTGTAATAAAATCTGAGCAAGTGATTCTTGGTGGACATAGCCCAAATTGGGTGAACCATGTTAAATATTGTCTCTCTGTGTTGTGTTATTTATTCTACACTTTTATTTGAGATCTATAATATTTTCTGCATATTAGTTTCTCTTTTGTTGTGATTACTGAAGGGATTATTCCGCATAATTTTTCTATTATTTCCTAACACATCTTCTGAACCATATGCAATATTCCAACCTCATTTGTTCTCAAGATATTGCTATTTTTAGTAGGATGTTATTTGGGGACCTACTATTTTGGGAAAAAGTTGTTTTCTATCTTACTTTCCATTTTACCCCTTTTCTGAATTTCTTGAGTGATCAAACTTTAAATTCAGTGGGGCTCACCATTTATAGCATGTGAGGAATTATATCATATGTTTTTAGTAAATGGTGAAAATGACCTCTATTTGCAATGGGAACAACTATTTTGGGTGTAGCTCTTTATCCCAAACTCATGCTCTAATTTTCATCATGATTCACTTTCCAAAAATCTCAAAATGAAAAATTAAAATTTATGTCTGGTAAGAGCTTTGGGTATGGAGATACCAGGTAGAATACTGATAAAAAATCAATCCTTCATATCTTGAGAAACTAGCAACTTCATTGTACAAAAACTAGTTTGAGAGAAACTACATTTTTTGGAGACCCTTCTCTCTGAATTTTGGATGATTTCACCCACCAGATCCTCGGGAATTTAAATATTTCTTCAAAGAGGGAATAATGCTAATAAAAAACAAATCCCTCCATATCCGTAAAAAATAGGTACTTCATGGCATGAAAACTAGTTCACGCAAAACTAGATTTTTCAACGATCATTCCCTCTAATTTTTCATGTGATTTTGCCCACTGGAACTCTGAGGAGTGGAGAGGTAGCTCGCTTAATTTTTTCACTACTGTGTCATGGCAGCCATTAATGGAACTTGAAATTTCTAGGTCTAGTTTTTGTCTCCATTCATGAATAAATTAACTCCATTGTAATAGGTTTTTACTTCTTGTCTTAATGGTGAAATTTCCTTTCGATCTAAGTTTTAGTTTAACGGGAATTTGAACTTTGTCCTTTGTGGAGCCGGAAGTGAAATTTCTTCACTATGAGCATTCCTTGCTGCAAATTGAAGGTTTGAATATGATTTTTTAATGGCCTTCAAGAGAGAATAACTGAGACATAGATGGTTTGTCAATCTTTGTACGGTTTGAATATTTCTTCAAATTTTGATTTCATCGCAATTGGGATATCCATTGTTCTTTTCTTAATTTGTTCTTCTTATCTCCGTGAAATTTTATTATGATACCTATGTATCACCATGGGTTAGAGGATTTAATTTTTTTGGTGAATCTTGTTTGATATTTGGCAATGGTGGAGTGGTGGACTGAGGTGTTCTCTATAACTTTCTTCTGGCAATGGAGAAGCAGTTAGAAGTAGTAAGAAGCAACTAGGAGTTAGAAAATTTTCAAATTTTGGAGTTAGAGTTGGGAAAATTTTGTTGTACCTGACATCCCTCACCTTAAAGGGGCATGAGGGACATTATTTTCCATAGTTAGAAAGAAGTTGACACATGGCAATAATCCGATAGCAGGGAGTGAGTACTCCAAAATCATCTTCAAAACACTGAGGGGCTTGAAGTGGATCACATGGGTGACCAGAAGTATCTCCTATGGGGTCGGGTGCATTTTTAAGGTTTGATGTCCTTCACCTAAGAGGGAAGTGAGGGACATAAAATTCCATGGCGATTATGGAGTGACATGTGGTAGAGATCCGATGGCGTAGAGGATTTGAGCTCCAAATTACACCCGAGGTTGAACTGCAATCTTGATGGTTGTATGGGGTTCTAAAGGTCACATGGGGGCTGGGAGAATTTTTCCAAGGTTGATGTACCTAACCCTCAGGGATGTTGGGGACATTAAATCCCACCAAGATCTTGGAGCTGACACGTGTCCTCCCAAAATTTGGCTAAGTCCTAAACTTGCTCCAAGAGGACAACTTGTGACAATGATAACTTGAGATCCCAATGGAATTTTTTAGAAAAAAATTATATGATCCCTGACTTTGTAAATGGTATTTTGAATGCAATTGTGGGGTATTGTGTCTTTATTTTTCCATTTTGTCCTTAGAAAATAGGATTTTTATTTGGCATTCCACGTATTCCTCGAAAACCTTCCCGTAGACCTAATGCACCAAATTGCTATGAAAAATATGATTTTACCATGTTGTAGGGCTTGGAATTATATTTCCATAGATGTTTTATTTTTCTCCTAACTCCATAAAAATTCCTAGAATCACCTTCCGAAGCTCAACATTTGTTTTGGCACTGTGTTGAGTAGGCCTATGAACCCTAATTTTGGCAAAACTACCTCAACTTTTCCAAGCCCTTCCAAAATCTTCCTAAATCATTTCCATGATGTCCCAAGACATTTTATTCACCTCCACATACTATTTTTCTCTTCTACTCTTCTCCATGGGGATGCTCCACCCTAGGAAGTCCAAAGGATGGCCCTTCCCACAACCTGCTCGTAGCTTATAACTTTTAATGAACTCCTAAAATCACCTAGGGAATGAATGGATTTTCCTAAATCACCTATGGGGATGTGATAATGTTAGTTAGTAGGTCAGTTAGACTAGATGCATAGTCCTAGGGTGTCTTGGAATGATTGGACTTGAAAAAAATTAACACTATGGGTATAGTTGTCATGCTTGAAAATTGTTAATTTCCTTATTAGACATTTGCATGACAACAATAGGTGAGCCATCGGAGATCCTTTCAAAAACATGGTGGTGTGATAGGTATAGGCTAAATTTAGTGTGCAAAGGTGCATATTCCAAAATGGTGAAGGTATGGAAGGAATAAGGGAGAAGAGATATATAATACGCCTTTGAATTGGGGTATGGTAATGACCCTTCAATGATCGTTATGCGATAAATTTCAGAGCATACTTGTTGACGACCATCCTTGGTGGATAGAGTTGTTAGATCATGGGAATCCTTAGGTTAGTGGGACATGTGCCCTAAGGAGACCTCCAAATTTTAAAGAAGTTAGCTCTTCTCTGTGGGGATAGGAGTGAGAAGAACTAAACAAAAACATAAAACAAGCTAAGGTGATGTGTCGAACAAGCCACTAGGAAATTTAATTGAGACCGTAACTTTCGAGAAGGAAAATGGTGAATAAATGAAGAAGTGTGGATGAAATACACCACAGGTAAAAAATGGTCACATAGAATGCTACCTCAAACTACTTAAGCACAACTTTGAGGATAGTAACAACATTGAGAGATGCACAGTTTCTACGTGAAAATAAAGGTGATCAAAGACAATAAATCTATGTGAATGATGAATAGAAAACACCAGAAGGAATATATATCACTCCAATAGTTGTGCATAATATTACATTTAGAAAAGAGGCAATATTGTTATTACAAAACCTAAGCAGAAGGCTAGAGTTCCAATATCTCGTTCTTTTACAAAAGAGAGACTTGCGACAGAGAAGAAAAGATTTAACTCTCCTAGTACCTAACTAAAAAAATATCCATCTCTTTTATCGAACTTTGATTATAATTTATAGGGGAGGAGGAGGTAAGAGAGAACTTTCAAACTCCTTCCCAACTACCCCTTAATTATGATAAATGATATGAAGTGACAGAAACAGATTTCTTCAAATCTTTCTCACAATTTGGCCCCTTTGGAAAAGTAAGATCCATGCCTATTTAATGCATCTTAATTATCCCGATATTTATGGGAAGACTTGAGATGGACTCACCTTTTGAGAAGAAAATCTTTCAGATATTTATTACATAACCAGATATTTCAACCCTTTATGCATTGGTTCCTGGCCTCTTGACTCAAATGATGCGTATTTTGTAATGAAATGACCCTTCGCCTCTGATCTTTTGAAAATTTCTTGAGCATTAAATCTTACAAATAAGACCCTAAATCACTTATACGTGGTGGATGGCTTGTCATATTTTATGGCCTACTTTGAAAATGGAGTCCATTTGTTGCAAGATCCATGTGGAAGGCCCGTGCATCCTTATGAATCTTCTTTTCTTTAGGGCTTCTAGGAAAGCATTGGGTGAACACTTGACACCGTCCATAGGCTTGTTGTCCTACTCTTTGTTGACTCCATGTGTCAACCCCGAGGGATTTTAAGACTTCATCACTTCCCTTGACTTCCGAAGTTGCTCTGCTTGACACTTGGCGTTTTCACAAGCTTACTCATCTATTTTTTGTTTTGATTAACTCCTTTCCACTCGGTGAAGATTCAACTTTGAATAGGCTTTGAAAATTTAGGACTCTTCTTGTCTATGGATTTAAAGATAATAGTTTGGTGACTCACTGGGACCATTAGCCTACTAAATGAAAAGAACCCACAATCTCTGGCCATCAATTCAGTCTGGTACTACATTTCAAAGCTACTCCAAATCAGAGCCTGTGGCCCTTTCAGCTTTCTGTTGAGCATTTATAATTGTCACTTGACTCTTTTCTCCTTCCTACTCTTTTAATGAAACTCATAAAGTTTAATTTTTTTCTAAGAGTAGAAAATTGAAAAGATGGCCAATGGAATCCTTTGGCTAATTTTAGTTTCTCTGTATTTACTCGAAGTGAAGCTTGCAACCACCTCAACTAATTGTGGGTTTTTAATTGATCCAAAGTCTTCATAAGATCTAGTGCCTTCCTAATAGAGTGAGATAAGTGTAGGCCTATACAAAAGACAAAACATACATGTCTCAAATGAGTCATGCAGAGTGTGCATAAGAACTTATTCTACTAAAAGAAAATCTATTCCTACTCCTAATCTAACATGCTAAAAAAAAAAACTAAAATAGGAAAGGAAAAATATCTTCCTTTTCTTCTAAAATGCAGCCATGCAATTTATTTGGCTAGTGACATGGCTTGTAGTAAGAGTAAAAATAAACATTCAATCTTCCACCGATGAGGCCAGAATATGTTCGATTAATGTATAATATATGATCTCATCTTACTCTCCTTTTTATTAAGTTTGATGGCATTGTGTGACTTTTAGTTGATCTGATATGAGTGAGGATGTAATTGTCTATATTTTGATTGATTGTGATTCTAATGTTAAAAGCTCTAGAATTCCTGACAAATTGTGTGTTTGAATTCAGTTTTGAAATAAAGCAGGTCTAATCAGTCAAGGAAATGAAGTAAGAAGCATTCAGTATGTTTTCAGCAACATTTATTCCTATATAGCTTAGTTTTGGAACTTCCAAGCTAGTTCCGAACTCCATCACATAGTCATCATCTAGTTCGGAACTTTTGGACTTAGTTCAAACTCTAGTATTTAGTTCCATAATTTTTGGACTTAGTTCTAAAACTCTTGGGGATAGCTCCAGAACTCTCATAGTTTTGATCCTTAACAATTTCCTATAGTTCTGGAACTTCTCTAAAGTTCCGGAACCAATGGGAGTTATCTATTCTAACCACATCTGAATATTTTGCATCTACGACCCTTTCAATTAGGAAAGGATGAGAAGATTTTGAACACAAATCTAGGGAGAGTTATCTTATAGCTATCTGATCAACCGTAATCTGACTCAACATCTATTCTAGGTATGATTCAATTTCATCAGAATCGTTGAGACAGTTGTGATTTTAAAATGTATATAAAATCAGACTTGTAGTAGATAGAGAATAGAGATATATAATATGATATAAGATAGATATAGAACAGAGAAGAGAAATAGACTAAGTACTCAGATCCAGTACATTTGTAATACCAAATTTTTTATCAATAAAATATCCATTCCTATTTGAGAGAATTCTGAGTTGTTAAATCCTTATTCAAGGAGGAGTAAGGGCCCACTCCCCCAAGGACCAGGATATTCATTTATTTGGTATTTATATTTCTTCAGAAAATAGCTTAGATCTGTTAATTCTGTATTGTTTTAATTCTTTCAGTTCAACTCTGTTGTATACTTGTTCCTGCAGGTGTTTAGATAGATTATTATATTTCTTGCAATTGTTTTCAAGCATTCTAAATTGAGTGTGTTTATTTCTAAAATCAAGTGTGTTTACTTTCAAAAGCAAGTGTGTTTATTTTCCAATATCACAGTGTGTTTCCATTCGCATAGTGTGTTTCCTTTCAACAAATCTTTTAATGTGTTTACTTTTAGACAGTTTTCATAGTTTGATTTAAATAAGGCTTTACCAAAAGTCCTTAAGACATTGAAAATATCCCCGGAAAATATAAAAACAACTACGAGCTTAACTACTAGATTGATTTGATTACTCTTGTTGCATATAGCTTTAGACACACCCCACGGTTTGATATGACCTCAAAATGAAGTTGATTAAATGAAGGGAATAACGACACCCATCACCACCTATGGTATCAATGAACATTATGCATACCTCCTCTTGTTCATCTTTTGGTTAGAGGTGTTGTAGTTGACCCTCGGGGTCTTGAAAATTATCCTCATGCCCTATAGTGAGCATGACAGGTATGAAAGTTTTCCTTGGTCTTGAGGAGGACCATTCTCTGGTGGGAGTCATTCTAATTCTCTATTCCTTCTCATGGTTCTAGATCATATTTTTGGAATGGGGCTTCCTTGTAGGCTTCTTTGATGGGTTTCATCCCTATCTTCTCCTTCTCCATTATTAGCATCTTTACCGGTGAATCCAGGCTCTTCAATTGAAATAAAAATCTCTCAATAATAATTTCTTCTAGAGTCCTAGGATCAGTCCAAGGGGAGATGTTGTGAGTGGTAGGATGCCCTTGTTGTGGATTCGATGAAGTGGTGAAGATTTTTATTTCGATAAGACCTTCTTCATCAAGTCATTCCCCAAAATCGAGATAAGCACTCAAACTTATCTTCTTTAAGCTTTGTCAAAGCTTTATGCTTTCATATGATGGTTTCTAAATCTGTAAATTCTACATCATGTGTGGCTTCATTTTTCAGAATGAATCCCATTGATAAGGATATTTTTAGGGGAGCGGATTTATGGGGAGGAAAAACAGAGGCAATTTACTGCAGCCTCTTTTTGGCTCAGCTAGTGACACAAACTTCCTGAGCTCATATCACTTCTCACCATACGCTCCTCTTCTTTTGGATTTAGAGCCATTTCTTACTAATGTGGGTGGTATGGTTGGTTGAAGAAAGGGAAAGGTTGGAATTGGTGGCTTGGATATGGACAAAGGTGGAATGATCTATTGGTGGTAATGAAGTCATGATTGCACAATCTCATAGGATGAAGAGAAATGGGAGGCAAGGAAATTCATATGAATGAAAATGGATGAGAGAGATCTCTATGAGCCTTTGTAATGATTTAGCTAGACCCTATGGAGTTTCTTAATCTTCTCCAAAATCATCTTCATTGAAACTTGATTTTTATCAAGAATCGACTGAGTTTATGCCATAATAAAATATCACTCTAAGTGGTCTAGCTAGGTGTGCCAAGAAAATTGTTGATGACCATCCTTAGTGGATAGAACCATCAAAGTCATGGGAATCCTTAGGTTAGTGGGACATGTGCCCTAAGGATACATCTAGATTTTAAATAAGTTTGCTCTTCTTTATGGGGGGAGATAGGGGTGAGAAGAACTAAAATAAAACATAAAAGAAGCTAAGGCGATGTGCCGAACAAGCCTGCTAGGAGATTTAATTGAGACCACAACTACCTAAGAAGGGAAATGGTGAATAACTGAAGAAGGGTAGATAAAATGCACCATAGGTTAGAAAGGGTCACATAGAACACTACCTCAAACTACTTAAGCACAACTTCAAGGATAGTAACAACATTGAGAGATGCATAGTTTCTATGTGAAAATAAAGGTGATCAGAGACAATAAAGCTATGTGAATGATGAACAAAAAACACCAGAAGGCATATATATCACTCCAATAGTTGTGCACAGTATTACATTTAGAAAAGAGGTAAGATTTCTATTACAAAACCCAGGTAGAAGGCTAGAGTTCCAAGATCTCTGCCTTTTACAAAAGAGAGACTTGCGATAGAGAAGAAAAGATTTAACTCTCCTAGTACCTAACTAAAAATATCTCCATCTCTTTTATCAAACTTTGATTACAATATATAGGGAGGAGGAGGTAAGAAGAACTTCAAACTCCTTACGACTATCCCTCAATTATGATAAATGATATGAAGTGACAGAAACAGATTTCTTAAAATCTTTCTCACAATTTAGCCCCTTTAGAAAAGTGAGAGCCATGCCTATTTAATGCATCTTAGTTATCCTACAACCGAATCCTTTGAGATGCAATCACCTTTTGAGAATAAAATCTTTTAGATATTTATTAAATAACTAGATATTTCTACCCTTTATGCATTGGTTCCTGGCCTCTCTATTCAAACGACGTGTATTTTGTAATGAAATGACCATTTGCCTCTGATCTTTTGAAAAAGTATTGAGCATTAACTCTTACAGATAATATGTTAAATCACTTATACGTGGTGAATGGTTTGTCCTATTTTATTACCTACTTTGAAAATGGAGTTCATTTTTTATAAGATCCATGTGGAAGGCCCACGCATCCTTATGACTCTGCTTTTCTTTAGGGATTCTTGGAAAGTGTTGGGTAGACACTTGGCATCGTCCGTGGGCTTTTTTTCCTACTCTTGTTGACTCCACATGTCATCGCTATGGGAATTTGAGACTTATTCACTTCCCTTGACTTCCGAAGTTGTACACACCGCTAACACTTGGCAACGTCTATGGGCTTACTCATCTCTTTTGTGTTTTGATTAAGTCCTTTCCACTCGGTGAAGATTCGGCTTTGAATAGGATTTGAAAACACAAGAATCATCTTGTCTATGGATTTAAATATAACACATATTTAAGCTTGAAAATTTGTATGGATTGGTGTGGATGGATCCCTAATCTGAAAACATGTGCATAAGGAATAAATTGTCTTAGAGCATGCAAACACATATAGACGAGCTTGAATTTTATGTGAAGGAAGAAACATATGCGTTTGAAGGAAAATGAAGAAGGCCCAAGCATTTCAAAAGATGGTAAAGTTAATGAAATTCACTGATGAACATGTAAGTAATGCCTTGAAAAAGATGACAACAAAAGTGGCATGCAGGAACTTAGATAAAGTGGTTACCATCAAGTCATTCCTTGAAGATAACAAAAATATGAAGGAACAATTTGAGAAATCTATTGAGTCATGATGGAAGGATAAGGAGAAGAAAGAGTAGATTTTGGGATTTGTTGTAGAAATTGGGACTGAAATTATATATGCACCTTCGAAATTGATGAGAAGATAAATCGACACACTCCACATGCCTACACTTTTGATAAGATTATGTCCATTTATTACTTGAAAGATGTCGATTGACATAGGAGGAGACACTAGTAAATGATAAGGCCAAGACAGAAAGGATGAAGAATTTAATTGCACGATGGATTATAGAGTATGACACCATCCTTCAGATCAAAGGTATGAGTTGAAGAAAGTAGAATGGGAACTACATATTTGTGAGGATCTAGAGTAGATAATCAAGACAAGAACACTACAATAATAAAATGAAGTTCTTATAGCAAATAAGGATGAGAAACTGGTCGAGAGGATAATTTATCTTAATTTTCACATAATCACGGTAAAATTTAGGAGGAAAAAGGCTTGCATGTTGAAAAAATGAAGGAGTTAAGGAATTTGGTCATACAGAGAATGGATTTCATGGAGGGCATGATTTTGGGGCTAGCTAGAGTAATAAGGGAATTGTATACTAAGGGTGAAGATATGACCTTAGAAGAGATTAATGCAGTACTTGGAGATGTCCCTGATAAAGTGAAGAAAGGGCTAGCATAATAGAACAAGTTAGAGTTTGATATCAATAATTACTACCCGATCTTCTTCTTACCAATGTGTGAGCACTCCAGATTATTCTTCCATTCTTTTATTTATTTCACTCTTTGATAATTCATTCTTTATTCTTTTTATTCTTTAGAGAGATAAATTGAGAAACCCTATTACCAAGGTTGGCAATATCATTAGTGTGGGGTAATGTTGGGCTGGAGAAAGTACCTAAGTGTTGGGAAGGCACTCGGGTTGGGAACATAGGCATGCGCAAGTGTCAATAAGGAGGTGCACCTAGAAAGGAAATTTTGGGACTTATCCATTTTTTCATAACAAAGGCTAAGAATAGAAGAAGTATATTGGGGTATGGAGCATGTAATAGATCAAATAAAAAGACTTTGTAGCTAAGGAATGTCTATTTTAGGACAAAGTGGAAGATCAATAGTCATGCATAGTTTGTGCTAATAATAGGATTAAGATAGATTTCAATTATAGATTAATTTATTATTAGCTTAATTATAAGAGCATGCAATTGTTTTCAAGTAGCTATTTTGAGCATGCATGTTATTTCTTGATGCATGGGTGGTGAAAGGCAAGTACCCACCCCCTATATATGTAGTTTATTTGTATAGTTTTTAGATCTAAGTTTTATTACATTTATGTTGCCTAGATATACTAGCACATATGATTCCATGATAGTACTATTATGTATTCAACTTTTATTATGTAATATTTATGGTTATTAATAGAGTATTGTGGGTGGATATTATTTTTTGATGTCTCTCATCATGGTACTTTTATGATAAATATGATCATAATTATGATATGATATAATATGATTTCTTATTATGTGTGTTTCTAATTTGATCTCATAGATCTATTTATTATGAACATACATTCTAACATCTTGGAAAGATGATATCAAAGAGGGACATAGTAGCTTTATGCACTTCAAGTGAGCATTCAGATCTATCTGAATGAAGTGCCATCATGCCTAGGCAATCGAGTATTAAAATAAATACTATAACGCACATAGAAGTTAGGTTAAATAATAGACTACATTTTGGCTCCGTTTCTAAGACCTCTTTTCAAAAAAAAATTACAAGATGTTGCTTACAGATGACGTATCGATTTAATCTAGAGGGAATTAAAATTTGGGTGGAGGATGGTTAGGATCGGTTTACGCAGAGATATAGCATTGGATCGACTTCAATGCACATCATTGGGTGGAATTAATCTTTATCATGTGAGCTATGAAATTTTCTTCACTTCTTTCTAGTATAATTAAATGAGTGGTTGGCGGTGTATGCATTAGGAAAGTTTTGGGGATATAGGGAAAGACTTTGTATGTAAAAGGAGTGGACTAGAGATTTAGATCATTGGTGGACTGGAGTGTCATGTAGTTCTACACTTGGAGTATGTTATTTCTACTTATTTATGTCTAGAGGAAGCTGAATTTAGATTTTTGTGTGAGCCCAGATGATCATAGTTGCACACTATACCATTGTCAATCAATATTGATTATAGAACTAGACTTAAAAATCCTACCCATTGATAGTTAAACCCCACTACACATAGGGGAAGGATTGGGTGTGGAGAAAGGTGGAAGACATGGTAGTAGAAACATTGAGAGAGGAAAGATAGCTCAAGTTTAATAAAGCATGAGAGAGGGACATGGAAAAACAAAGGGAGATTAAGGAGGTACTAGAGTTAAGGAGGATGATGGATCATGAAGGTTTTGAAGCTCTCATGGAAGACGAGGAGTCGCATCATCAAGATCTCCCAACTTTAGGAAAGCACAATAGATAATCCCCTTCAGCTTTGGAGGAGATTGCATCGAAGAGAAAATGAGGACCACAAGCACGCATTTGATTCCACCTAGCCCTTGCACTTAGTGTTCCAGATCCAGAGGTAGTCATTGAGAAATAGGCTAGTGTAAGTAAATAAGAAGAGACAAGTAGATATTTCTTTATGTTAAATCTAGGAGATAAGGTTAATAGCGTGCCCATGGCAATACGAATCAATATTTTTGTTTTGGGATTTCGATAACATGGTTGTTTTCATGTGTTTCATCAAGATAGAATGTTAGTACATAGACCATTAGAAGTACTACAGGAATATCTCAGTGACCATGCGGACCAATTGTGTCTAGTCTAGTACCATAACTAGGACACAAGTGAGTATGTCAACTGGCCCACATCCCACCATAAGAGGATCGGGAGGAGGAAATACTAGTGGAGGTTTTGGTTCTAGATCTGGTAGACAGGACTGGAACCCTCCGAATCAACCACCACATTAGCAACCATTCCAACTGACACCTCAGGTTTACTATGAGATGTATCTCCATTTACCATAGTATAGATGTATTGAATATCTAGCAGAACATGTGCATAAGTGTGAACTATTATGGCAAGCTAATGTTATTACATCCTCATATAGGAAGGCTAGTCATTTTGCTACTACACCGCAAGGGTGCGTGCATAGCTAGTACAGAAGTATGACCCACTTAAGACTTTGGTAGATTATAATTCTTTGTGCACTACATTTTTGCTAAGTTTCACATCCTAGAGTTTGAATGATAGAGAATCAACATCCTCAAGGATATCAAGTAGGGTTTAGCTAAAAGCATGAGGGATTATGATTCATGTTTTAAAACTCTATTTTTAATTTTTCTTATGATATTCATCCTATTCAAAATGTGTAATGGTTTTTGGAGGATTTTTGACTTCATTCTAAAGAACACTCTCTCATAAGACATATGTAGATCCACACAAGGCTTTAGAAGCAACCCCTGCGCACTAAGGTTTTGGAAGTGTTGATACTAGAGTGAACCCATTATTATAGGTGTAGATTACAGCCATGGAAAAATAGTTAGAGAAGCTTTCGCCAACTCATCACATGAGATGCATAGTGGAATATGGTGCACATATTGTGAAGTGGAGGGACATACTAAAGATAATTACCCACACAATTCAATGTGCGTGTATTATTACTAGATTGTGAAGTCTATCACCTAAACCATGATGTGTGGGATTTCCCTCTTTTCAAAGCATGCGATCTAGAAGAAGGTGTCCATGTACTATAATATTTGCAAGTCCCATAATCACAAAACCACTAATTACATATTGATTGACCACATCCATGAATACATTGAGAAAGGAGTGTCCCAGGACTAGTGTGGTGAGTGGATCCAAGGATCAGGAAGGACAACATAATGAAGGGAACAACCATGGAGATAATAGGAATGGAGTATTTCATGAAGGATATCATGGTGAGGTCATGGTGGTGGTAGAGGCAGATTCTCTTGAGGAACTTGTTATACATGTGGATCCCTTGTTCATTACCACCGAGATTGACCTCAAAATACAAAGTTCTCATGGTGTGGGAAGCCACATAAGTTAGAGGATTTCCTAGATTTATATGAGCACATGAGTAAAAAGAAGAAGGAAAAGGGAACCAGGATGATCAAGGTGCAATGCATGAATGTTGATCAATGGATGCCTAAGAAGATGACTTATAAAAATTGTAACCCATGTTGGTTACAATTAATGCCAAGGTAGAACACATGCATGAGCCTCGATGGCGGAGCCTCTAATTAATAGGAAGGAATTGATACGTACTAAGTATCCAAACATGGCGCATCAAAAGGAATTCTACCAAGATACTCACGGGTGTCATTAGAGACCTACGGGTGAGACATATTGTCTAAAATAACAAGCGTGTGTAAGAGAGCATGCAAACAATTTTGTAGTGCCTCATAAGGATGCGGATGACTTAAAAGAGGTATGCGGGATGTTGCACAAAAAAATTATTATTTCACTGCTAGGGAATTTCTTAGGAGAGACTAATGTGCGTAGGATTTGAGCATGAGAGGTGATACTAGATACCAATCTACCACCTCATAACCATGAATTTGATAAAGATAATTGATGGTTTCCTAGTAAGTAATATCTTGATAGATGTAGGCATTGAGGTAAATGACTCACTTTGGAAGCATGAAATCAAATGGGAAGGCCAACATTATAGTTATCTTAAAAATTTATATATATGGAAAACAAAACTAAGGCCATGCATATTGGGGTTATAAAGGATACATCTATCATCATTTAGGGGGTAATTTTACTGTAGACTTTGAAGTGTTGTAGCTTGCTGAAGCAGACAATTTCCTAGCATTACTTGGATGACCTTGGTGTTATGCAAAAAATGTTGATCATCACTTTAATAAGAGATATATTAGTTTTGAGAACAAATACGAGTGTGTGATTATGCATCTATTTGAAAATAAGATAGAGCCTTATGATGATCCATTGAGTGAAGAAGAGCTTTATCAAATTTATACTCATACAATACGCAATCCAAAAATTATAAAACCATCAAAGGAAGGCATTCTTCAGTGGGAAGATGTGTAATATATATGTGACAATACTAGTGTTACTTGTGATAATTGGGTGCATGGCATGTATGAAATGGTCAGATGTAAAGTTAAAGGATAAATTACAAGGATGATCAAATCATGTATGGTGATGCTCTTGGCGAAGCTCAAGTACCAAGATATACTTGTGTATGGAATCCTAAAACATTCTTACACACCATGGAGATGTAGTGGCTGAATGAAGGAGATAGAAGAAACATGTTGCTCTATAATTTATGTAGAATAACAAAGGCATTGTTCGGTGACACATAGAGATGACCTCTTGTTATAAAAGAAGTTACAATCTTATTTTCCACTAGGTTCACTCAAATCAATGTACCTACACATATTTATGAATTTCATGGTAAGAATTCGGCTTCACATCATGTCCATACTTGTGAGAGACAATGGGATCAGGGCTAGGAGGACTTACCACCATCACTTTTGGTACATACGTTCTACTCTATATTTTTGGATGCACGCATGTCTGCAGTATGTCTATGCAGAGCTAAAAGGAAACAACAAATTGTTAAGAGATGACTGCAAGTATGATTCAAATTTTTGATTACTTTTCTACTAAGCCTCCAGTCCATGAAGCATTGTAGATAATGAATCACATGTTTTTAGGGGATAGCATGGAAGTAGAAGAGCTCATATTATAGTTTTTGGAGAACCTGATCTCAAGGTTTTCCTTGAGCTTGAGGAGACAGAAGAAGTACAGATGGGACACACTAGGATAGAAAGAAAGAAGGGTAAACTAGTATATATGTTTGATGAGGAGGAATTTGACAATTTGGATGATAGCCACACTAAATTTGTGCATAAGGTAATAGATTCTGTAGATGATAATGTACACACATACCATGCTCCCATGAAGACAAAGAAGGTTAACATTGGTGCGAGAATGAACCGAAGGAAGCAATCATTGGGTATAATTGGTCTAAGAAAGAAGTAGAAAATCTTATTGAGATCTTACATGACTTTTAGGACTTATTCACATAGGGATATCATGATCTAAAGGGATTACACCCTCCCTTAGGTGAGATGAATATCAATCTAAAATAATGTGCACACCCAATTAGGAAGAGTCCTTATAAGATGAATCTTAATTTATGTGTGAAGGTGAAGGAAGAAATTAATAAGATACTCAAGTATGGAATTATTGATCCTATTAAAGAATCTAAATGGTTCATCCCCATACTAATAAGCATTAAGAAGTGTGTGTGGGTCAGGATCTATGTGGACTACAGAGAATTGAATGCTTCGTGTGTTATAGATCATTTTCCTACCCCTTTCATAGAAGAAATCCTTGAAGGATTTTCTATGCGTGAGATATATTATTTTATAGATGGTTTTTCAGGCTATCACTAGGTGCACATTGTGAAACAAGACTAGGAGAAGATCACTTCCACTACTAAGTGGGAAATATTTACATATACAGTTATGCCCTTCAGATTGGAAAATGTGTCAGCAGTATTCTCATGTATTATTATATAGGCATTTCAGTATTTTATTCATAAATTCTTGTAGGTGTATCTAGATGATTGGACCATATATGGCTTAGTCAAGGATTGTTGTGATAATTTGAGGCTTATGTTTGAGAGGTGTAGGTAACTAAGAATCTCTCTCAACATTAATAAGTGCATCTTTGCCACACCATTTGGGACCTTGCTTGGGCATATAATTTGCAAATAATGATTATTGGTAGATCTAACTAATATAGTTGTCATCTTAGGCCTAGAAGAACCTACCAGTCAAAGTTGGGTATGTGGAGTTTTGGGACACACAGGTACTACAAGAAGTTCATCAAAGGATATGCAAAGATTATCATACCCATGGATAAGTTTCTCAAATCTAAATGAAAATTTTATTCAAGAGACACGCAACAATAGGAATTAGAGACTTTGAAGGAAAGACTAACTATTGCACCTATTTTGTGTTTTCCTTCATGTTATAACCCTTTTCATGTTCACATTGATGCATCGGCATGGTGATAGGAATAGTATTGGTTTAACCAGGGGAAGGAATTCTAGACCATCCTATTTTCTTTAGAAGCAAGAAGTTAACACCTATGGAATAGAATTACACAACTACTTTGTGCTTGACTTTGTCTATGATTTATGCACTATTTAAGTTCATAAAATACTTGTTGGTCACCCCATTTATTTTCTATATAGATCATATGGCACTAAAGTAATTATTCAACAAACCTATTTTGTAAGGGCATATTTTTATATGGATGCTTCTTTTTCAAGAATTTTATTTCACCATTGTTGTGAAACAAAGAAAGATAAATTCAAGGTTTGATCATTTATCATATATTAATTATGGTGAGGATGCGCAAAGCATAGAATATACTATGATGGGTGCATAGCTATTTAGATTGAAATGTGCACCCACGAATTGGAGGATATTGAAATAATTTTTACACAATGGACCATTCCTAAAGGAATGAAGATATTTGAGAAGAAGCATCTTGTTATACGTGTGGAACCTTATCGATTGATTGGTGGAGATTTATAAAATTTGGTATGTGATGAAGTTTTGTTTCATTGTTTTCATGAACATGAGCATGATGTTATTATGGAAGAGGTTCATGGTTTAATAGTGGGGGCATTACACTTTGGTGATACCACCAGGTGCAAGATTATTATGGGTGGAATTTGGTGGGAGACCTTGTACAAGGATACTAAGGAATATGTAAAATCATGTGATCATTGTTAACACCTTGGAAAACCTAGACATAGAGAGGAGATGCCACTTTGACCAATTACAATTGTATAACCTTTTAAGAAGTGCGATATTGACTTTGTAGGTCCTATTTTTCCACCCATGCGTAGGACTGGAATGCGCTACATTATTACTTATACATACTATCTTATAAGGTGTGCAGAGGCCGCACCTAGAAAGGACTATACTACAACTACATCAATAATATTTTAATGTGAAAACCTTATTAGCATATATGGATGCCCATTAAGCTTTACAAGTGATAGAGGAACTCATTTATTGAATGAAACCATTAGAATTTTATTGGCTGAATTTATGCTGGTACAACATAAAAATAATCCTTATCACCATCAAGTTAATGGTACTATAGAGGCTTTCAACAAGATCTTGGGATATACCTTGACAAAAAAATTGATGTTGGAAGAAAAGATTGGGATGATAAAGTTTTGGTTATACTTTGGGTTTATAGGACCACTTATAAAATTTTGAACAAGGTCACACCTTTTCAGTTGATGTTTGGTGTGGAGGAAGTACTACCCATTGAATTTATGTTACCATCCTTGTGTATTACATGCACAAGTGGCTTGATGATGGATAGGCTATTGAAGAGAGCATTGACAAACTAATGCAGTTAGATGAGATACACGCCATTGTGTGTTAGAGCTAGAAGACTGAGAAGGAAATATAGAAGGCATGGCATGATAGGCACATTAAGACAAGACATTTGTAGTTGGAAACATGATCCTTCTCAATGACTCTAAGTTTGCATGCCACCCAAGAAAATTTAAGGTGCATTGGTTAGGACATTTTATAGTAACAAAGATACTCGAATCAAGCACATGTCGATTGTAGGTCTTTGGATGGAAACATGTTTCCTGGTTATTTTAATGGGAGTAGGTTAAATCCCTACTATAAATAAATCTTCTTGGTTTTTTTAATAAGGTAGTGTTGTCATTTAGATTATATTTTCCTTTCATGTGTTTCTTTCTAGTTCTATTATGCTTTGTTTTTTTTTGTCTTTTCTGTTGTAATAATCGTGCTTGCATGCGGAAGCTAATTACTATATATTATGTTCATACACAAAGGATTGTGCATATTTTTAGTGTGGGATGAACCAGTTGTAGGTGTAAGTGCGTAAAAAGGAGATCTTGTGGGAACTTAAAGGTGAGTTGAAATGGAAAGAGATATGCGCATATTGGTATGATTTTTCATTACATAGTGAGATTTTATGGAAAAAGGTATCATGTAAAATATGAATGATGGTGATAATATGGAACTTTCTCATATGAAGACCACGCATGAGAAAAGGGTCGTGTAGTGTAACGAAAAGTAGGTAGCATCATGGTGAACTACTTGGTATGATGCATATAGGATTATTTACTTTGGCACATGGAGGAATGCATAAGGATGTAAGTGGCCTAAAAATTAGTTGGGTGTGTGAGAAGGTTATGGATAAAGAAAGCAACAAAAAGCACTAAAAAAGTGAAAAATGTGCAATTAAATCTAAGTATTATGGTAGGTGAGGAGTAATTAATGAAAGGAATTTTGAAAAATATATAAAAAGAGTGTTAGAAAATTCATTCTTACATTGCATGTTTGAATATTTGAGCCTTTGAAGAGCGAATAGAAGTGCGAAGGAGTATGAAGTGTGAGTGTAGACAAGATTCCATCAAACTAGTGGAATTTGATCACAGACCATAGTGGAGCTCCTTCATGAGAAGTGTGAGAGTGAGAAAAGGGTGTGAAAAGAGTAGGGTTCGAGGACCTAGGGTTTGGAAAGGAGAAAATCACAACTCATGCATGTGATTTTAGGGAGACAGAGGAAGAGGTAGGAAAGGATAAGTTGTGTAAGTTAGATATGGCACCAAAAAGAGCATCTGCAGTAGCCACAAGGAGCAAAAAGAAGAAGGAACCTAAGGTGGAAGTAGAAGAAGCACTTGAAGAGAGATTCTCTAAAATATAGTATCCCGAAGGCATAATTATGGGGCATGTTTGAGAATCACACATCCGTAGAAGTAAAGTCATCGATTGAAATCATTGCACCAGTGTAAAAAAGAATCGGATAGGGAAGGAGTTGATAAATAAGACCAATTTTGAACCGAGGATGATAAACCAATCTATAATGACAAGGGTACAAGACCTTGAAGAAATCATGAGTTTTTCAGATTTATGGGTTCTTTATATTTTGTCAAACTAGAAATACTTTATCAATGGCTCATGTCAAGAGTTCATGAGTAATTATTCTAATTCTCGGAAGGTGAGTATGAATCACCATACCATTGATTAAAAAACTTACATGGTTCTGAGCTTGTGTTTAGAAATTACCATTGACATAGATGGTAAAATTGTTTTGGAGGACACTTTGCAATTGAGATGGCTTATCGAAAGGATGGCGTGCAATGGATATCTCAAAGGAAATTGACATTGTTTTTAAAATCATCGTGCATATTTTGACTAAATTGAATAACTAGGAGAGATGGAGCCAAGTAAATAAGAAATTTCTCCACATCATGAAGAAGATAGTGGAAGGGATAGTATATAATATTTACGCATTCATCGTAGAAGGTATTATCAAGGAAGTGTTCTCGGGAGATAAGATTACATGAGGTGCGGTCCTCCTATCCATTTTTTTACATAGGTTGGGGTAGTCTTGGATGGCCCAAAGGATAAGATATGGCAATACCCACCGAGAGAAGAAGTCATTGGTTGAAAGGTTCGATGACTGTACATGTGATGTTATCTTTGGTTATTATAATATCATATTGGATATGTAGCATAGGAGGATGCACAAGGCATTTGAGTATGAGTGGCACATACCAAGGAAATTACATGTGATGTTAGATGGGAAGGAAGAATTTACATTATACTAGCATTACTGCATTGGGATATTCTTCATGAAGGGTGGAAATAAGATCCCTTGATGCAAATTTCCATATGCATTCACAGTGTGCTACTTCCAAGCCTCACTAAACAACTTCTCAGATGCACAGAATCTCAGGTTTGATGCAAACAAGGTTGACTGTGACTACCACACACTTCGAAAGACTTACATATATCCTGATAAATCTTCTTACATTAATATTATGATATCAAATGATATCATCATTAATTCCATGACCTTAGTAGTTACAAGGATAGATACGATTTAAGGTATACATCTACCTTAATCCTAAATTTTTCAAGGGAAAATACATTAAGGATGAGTTTAGTCTCCCAGAGCTACCTAAGGAAAACATATATTTTATACAAGGCAAGAGCGTGATCCGACCCTCCATGAACAGAGGAGGAGGAACAACCTAAGCATGAATAGGAGATGGAAGATAGTTACGTGCTTGACCATGGTGCAAGAAGGAAACCGAATGCATGAATCAAAATGATGCATGAATATACTCCTCCAAGGAAATAATAATAAAAGGATAAAATTCACTTGGAGGTTGAGGAAACAACAAAAGAAGAGGGAAATGTGGTGGATTTGGGTTATATGATAAATCTAAGGAGAAAACCAAGACACAAGGAAGTGGCGTAGAGACATCACAACCTATTAGGAGGTTGCCAAGAATTTCACCGATCAATCCAATACTAGAGAAGAAGACAAATAGAAGGCGCAAGCTCATTCCACAACATAATAGCAAGGAATAAGGACTATTAGACAAGGTTGTGTGTGTAATAAAGATTCATCTCCTCTTATTAATGTGGAAGGTGAAGAGGAACACAGAGATGAAGAGACCCAGTGAAACACATAATTTCATAGTGAGCACGAGGAATAATGCCCCACTGGAGGATATTAAGATAAGTATATGAGTATAGGTGATCCATTTTGGCGTATGGATATCATTATGGAAAAAGGTGAAGGCATGTTCTTAGGTACGGAACTCATATTACCACAGTAGTAGGTAAACTACCAAAAAAAAGGGGAGAAGAAACTTTGTAGACATTGGACCTTGGGTATATTAATAACATGACTAAAATTATCCACGTGAGATTCCATAGTACACTTGCTCATGAATAGTTATATGGGTGGGAGTTGATGGACCCTAAGAATACAAAAATATGCATAAGGAAGATGATGAGTTAGACAATGCAAACACATATGGATGAACCAGATTTTGACTTCATTGAGGAATCATGTATAAGGCACAAAATGAAGAAGGATCCTCGGTGAGCATATCACAATATATCCCATAAAGTTTATAGATGAGTAGGAAAATAATTCCTTTAAAAATATGGTATAAAAAGTGGCTCAGAGAAATTTGGATAAGGTAGTCGTGCTCAGTACATTTTTGGAAGATAATTAGAATAAGGAAAAGTAAATCTAACAATTGACTGAAGCACGTGACAAAAAAATTGATGCATAAGAAGGATATTCTATAAAAAATTTCCTAAATAAGGAGTTTTGTTTTGGAGACTTGTCTATAATTTGATGATAAGATGTAGAAGATGTACCGTCGGCCTCGCACTTTCTACAATATTTAGTTCACCTACTACTTAAGGAGAAACTAACCGTGTAAGGGGAAACTCTAGTAGAAAAGGAGAATAATAATAATATTATAGCACACATGATTGTGGAGTATGATGTTATGTTATAGACATTGAAGGATGAGCTGAAGAAGGTGGGTTGGGAACCAACAAATTCCAAGATCCATAAAAAATCCTCGAGGCATAAACATTCCAAGAACAAAATAAAGTTCTTTTGGCCAAGAAGTATGAAATTCTTTGGAAATAAGAGAAGATAGTCATGATTGTAAAGAAGAGTGAAACGCTTAAGGAAGTGAGAGAGCCACATGAAGTAAGAATAGAGGAGTTGGGGTTGTTAGTGGTAGGAATAATGGATGTCATGGAAGGCATGATTTCAGGCCTGGCTGGAGTGACAAGGGAGCTCAAGCACAAAGGGGAAGATATGAATCTAGAGGAGATGGAAAAGATAGTTGGGACAATCCCGAATCTTTGTGAAGAAGGGAATGGGGAATGGAATGATCTAGAGAGAAATATTAATAGAGAATACCTTGAGATTTTGTTTCCAATTGAGGAGAAGAAGACTAGCTCACCCTGAAGACTTCTATTCTTTATGCCTTATTTTTGTAATCATTCCTTATTATTTTCATTCTTTATTCATTTTGCCTTAGAGAGATAAGTTGAGAAACCCCATTTTCAAGGAAGACAATGTAATTAGTGTGGGGTAATGTTGGAATGGAAAAAATAGATAAGTACAAATAGCATGCGAGAGGAATGGGGTGCGTGTACATGCACAAGGACCACCGAGGTGGCGAGTGGAAGGCACACACCCAAGAATGAAAGAACCCAGGACTTAGCTGATTTTTCAGTTACAAGATAATAATAGGAAGAGAAAGTTGGAGTACATCTCAAGCAAAGGATAAAAGAAGGATGACTTGGGGACCAAACAAGGGCTATTTATGTAAAAATCATATAAGAAAGTTCATGCATGAATCGAGCTATTAATAGGATGAGAGTGAGTCATATTTATCGGAGTGTCTATTATTAGCAATCTTATAAATCATGAATGTAATGTACACATGGCTATTTTCAGCATGAAGTCTATTTTAAGAGTGCATAGGTAGTGAAGGGAAATTCCCCACCCCTATATATATCTATTGTATGTCCTTATTTTGGTACCATGTCCTATTGTTCATGTTTGAGTGCTAAGATTATTTGTAAGGTCAAGGATTAGGGTTTGATGCTTGCGCATGTTCCAGTGCCTATTTATGGTAATGTATTCATCTTTTGTTATGTAATACTTTACTTATGATGGAATACAAATGATGGATTCTAGTAATTGATGTTTTTGAATATGGTGATTACATGGTGCAATTGATCTTAATTGTTATTTGATCTATATGTTTCCTTATTATGTGTGTTTCCAATATAATGCATACAATAGTTGGTATGATTGAATTATAATTTGGTTATATTTCATGTATATGCATGCTAACATCTTGACAAGCATCCCAAAGGAGGGACCTAGGAGCTTTTCATGATTTGGGTGAGTGCTCGATCTATTTTAATGAGGTGCTAGCATGCATAGCAAGTAGGTGAAATAAGAGACTATGACACCCTTAGGTATGTTTTTCCTTTAATAATTTAATTTTCAATTACATAATTAAAGGGAAGGAAAACATAGACACTCGAATTTGGTAACTTATCCTTTGGAAATGAAAATTTTGCTATGTTATCTTGCTAAGAAAAATATTCACATTCTAAGTGCAATTAACGTATCTTTCTATTTCTCTTTTGAATTTCTCATCTCCACACGCTACTTTATTTTTCATTAGGTAAATATTTATTAACTAAAGTAGTAAATCACCTCTAGGAAATTTTACATAATTTTTTACTGTACATCATAATTTTTTTGGGAAAAATTTATAATTTGTTCCATAGTGTATAGCGATCTTGGCCAAACCATACAATTCTAACTAACCAAGTATAGACCTACCCCCTTTAATCTAGTGACTCTAATTTAAATTTTAATATCTTAATTATGTCATATCATCTTCCTAAGGTTGGCCTTAACATAATATTTCACCTATGAAAGGATATATAATCAAGTCAATATCACTTCATTAACCACCTAACACTTTCATAATATCCTATTGAAAATATCAATCCAAAAGTAATCAAGACTCTCCTAAATATTCCTAAATTAGATACACATCATTTAGAGTAACCACTACATTAGGTGTAAATAACTCAACTTTTAATATTCTATCTTCCTCTGCATAGAAGCATGCAAAGGTCCTAGAGCAATGTATTAGAAAGAGAAAGTCACTCTAAGAATTTTCAAATTTATTCAGGATAAAAGGGTTTATTCTAGCAACAAAAGCAAACCATATCACACTACTATTGTGTTGGTGCATTTTATACACTACAATTATCCCATTATCTTTGTGTCAAGGTACACGAGGGCACACATAGGGATTTTCTTAGATCATA
Source organism: Taxus wallichiana var. yunnanensis (assembly GCA_018340775.1). NCBI lineage: Eukaryota > Viridiplantae > Streptophyta > Pinopsida > Cupressales > Taxaceae > Taxus > Taxus wallichiana. Next base: position 204,467,913 of record CM031234.1, read on the forward strand.
TTCATATTTTCACATGGTCTATAATCCAAGAAAATTTCCTTTCCTTAAAAACACCTTCAATCTAATCACCTGTAAAATCTTTCATCTATGCACACCAATATTTAGGAGACATTCAATTTTCAACCCATATAAGTACACTGTGTAGCACTTGTATCTGCTTCATCCCACACTAAATGTATACAAAGTCCCTAGCGCATGAACTCAAAAGATAGTATTAAGCTTATGGTGCTTAAGCGCGCTTATTACAACAAAAAAACTAAAGTAAATTTGACAAAGTGTAGTCATAAAATCATGCACTTTAGACATTTATTTATCCTAGTCTCATACTACTATTTAGAAGGTTCTTGAGTGAAGAAAGTACTAATTAACCCCATCTTTTGTCCACCTTATTTTACTTTTATTTTGTCATTTTCACACATTTTTATCTACATGCCCAGTCTATTTCGGTACTTTCCCATCATTTTAGCCTCGAGATGGGGCACCTAGAGTAGTGTTGGGGCACCCATGGGCACCCCATTCCTACCTAGGGTTCCCGGTACTTTTTCTACTTTCCCGCCAATTTTGGGCTCTTTCTAGCCATTTTTCATCCTTATCTTTTTCTTAGTCAACCATGTTGGGGTTAAATACAAAATTAGATCAAGAGAAGCCTATAAAGATTAAGTTATGAGACCATAATGAGGGACCTAGCATCATATACCACTATCACTCATCTAGAGTTGCATCCATCTATTGAATTTGCATCCAAATAGCTCCATCATCAAGGAAAAAACTAGAAGTCTGCATCACACTTCATAGGGGATTATATTATATTCCATGCATAAATGTTATTACATTTGTTACATTTAGTTATTGCTTGATATTTCATATAGCGTGATTGGAACAAGAGCACCTAGGACATGACATGCATGCACACACACATGCGCGCGCGCACGCGCACACACACACACACACACACACACACACACACACACCTTATCTATATTTGGGTCATAAATGTAGTGCCGCACTCAGTTAGTAAGCCCACTATCATGGCAACCGAGGTAAGTCTAACACATTCATTTTGCATCTTTATTTTTTTCGAGTTTTGATACTTAATTATTTTCTTCTTGCAGGTCTCTACATCGTCTTTGATTATTAGTGACATACAACACAAGAAAGTGAACCTGATATGACACACGGTGAGGGTTTTGGCCCACCTTCCAACCCCTGTAAGAACCAATTCGGGAGCTTTTTGTAGATTAATGTGCCCAGATTGCATACCGAGTGCCCGTGGGCACCCAAGTCATATTCCAAGTGACCCACTCCACTCATATTCTCTAAATCTAGTATTTTCAATACCTCTACACATTCATTCATGTTCCCAAAATTGAAGTTAGACCTACGACAAACACCAATTATCAATTGAGTTCTTTCCTTACCCTCTTCTTGCACATTAGGGTTTTATTTCATTAGTTTAATCATTTAGTAATTTCTATATTACTTTATCACATTTATTTACAGCATTTATGTCCTCCTAGATTAGATTAACTACCCCCATATTAATTAATTTTAGTTAATCATTTTGGTGAACCCAATCCGATCATATACACTTCTAGGATCTTCTTTCATACTTAAATATGGTTTATTTTACTTTACTATGGGTCAATCTCATGAGGAATTTACTAAAGCTCACCTTAAGGCCATCAATGATCACCTTGTTGTACACCCTCAGGATCTAGACTTACTTTTACATGTGGCTCGTGAAGAAGCTACTAATTTGGCGGAACTCAATCCCTATGTGGCCATAAAAACTTCCGTTGACACTCAAATGCTTGCTTCCACCCTTCCACCTATCTCTACTATTCTAGTTTTTTTTATTATGGGTAAAATCAGGTTAAGGGGCCCTACCCCATACAAGAAGGAGAAAAGATATATTGATGAGGAAATAAAGAAGAAGCCTCTACCAGTAGCACCAAAATCAAGGAAAACACAACTAACAATACAAACTAACAAAGATAAACACAAACATGAAAAGCTCATCCCTTGGAACCCTTCCCATGGGATCGAAGGTGCATCTTAAGGGATTAAATGTTCCCTTTCTTTCTTCTGTTCATAGTGGACTAGCCATTACCGGTATTCGAATATACATTTTTTGATGAGTGAACCAGTAAGCTCATTTCCATTTTATTGTTATCCGGATGAATACTAAGAGGAGAGGGTGAAGTCCCAACCTCACAACTCTCCTCTACCTTGTTAGACAAAGGGGGAACCTCCACCTCCACTGAAGCTAGTTCCTCATTTGTAGATCCATCTTTAGACTCACAATCAGAATGACTGTCAACAACCAACAAACTTGGATCCACATTCTTCCACCAAGAAGTGTGTCTACTTACATATTTCTTTCCATTAATGCAATCCACAGCTAGATGTCCAAGTGAAAAGCAGGTTCTACATCTGAAGGGGAAACCTTCATAATCCAAGTTTTGAGTCCAAATTTGATCCTCCACCATAAGATCAATAGAGGCAGGAAAATCCATTGAGGTGTTCATATCAACTAAAATGCGAGCATACATAGTATACTCATACAAGGTCATTTTGTGTCAATAGCCAAGGTTTTACCTAGAGTATCACCAATGGTGATTAAACATTTATCATCCCAGAACTGTGGGGAAAGATATGGTAGATGAACCCAGACGGTCTGATTTGGAAAGTTTCAGTGACTAGATTAAACAAAGGGGAACCATGGCTTCATGAGTAGAAAGTGGGATTGGAAGTCCCACAATCTATCAAAAATTAAGTCTCTATCAGAGGTAATATCAAATACAACAATGAAAAAACCTCTAGTTAAAGGGTAAATATCCACTTTACCATCCATTAATGGCTTCCAAGAAGAAGAGATCCAATCATGGAGAGTTGGCAGTCCAGGACAAAATTTGTTGAATCTACAAATAATGCCCTTTTCCTTGAAATAAGTCGTTATTTTCATAACAAAGAGGTCCAAAACACATAGAGGGGGATGATTTGGCATGTGACATAGCCTTTGGAGGAGGGAGTTCTAAGGATTTAGAAACTTCTAGGAAACTTTTACAGCCACCCAGATCATTCGATCCATCCCCAACAGTAGTAGAAACCCCACGACACACGAGAAATAGGGGAACAAACTAGGAACAGGGGAAGCCAAAAGACCCCACCCACCAATCAACTGCTTAGCCCCGGTGCCTCTTCCACAGCCATTTATGCAGGATTTTGGATTAGGGCACGAGACACTAATGAATCCAATTTCTTGATCCAGAATACCCCGTGATCCACCAGCCGAAACTCTTAGCACCGCCACCGCCACCACATCTAGGTTAAAGGCACGGAAATTTCCTGTATTTTCCACCATTTTCCTCTTTTTCTAGTACCATAACTATTATTCCAATTTTTATCCCTACTCCTACCAATAATTTTACACCACCCTTATTTTATCATGAAAGGAAAGTCTCATCTTTTGGTAATCAATACTTAACATCTCTTTATCACAATCTTCAAGCTCAAATTCTTAAGTTGCAATAGGATACTTCCACCACATCTCCCTCTTTAGATTTTACCTTACTATTGCATACTCCATTTGCACCTACCATCTCTACTTATTCACTTCCTCTTAGTTTTTTTACCCCTAAGCTTCCAATTTTCAATGGGCATAGTGACCCACAGGAGTATCTTAGAGCCTTTCATGTTGCTTGTTTAGATTTCTCCCACAATCATATTCTCTTAGCTAAAATCTTTCCTCGTAGTCTTCGTGACTATGTGATGCATTGGTTCTATGACTCACATGTCCACTCAATTACTTCATTCACATATCTAGCTTATGCCTTTCTTACACATTTCTCCATCGAAATTGGATCTAATATTTCTTACACTCAACTAGCACAACTTAAACAGGGATCTAATGAATAATTAGCTAACTATGTTTTACGGTATAAGAACAACCTCACTAAAATGATTTTTTTCTTGTAGAATCTGATCTTCAGGACCTATTTATCCAAATTATTTTACTACCTCTCTAAGAGAGTGTTCTCTTTAATACCTCTCCTTCATTTGATCAACTTTTTCATACTCTTAAGCTTCATGAGTCTAAACTTTTATCCATCGGCAAGCTTAAGTATCAAGAACAAACTTCACCCTCCACCCATTTTCAAAATAAGGCACCATTCAAACCATCTACATCTAAGCCAACCAACACTAAAATCACCATTAACACAATTACTCCTCTAAATAAGTTCAATCATAGCCACCTAAACACACGTTTAGCAATCTTCAAATGGCTCCACATCTTATATTAAAAAAATTCTCGACATCAACCTTATTAACCTTCCTCCACCACTCGAGTTAGACCCGTCACGACCCAAAGGTGGGAACTACAATGAAAACTTACATTGTGATTACCATTGTTTTGTGGGACATTCTATGAATAGATTCCTAAAACTTTGAACAATCATGCAATATCTCGATTGATTAAAATCAACTCGAATTCCCGAGAATCTACTAGCTCTTCTCCAACCAACAACAAGGATAAAGTCAAGATATTTAATAATGACCCTTAACAATTCGAAAAAGGTCACTGAATCTTCTACTAATCATGTGTATCATGTGGTATCACCTCCAGAATCAGGAGCTCTCAAATTTTTATTTACTAACACTAAAGCTTCACCACCTATCATTTCTTTTTCCAATGCCAATTATCATGCCACATTTATATATAATAATCTACACATACATACATATATTGGCATGATTTCCATCAACAATACTAAAGTTGATCCATCATGGCCCATTAGTGTATGTTCTATATCCCTCCTTAGGGATATCGGTTACCCTCCATCACAAATTGAGTATCCCTTCCAAAAACCCTTTGGTGTTGTTAAGCTACATGTCACAATTGGCCCTCTTACTATGTTTTTCCCTTTCCTTTTTGGAAACACAATTGAGGGATGTGACATGATCATAAACCTTAATTGGATTTTTTTCACTCCCAATCTATCATATCTATGAATCACTTGTGACTTAAAATAATTCACAACCCACAAGTCAATTTTATTAACGATGTTCCTCCATATCCCCCACTTTCATCATATCCTCATGCGCTTCTCATGTGTCATCTCAAACTTCTAACACAACTCATTCTATGTTATTAAAATTGCAATATACTCCTAGTTCCCTAATTGATTACCATCTACACAACTAAATCATTTTTTTATTACTACACAATGGCATAGGCCTATTCTAGGACAATCAACTTGCATCTCAAAGATCGATCACCACCTCGATTTATAATGTATAGTATGTCATCACATTTATTCTATATCACATAGATCTCCACCACAAAATCATTTTACTACACCTTAATCCTTGTTGTATATCCATCCATCACATGCACATTGACTTCATTCACCAACACAATGTTTATCTACCATACCACCATTGTTAGAGCATGGCCCTACGCTTTCATTTCCCACAAACATTGGATGAAGGACCTTTTTCCTTCACTATAATTGGTTATTTTACTCATTATTTATATCCTTGGGGGTATACCACCTCATACACCCCCACATCAATTATTATAGTGTTCATACCTCTATCATATTTTCACTTTCATCATGTGTTTTACCATCATCATTACCCGATGACACACTCTTTTGCTTCAGTTCACACTTGACTGTAATAAAGAACCCAACACACTACACTATAGACATTATATATGGAATTTTATCACACAACACGCACTATACACCAATAATTACTACACTTAATTTACATTCTACTATTATCCTATATGTATCTTGCATCATACCTAGGTCATGCTTCCTCTTATCTATCCCTAATCATTCTACACATTACATACATTATTAGGCTATCTATGTACATATTCCAATCATACATTGCACATACCTACCTCATACACATTCTACATACTATGCTAGGTTACATTACATATGAGTCTATATTTACATTTCATCCCTACATTCTACATTACTACACATGTTACATCGTGTATTATACATTACATATTGTTTACCTTTAGCACCGAGCATTTACAAAATCTATTCACCACATGGTCATTTATTCTCTACACGTTTCACTTACCACCCTATGACGCACTTTAGTTCCTTGGTCCATACTCGATTGCTGAGGGTTTACAAATCAAATGGACCTTACACTCACCATGCAAAATTTCATCATGTGACATTCCTAGGCTAGTGACATACGCTTTAGGCTAAATCATCACTCACTCTTTCTATCTAGTATTGGTATACACTTTAGGCTAGATCACCACCTCTGTTATATCATTTTTTCCTTTGGTTACATCACCACTCCTCATCCATCCAACATATAGTGATATACGCTTAGGGATAAATCATCACTCATCCACTCATCATATAGTGATATATGCTTAGGGATAAATCATCACTCATCCTTTCATCTTATAGTGATATACGCTTAGTGATAAATCATCACTCATTATATAGTGATATACGCTTGGGGCTAAATCATCACTTGTTTCATTCATCTTATAGTGATATACACTTAGGGATAAATCATCACTTGTTCATTCATCATATAGTGATATATGCTTAGGGATAAATCATCACTCGTTCATTCATCTTATAGTGATATATGCTTAGTGTTAAATCATCACTTGTTCTTTCATCATATAGTGATATACGCTTAGGCTAAATCATCACTCATCCATTCCTCAAGTCGTAATATATGCTTCGGCTATAGGGTTCACGCACATCCTTTCTATATGTCGCATCTCATCGCCACTACATACAAACTCATTATAGCGCACTAGATATGACAAACACAACTCAACCATTTCCCGATGATGCACTCTTATTTACAGTGCATTCTTGACTCCTAAGGGGAAAAATGAACCTCATTTCATACACTTCCATTCACTTAAAGGGCATTTGGCTCCTTATTCCATCATGCATTCAATTCCATCCACCCACATATTGTATTGTCTTGGAGCATTTTCTCTTATTTACTAGTGTTTTACATTATCACTTTACTACACATGTTAGATTGATTTCTTATATGTCATTATCTATACCATCCAAACATGTTTTCATGCCTTTGTTTAGTGTGATCATAGATACAGGACTCTTATACGTGGCTGGGATGCTCGCCTTCAAACCTACTTACATTGGTCACACGGGGCATCCTCATGCATCTTTTCCAGTGTTTTCATTTTTACTTAACATCTTACATTACTTGATTATACATGTTTTTACATATTGGTTATTTCTCTAACATACTAATGGGTGTTCCATGTGTAGTACTTGTTTTGTAGGATTATATGTTTCCATGACTATTTGTTTATTTGTATGTACTTATCTGATATTTTTGTTATTGTCTACGGGATATTCTCTATAGTTGTGTATACACTTGCTTGTTGTTTGTGGTCATGATGGCCTTATGTTTCTTGCGACATCATGAGTGATGTCCCACATTTACATCCCATTTTGTGAGGCTGAATTTTTCTTCTTATGTTTTTACATTACTACATTGCCTACTTAGCTTACACATGTTTTCTATATGCATGCATTGTTTGCTTTACACTTTTCCTTGGATAGCCATCCTTTTTGTATGCACCTTGGTTTCTACCAAGTTCCTCCCCTTTCCTCATATAGGAAAGAGTTACAGATTACATGTGTTTGGTCCTCTTTTGGTTCTACATCATCTTATCGGTGATGTTGCATGCACCCCTAAAGAGGGGGGCATCATTTGGGGTTTACATCCTAACACAAAGACAGCTTACACCGATTTGGTATAGTTCTCTTTCCACCCTTGGCATTGTGGGTTTATATACAGCGAGTAGGTTCATACCATTCTATGAACCCCATAAACATTGGATTTTATAATACACGGTTTCCTTAGCATTTTTGAGAAGTAGTTACAAGCGTTGAGGTTATAGTGGGTGTGCCTCTCTAGAATACTTTGGCCAGTGGCATCGGATTGCCCAAAAACCAGGACATTATAGAGATCTCTTCACACACATTTCAGCGAGAAGTAGTCGAGAGCTTAGAGGATAAAAATCATTTCCTCCCTATACTTCTTCATCGGGGTTGTGTGAGATATCCCAAAACTTACAAAACAAGATATCCTTCTACACCCTTTCTCTCGACATAGATCAGGTGCACATGTTCCATTTACACTTTTTCATTTTGTGTATTTTACATTTGCATATTTTACATATACATGCTTATTTCACATAGTGTTTTTACATACATACATATTTGACTACTTGATAATTTTCTCCTTACAGGTCCAATCATATGAGAAACAAGTAGTCAAATTATGGGCAACAACAACAACAACATTCTATGACAACACATGCTTTACTAACCATACAGGTACACCACACACTACAATAGCTACATACGCATTCTACCTGAGGTTCACTCTCATCACCTTTTTAGTTTCATATTTTTCATCTTTAGTTTCCACACTCCTCCATCTTCTTTTTTCATTTCATGCTTTTGTCTAGTCCTTCAACATGTTTCTACTACACTCTTCATGGACATCATGTACGCATTTCTAATTACTTTACGTTACCAAGATTTCAAATAACCAACATAAAGTGGGGGAAAAATGTACTCAAAAAATCATGTACTTTATACATTTCTTTATCCTAGTCTCATACTATTATTTAGAAGGTTCTTGGGTGAAGAAAGTACTAATTAACCCCACTTTTGGCCACCTTATTTTACTTTTATTTCATCATTTCCGCACATTTTTATCTACATTCGTAGTCTATTACAGGACTTTCCCATAATTTTAGCCTCACCAATTGGGCACTCAAGGTAGTGTTTTGGCACCCATAGGCACCCCGGTCCCACCTAGGGTGTCTCGATCCTTTTTCTACTTTCCCGCCACTTTTGGGATCTTTCTATCCATTTTTCATTCTTATACTTTTCTTAGTCAGCCATGTCGGGGTTAATTATGAAATTATATCTAGAGAACCCTATAAATATAAAGTTATGAGACCATAATGATGGACCTAGAATCATCTACTATTATCACTCATCTAGAGTTGCATCCATCTATTGCATTTGCATCCACATAGCTCCATCATCAAGGCACAAGCTAGGAAGTCTACATCACACTTCATAGGGGTAGGATTCTATTCTATTCCATACACACATGTTATTACATTTTCTACATTTATTTATTGCTCGTTATTTCACATAGTGCAAATGGCACAAAGAGTACCTAGGGCATGACATGACGCACGCACGCACACACACACACACACACACACACACAAACTACATTTGGGTCTAAAATGCAGTGTAGCGCTCAAATTAGTAAGCCCGTTGTTGTGGCAGATGAGGTCAGTCTAACCCATTCATTATGTATCTTTTTTTTTAGGGTTTTATATACTTCCTTCTTGCCTTCTTATAGGTCTCTACATCAGTTTTGATTATTGGTGACATACAACACAAGACAATGAACCTGATGTGACACACAAAGAAAGGTTTTGGACCACCTTCTAATATCCGTAAGAACCGGTTCAAGGATTTTTCACATACCAAGGTACTTAGATTATATACCAGAGTACCCGTGGGCACCCCAATCCTATTCTAGGCACCCCAGTCCACTCAGATTCTCTAGATCTATCCTTTTTAGGACCTCTACACATTCATTTATGTTCCTAGAATTTCTAGTTAGACCCGTGATAGACACCAATTATCAACTGAGTTCTTTCCTTACCCTCTTCTTGCACATTAGGGTTTTATTTCATTAGTTTAATCATTTTGTAATTTCTATATTACTTGATCACATTTATTTACAACATTTATGTCCTCCTAGATTATATTAACTACCCTCTTATAAAATATTTTTAGTTAATAAAAAAGCATAGCAACGATGAAAAGAAATACATGAAAATGGAAATCTAATATAAGTGGAAATACTTCATTATTACAAACACCAAGAATCCTTATTTATAGTAGGTCTTTAGCATACTCCCATTGAAATAAATAGGTAATAAAGTACCATCCAGTGATCAGAATCGACAAGCACTTGATTCCAATATCTTTGTCACAACAAATGGTCCTTGCCAATGCACTTTCAATTTGCCTGGGTGGCACAAAAACTTTTAATCATACAAAAGAACTATTTTCCCACCTTGAATGTATTATTTCTAATATGCATATAATGTCATGCTTTTTGTCTCATTTTTTTGTCTTCGGCTCCATTGAGCAATATTGTGCCTTTCATCTAATCGCATCAATTTGTCTATGCGTTCTTCAAGAACTTGTTCATCAACTAGTCCTCTTGCACATGTAATACGTAGGGAAGGTAACATAAATTCAACAAGAAATATAGCGTCATGCCAAACACCAACTGAAATGGTCTGGCCTTATTCAACCTCTTGTAAGTGGTCATGTATGCCCAAAGTATAGCGAGACTTTATCATCCTGAGAATGTCCTTCCAACATCAAAACTTTTTGTCAGTGTTTGTCCTAGAATCTTGTTGAAAGCTTCAGCAATACCATTGGCCTAAGGGTGATAGAGTGTAGTCTTATGGTACACGGCCATAAATTATCTTTGATAAAATTTTGATTGTCTCATTTAATAAATGAGTGCCCCTATCACTTGTTAAACTTAATGTACATCCATACCTACTAATAATGTTTTCCTAGAGAAATATCATTGTTTTAGTTGTTGTACAATCATTTTTAGGTGCTACTTATGTCTACCTTGTTAGATAGTTTGTATAAGTTATAATATAGTGTGTGTTATTCCTACACGTGGGTGAGGAATAGAACCTACAAAGTCAATCGCCCATTTCTCAAAAGGCTCAACACTTGTAATAGGCCTCAAAGGCATCTCATCTCTAGTTATAAGCTTCCCAAGGTGCTGAAAATAGTCACATGCCTTGACATATTCCTTAGTATCCTTGTATATAGTCTCCCACCAAATTCCAGCCATCGAGAATCTTGCATACGGTGGCATCACTTGCATAACAACATCTTGTAATTCCACCATGAGATTATTCAATACTAGCCTCACACTCATGCTCCAAAACACACCGGTGTAAAAATTCATCACATCCCAACTTGTATAAATCTCCACTAATCAATTGGTAAGGTGTCACGCATATTGTAAGTTGATTCTTTTCTAATATCTCCATTCACTCAGGCACCTATCTAGTGCACAAGAATACTGCGATATCTTCCAACTCTATGGGCACGTAGTTCAATTAAAAGAGTTATGCATCTAGTATGGTATCGTCAATGCTCTACACATCCTCACCAGAATTAATCCGTAACAAATGGTTAAGCCTTGAATTGCTTTTTCCTAGTTTTACAACCACTATAAACTAAAACTCCTGAAATAGTAGTATCCACCTGTAAATGTTCCCTTACAAAAAGGCTTATTGACCAAATATTTAAGTTTCATGTGACCTGTAAAGAAGATAAATGGTGTTTCCAATAAGTATTGTCTTAATTTATGCAATGCATAGATCATGGATAACGCATCGCACTCAATAGTTGTATAATTTTGCTCTGCTCGCTGTGTCAACTTCTGCTTGAAAAAAATAAGGTGGTCTACAATTCCCTCTCTGGTTGCATTAATATTGTGCCAATTGCCATCCTATAAGCATCAACATGAACATGAAATGGTTTTTCCCATGAAGGAAAGTGCAAAATAGGTGCGTAGTCATCCTTTCCTTCAATGTTTCAAACTCCTAATGTTATGCATCATACCAATAGAATTTCCCTTTAGCTTTTAATAATTCCTCTAGGGCGTGGAAATATTTGCATAGCCTTTAATGAATTTCCTATAATACCATGTATGTCTCATAAATCCATGCACTTCACTCTGATTATTAGGTTCTTCCAAACCCAAGATCACAACGATCTTGGCTAGATCCACCAACAACCCTTATAAATAATATGCCCAAGTAAAGTGTTATAAAGTGTTATAAAGACGTACTTCTTAGTATTTAGAAATATGTTCAACTTCCTACACCTCTCAAACATAAGCCTTAAATTCTCACAATGGTCCTTAACTAATCCATAGATGGTCTAATCATCCAGATACACCTATAAAAACTTATGAATGAAGTCCTAAAATATATTTACCACAATGCACGAAAATTTTTGGTGCATTCTTTAACCCAAAGGGCATCACTATGTATGCAAAACTTCCCCACTCAGTGGTGAAAGTTGTCTTTTCCTGATCTTCCTTTGTTATGTGCACTTGATGATATCCTAAAAACCCATCTATAAAAGAGTAGATCTCACACCCAACAACTCCTTCAAGGATCTCCTCTGTGAATGGGGTGGGAAAAGTATCAATAACACATGAAGCATTTAATTCTCTGTAGTCCACACAAATTCTTATCCTCCCATCATTTTTAATACTAATGACCATGGGACTCACCCATTCAAATTCCTTGATGGGATTAATGATACCATACTTGAGCATTTTATTGATTTCTTCCTTCACCTTGATGCATAAATTAGGATTCATCATATATGGCCTCTTCTTAATTGGGTGTGCACCTTCTTTAATTCTCATCTCTTTTAAAGAAGGGTGTAATTATTTTTAACTCATGATAGCCCCATAGAAATAAGTCTTGAAAGTCATAAAGGAGTTGAATGATCTTAGCAAATTCCTATTCGACTAGTAGTCATGAATAATGGCATCATTAGGCTCGGCATATTTTCCAATGCTAACCTTCTTTGTTTTCATAGGCTCATGATACAAGCACACATTTTCATCTTATATGTCCATCACCTCCTACATACCTTTAGTGTGGTTAACATCTAGGTTTTTATCCTCATCATCCTCACCATCTATCATGCATACGAGATTACCTTTTTCTCTTACTTCCCAAGCACAGACCATTTCTTCTTCCTCGGTCTCTTAAATGTTAAGGCACAACTTCAAATCAATCTCTCCAAACATATCTAACAAGATTTTCTCATATTTTTCACTATCCCCTAAAGTAAGGATCTTCATAATCTATAGTGCTTCTGTGACCAGTGGCTTAGTAGAAAAGTAATCAAAATTAAGAATGATCTCATCTCCTGCTAATTAACTATTTCTCTTGTTAATTTTGCATGAACATACCATGTGTATGTAGCCACTTAGAGTGAAGTAGAACTTATGCACCCAGAGTGATGGTGAAAAGGCATCCTACCCCTCCTTCCAAAGTCTCTCACAATTCTTAACGTGGTGTAAGGTAGGGGACTTCCCATGAAATTTTCATATCTAAGAAAGTACATTGCTCCTTAGGAACCTATTAGAACATGTGATTCTCATCTCTCTCCATCCCAATAGGTTTTCTATGTGTTTATTCCACCAATGCATTGTTATCCCACACAAATTATATGTTAGTGCAAAATCACAACACCCCCGAATGGCCCGGTGTGAAGTGGGGTATCCAGTGTGATTGCACAACATGGGACCATCTCTCAAGCTGTGGGACTTGTAAAACTTGAGATGGACCTCTAGAGAAATCTAGTTCTTACCTCCTAATCTACTTGCCACAAGCTACTCTAGTGTAGGTAGAACCTATTCTATCCTAATCTAACCATTCCAAGGGGATAGAGAGAGAGGGTGAAAGAGCCCACACTAAGTGGTGATACACCAAAAAAGGAAGTGGATGATCACATACCCAACTACCTGAAATGGAGAGAGGTGAGCAGAGGAGAGGGTGGAAAGAATGCACCACAGACCAAAGATAGATTTCACACTAGAACACCACTTTGAAACCCATTAAACATAACTCCCAGGACCTGTAATAGACATCAAAATTATGCACAATATACCCTGCGACAATGAGAGGTAAGGAGAGACAAAAAAATAAGCCAAGGATGGATAGATGCATCACAAAATAGATTTTATTACTCCAAAATGTTACACAGTGCACCATCAGTGGGAAAGAGGCAAGAAAACGCCATTAAAAATCCATGAGAGGAGGCTTAGACTCCGCATTCAACCCTAAGGAAGAAAGGGAGAGGGGACCGAAAATAAACAGTGACCAACCATTTGAATGTTCCCCTCTATTACAATATTTAAGAAGAATAGGAGAGAGAAGAGGGAAGAATTTGAATCCTACTCTAACCACCCTAAGATATGCATTAAATCCCATTTTGAAATCTCAACCACTAAATATCGATGCCTTCTATAAATCCTCCCACAATATGTCACTTCTGGTTCCCCGATGGATCAAATCGAATCAGATCTAGTAGTTGAAGAGATCAGATTCTATGTTAATGGATTGGAATAATTTTTCCCATTTTTCACCTACCATAGCCTTCCTAAAATGATATTTTATGTTCCTAAGGTGTAGAGGGTGTTGAGACATTTCCAAAAAGTCTTCTCCCACCCAAATCTGATTCTTCAGTTGAAAGATATGGCCATTTGAATATTAGGGTTGCAGGGCATAATATTTAAAGAGTCTACCCCTGTAGGGTCCACGTGGTAGCCTCACACACCTTGGAGATTTGGCCCCTACCCTTCACTCTTGAAATAGTGCCAGAATGACATGTGGTAGCCTCCGTGAGCTCCTTGGGGTCCCTTGTATTTTTTTTGAGTCTTTTTCTTGGCGGGCCAAAAATTTGACCCTGGACACGTGGAGGCTTGGCGCTTGTTTGAGAACCTACCCCCAATTTTACCTTTGAAATGGTGTCATGCTGACACTTGGCACCTTCTACTAGCCTACCTCTACTTTGACTATTCAAACCCCGAATCTTTCCTTTTAAAAAAATTGGGACACATGGCGAGCCCGCGCTCATTTGAAAACTACCTCTAGACTTTCCTTTTGACAACACGTCGGTGAGACACGTGGAGGCCTCTGCATGGGATCGAGACTTAACCAATTTTTGGCCCACTCTCCTTTTGACCTTTGTTGACCATTAGATACATGGAGGGTTGGCCAAATTCCAAGTCTCCACTCAAGATTTTTCCTTTTGGAATGTGCTGAGCTGATGCGTGGTAGCTTCAGCTAGCACTTCTATACTTACTCTTTTTTGAGGCCTGCCCTATCTACCTTTTGAATTTTAGATTTGACTCTACCTCTATTTTGGACCTAGGACATGTGGGGGCTGTTGCTTGTTTGATTCCACCTCTTGGAATTTAATCTTTGGAGGTGTTCCACTTTGACACTTGGTAGCATCCATTGTCTCCTCCATACTTAGTCAATTTTTGGACTCATTCTGAACTGTTTCAGAGCCTGAAGACTTCAAACCTTCATCGTTCCTTCTCTTTGACCCTCTAGCTCCTTTGACACCACTTGGCCTCATGCTCTAACTTTTTATTTCATTTTAGAGTCTTTCTGGACTCTGTTTTCTAGATTTGAAGCATGGATTTGCTCGACAGAGCCATTTCTCGAATTTCTTTCTTGCGCATGGTTCGTTTGATCTTTCGCAGCCCCGCCACTCCATTGTAGAGTCCCTCTACAACTTGTTTGTAGGATTTGAACATGATTTCTTAGGTTCTTTTTGTGTGGGGTCATGGCTGATCCAATATTTTACCGGCGGGTAAATTATGGATAGCAGATATACTAGCATATTTCTTCTGTCACCCTCATCCTTCCACTAAGCTTCCATGGCACGCAGAAATAAAATAGGTGTCCCCTCACCAATGTACTATGGCACCTAGTTATAACTTAAGTGCCTAACCATGCACATCCTGATCATGTGAGTAATTGTGTTCTTGATCTCTCACCCAACTACTTTATACATGTCATGCACTCGGTTATCAAAGAAATACTTGTGGTATCACTAACTGAATGAGCATCATCCCACTATATCACTCCTTCCTTAGATGGATCAATTACCTTAGTGTCTCTAATTTTTCACGCACGTATCATGTTCAAGTATTCTTCACTCAAAGGATCCATATAAGGGTAAGCCTTTGCATCTGTCACAAAGGTATAATAATGCACTCCTCCTTGTTCTCAAAGCTAATGTACCCCTTTTTGAAGTGCAAATCTGCATTATTCACATAACACCAAGGGCGCCCAAGTAATGCTAGGAATTTATCTACTTTTGATAGCTCCAAAACTTTGAATTCCCAATAAAATTGGCTCCCGAATTGTAATGGTTTCCTATTTTAACACTCTAAGAGGCATGACTCTAGTTCGGTTTTCAATATATAGTATATTCGAAGAGGGCTGAAATGGTGGTCTTCCTATCTAATTTCATGCATCCAATGTATATACATTAACCTTCGCATCTGTATCTATCAAAATATTACTTAGAATCCATCCATCTATGACCGCATTTAGTGTAATCTCCTTATCATACTCATGATTATTAGGGGTAGATTTACATGAAGTATTTTCCTCTCACTCTCATTACCTATATGTGGTACTTTTTATCTCAACCATTCTCATAAAAATGGATTATGTTCTCTTTGCACAACATTCTACATACCTACTTCAAGTCATCTACGTCATTCTAAGGGATTTCAACCTTATTTTCTCATTCCATCATGTGTGCCTACTCCTTCAAGCTCTAAATCTCTCCTTGTAGATCCCTAATAACATCCATAGTCTCCTGGTAAACCTCTTTCTAATGTGTAGCATCAAGGTACTTGGCATTAATCACTTCTTACTTTGTTATAGTCGGCTTATACTTTGGAGGTTCACGTGCACATGTAGCCTCAATGCATGTAGTAACTAACACCGGTTGTAATTCAGAATTAAGACCTACCTTTGGAAACTAATGATCTCTAACTACACACTAAATCTTAATCATTCCCATGCCCTTGTTTTTCATTTTGATGTTTGATCATGTGCTCATATAAGTCAAGGAATTCCTCAAACTTGTGATGATTTCCACACCATGATAAAACCACATTCTAAGAACACTCACAATAGTAATGATCAAGAGGTATTAAAATTTCCTCTACAAAATCCTCCTCTACCACCACCATGACCTCGGCCTCTATATCCTCCATGGAAGCCTCTATTCCTATTATCCCCATTATTGTTCCCTTCATTATGTTTCTCTCCTTATTCCTTATATTCACCTGATACACTAGTCCGGGTGCACACCGATTTTAATGGCTTTGTGAATATAATCAATCACTTTATAGTCAACAATGTCATGAGTATGGTTTTGCAAATCTTACAATACATAGACACATTCTTCTGGATCATATTTTATAAGAGGGGACATCTACTTGCATCATGTTCTAGATGAAAAATCTCACAATCCAATAGCATGGTGCATACCAACTTGCGAGGACAACTATCCTTAGTGTTTCCTTCAACCTCATAATTTATACACCATATTCCACTATGTATCTCATTAGTTGAATTTGCAAAGAGCTTCTCCAACTATTTCACCATGACTTCAATCTACACCTCTAAGAATGGGATCATTCCAGGTGTCCATACTTCCATCTTCTTCTGCATGTAAAACTTCTTCCAAATCATCACACAAATCTATAAATGTATTATGAGATAGCACCCTTATGAATGGATATTCCACCAACAAACCACTATTTATGTTGACTAGGATGTATGTCATAAGAAAATTTTGATAATAATTTTTTAAAACTTGTGTCATATCTTGAATGCTCTCGAGATAATACCTACTTAAATTCCTTAAGTGCACTGATACTTTTATACTCAAATTCTATAATATGGACCTCAGCAAGAAATGTAGAGTGCAAAGCATTGTAATCCATGGCAGTCTAATGTGGGTCATACATTCTGTAATAAATATGTGTGCACCCTTAAAGAGTAGTAGCAAAACCGACTACTTTCCTATCTCGAGGTTGTGATTTCTATAGTACGCCATAGCATATCACACTTATGCACATTCTTTGTAGCATCTTCAATACCCCCTATATCTTGGTAAGTGAAGAGATATTTTGTAATATACCTGATGTGGCTGATGAGGGTGTGGACCTTATCTTCTAGATCCCAAACCGAACCCCCACTAGTATTTCTTCCACCACCGTAACCACCAGAGATGTCGATCCTCCTAATCCTCTTAATCCACCTTGTGCGGTAGAGGAAATGGGCCAGTGAATGTACTTCCTTATGTCCCAATATTAGTGCTAAATTTAACTCCAACAGTCAGTGAATTTTTATTACTTCCAGACATATTCCCAATGTTTTGCGCACCCACACTCTGTCTAGATGACGCGCTAGAAAAAATATTCCTCCAATCGGTCCTCTAAAAATAAAGATAGTTTCACTTATGATGCCATAGGTATATGTGTCCTTTTTGTACTTCTATATTCAAAGGAAAATGATATCTACCTGAAGTTATTGGATTACCTACACTCACTTTCTTATCAATGATTACTTCTGGAACTGGAACACTAAGCACAAGGGCTAGGTTTCCATGTGGGATCAAATGTGCACCCATGGTCCTCAATATTTCCTCATATAGTACACTCTCATCGAAGATGAAGGGTATTCTCTACAACATTTTCATAAGATTGGGGTAACCATATGTTATGGCTCCTCATCCTCATCTTCCACGAGAGCTTTAAATCCCACTGGCAAACCATCTCTTCCCTCAATGATACTACTTCTACAAATTCTCTTATCATCTCCCTTTCTTGCACTTTATTATATTTGAGCTATCTTTATTCTCTTTCCATTACGCCACCAAGTCTTCCATCTTCACCATGCCTACTCCCGCCCGTACGTGTGGTGGTATGTTAAGCTAGCCATAGGTATGCACTCCAAACTCAACACCACCATCAAGATCTTAATTTCTAAAGAAATAGCATGGATATAGATCCTTTGGGCTGGCGTAAAAAATTCAAACTCAACAACTTCCGGAAAAGAATACGTTAAAATGGCATACTCCAAAGTATAACTGTGCACAACACCATCCCACCAATATTCTATAGAACATGTTGAAACTTCATCGACATAAAACAATGTTTTTACTCTTCCTACATCCAAAATCTTGATCTATAACTCCAATTTTTCTTTGATACGTATGTGGAAATCCACTCATAAACTTCTATAGGAAAAAATAGGAAAAATATCATAGAGCTCATGATATAGATTATCTTCCACCCAATTGCACACATTGAAATTAGGTCTAAACCATATCTTGACACAAAATGATCTTGTCCCTCGTATACCCAATCTTCAATGGTCGTAAGAGTCAATCGATATGCCATCATCATACAACATCGTGGAAAATAGTTTAAAAAGAGGTCCCGATAATGAAACTAAAATGTAGTCTTTATTTTTATACTCAGATGCCTAGGCCCAATGGATCATCATTTAGGTAGATCTAAACACTCACCCGAAGCACACAAAGCTACTTAGTCCCTCTTTGGTACTGTCTTTCCAAGATGTTAGTATGTAGGTTCATAATAACCATAATCAAAGTGTATATTCCATCATAATAATCAGATCCATGAGCTTAAATTGGAATTGCATATAATAGGAAATCATATTAGATCAGATCACAATTAAAATCAGATTTAGCATTTAAGTACCATAAACAAAGACATCAACAACTAATATCCATCCAAAATACTCCATTAGTAACCAAAAATATTGCATAATATAAGTTGAATACATAATAATATTGTCATGGAGTCATGTGTGTCAAGATATCCAGGAAGCATAACTTTAATATAACTTAGATCTAAAAACTATGCAAATCAACTACATATATAGGGGTGGGGACTTTCCCTTCACCACCCATGCATCCCTACATGCTCAAAATATCTATGCACCAATAATCGCATGTTCTTACAAGTAATCTAATTATAGATTAATCTATAATTGAACTTTATCTTAATCCTATTATTAGCACAAACTATGCATGATTGTTGATCTTCCACTTTATTCCAAAATATTTGTTCCTTAGCTGCAAATTATTTTGCTTTGATCTATTATGTGCTCTAAACTCCAATCTGCTTCTCCTATTCTTAACATGTGCTATGCAAAAATGGATAAGTCCCAAACTTGTCTTTCTAGGTGTGCCCTCCTTACTAACACTTCCGTGTGCTGTGTACTCAACCTACGCACCTTCCCAATACTTAGGTAATTTCTCCATCCCAACACGCACCGACACCTCATTCGGATAGATCTAAATTATTACCCAAAGTGCATGAAGCTACCAAGTCCCTCCTTTGTGATGTTTTTCAAGATGTTAGCATGTAGATACATGATGATATATAACCAATTACTCATTCAATCATACTAACCATTGCATGCATTCAATTGGAAACACACATAATAAGGAAACATATAGATCAAATAACAATTAAGATCAATTACACCATGTAATCACCATATTCAGACACATCAATTACCATAATCCATCCTCCATATTCCATCATAAGTAAGGTCTTACATAACAGAAGCTTAATACATCACCATAACTAGGCATTCGAACATGCGCAAGCATCAAACCTTAATCCATGACCTTGCAAATACTCTCTCAATACTTAGACTTGAAAAATAGGATGTGGTACCAAAATAATGACATACAATAGATATATATAGGGTGGACTTTCCTTCACCACCTATGCACTCTCAAAATAGATTGCATGCTCAAAATAGTCATGTGTACATTACATGTGTGCTTTACAAGATAACTAATAATAGACATTCCTATAAATAAAATCTCATCCTATTAATATCTTGATTAATGCATGACCTTTCTTATGTGATTTTTCCATAAATATCCCTTTGTTGGTCCCCAAGTCATCCTACTTTTATCCTTTTCTTGAGCTGCACTCCAACTTTCTTTTCCCATTATTAGCCCATAACCACAAAATCAGATAATTCCAAGGTTCTTTCCTTCTTGGGCGTGATCCTTCCACGTGTCACCTCATTGGTCCTTGTGTGTGTACACATGCTCCATTCCTCCATGAGTTTTTAATACTTAGTTATTTTTGTTAGTCTAACATGTGCACACACACTTTTTATTTTCTTAATAGTTTTCATCAAATGTATTAGTGTTGGCATGCTCCATGGTAAAACTTGAAACATATATGTAGTCAATGTCTATGATAGAAATTAAATCGTGGCTCAAAAGTTTAAATAATGTTTGAAACATTTGTAAATTTTACATTTCAAAAAGTAAATTTAATTATATGTAAAACATGGAAGGAATACACCTGTTCATTATGTAGAGGAGGAAATCATTTTATTGTTTTAATTTGGAGACTTGAGGTTATTTTTGAAATGTCAAAGGAATAGTGATCAGTATCCAATTGTTCCAAAGGGGACACTAGATTGTTTAGTGCATACAACCTTACATTGAAGATAAGAGAGAGAAGAGAGGAAGTACCCCATTAAAATATAAGACAATGTATCATAATCTTTAGTAACCATGATATCCCCTTCCAATTGTGAAAAAGGATAAGATGGAATACTTAACAAGAACTTATCTACTTTACTAATTTCTGCAACCCCATATACCACACCACTATAGATGGATCTAGAACTAATTTTTTAAATAAACCACAAATAAAAAATGAATGGATACATCATGCCCCCACTATGTGTTATATAGTTGATTATGAATATGAAAATGTTGAATAATACAAAGGATAATAAGTCCCATTCCCCAAACCTTATACATGTAGCTATATCTAAGTAGATTAATGGAGAAGGAATGGAGTGCCCATGCACTTGTATAATACTCTAAACTATTTCATCGATATCTGAATCTATACTAAACATTTGTAAATATGTAGGAATATGAAAGTGTGGGAAATTTATGAGAATCTACCCCAAGTCATGAACATCTAGAAGGGTCTAGACTATATGATGGTCTTCACATGAAGTGTATGAATTTTACCATTGTTGTTTTGGTCACTTTTTAGTATCTATACATGTTTCTAAAAATTTGTACCATGCAAAAAAATGTTTAAGTATCTTTTAATTTTAATGTATTGGCTATAGGTGTAGAATATATCATATTTAATGGTCCCTATTTGGAGGTGCTTATGATAAAGCATTTAAGCATATGGCTTGAAAGAAAATATGTGTACCCATGTTGTATAAGTATAATAATTTGTGTTAAATCATGTTGAAGGTTATAATGGTGGCTACCATTGGGAACTTTTTTGTTAAAAGGTCGTACATGGTGGAGACCATCACACATAAATAAATCAGCATGTTACAAGAAATAAGAAATAGTATATGTGTATATGTGTATAGAATAAATAACAATATTGAATAAATAGTGAATAAATTTAATATAAACAATAACATAGAATATAGTCACATAAAGGAATTGAGATGCAAACATGGGATACCTTTGGAAAATGACATGGTGATGAGAAAATAACATTACGATTCCTCTTATTAATGAAAAGGACCTAAATCCTATACACATAGTAAAAAATGGCCTCATGAAAATAATGTTATCAATAGTGAAAATGATGTTATAAAACATGAAAATAATGTTAGCATACAACACACGAATTTGACAAGAAAAACTCAATGTTTTCAAAATTTTACACCCTATTTGATCTAATTTCTTTATAGGTCTTATTTTAAGTCATAACAATCATGAAGAGCTAAATGAAAGCATGGGGATCCCACTAGGTTTACAAAAATATAGCATAGACAATAAAACCATGGATGTAACATCAAATATCTTTACTCTAAGTCAAAAGAAAACACTCATATTGAGATAAAAGGAAGGGAATAAGAAGATATGTCTACAAATTACCAAGAATAAGATCCTTACTTTAATTTATAGGATTTTAGGTCCATGATGGATTTATTTTGGTTTCTTTAAAGTTGGTCTTTATTGATGAATTTTGGGAGAACTTCCCTTGGAATCTTGATTGATTATTGATGAAGGATGATACCATGAGATTATTGGTTGATAGATGATTGTTAAGGTGGAAAGATATTGTTGTGTTTCTTATTTATGGTTGTACAAGGTGGAAAAGAGCTTGACTTATAGTTGTAGGATAGTATATTCAATGGATTAGATGAATCCATGGTGGATTTAGATCATTGGTTGAGGTTGATTGATGATGAGGAAGATTATAGAGCTAGAGGATTCTAGAGTTTTCCTTGAATTTAAAATTCATAGAGGGTGGTAGAAGAGGAAGGTTATAGATATAAACCACTCTATATTTTATTAGATTATGTTAATGATTATTAGATAAGGGTTTATTTGGGAGATTTTTATGATAGGATAAGAAGGTAGGTGTAGGTAGCTAGCTAAGAATATAAAATTCCTAAAATATGATGTTACATGATTAGATGATTGACTAGGGAAATTTATCGTGATTAAGTGGTAATGTGGGATGTTATAAAACTTATTTCATGAAGGGATAATTTTTAAGGAATATTATTTTAGGTGTATACAATAGGATACATTGAAACTATTTCACCAAATGCAATGAATAAACATTCATCAAGGCATAATAGGAAGTATTTTTGTCGAAGTTATAGTTGTACTACATTTTTCACTCATCCTCTCACACAAAATTAAAACAATTTAAAATATCTTATATGTTTCACCAAAAATTAAAAATTTAACAAACATACAATTGATATCCTTTGTATCGTAGATTATAACTCATGTGAAATTGTTGGTCTAAATGGATATAGATGATTGTTTCTCTTTTTCCACAATCCACTTATATTTTATTCTCTATTTCACCATAACACATGAGCCCTACATTAAAATAATTATAATTAATGGAATTTAAATACCTTTCCTTAATACTCCTAGTCAACTTAAATTTGGGACGATAAAATATGATAATACATTATTCAAAATTGGTAATATGATAAGAGTAAATCTAGTGATCCACACAACCATAATAATTGATGATAAAATGATAAAATTTTAAATTATTTAAATGAAAAATATTAGAGTCGATACTCATTTCTCTTTTCCCAATCCATAATTTTAGGAAAAATAAATGTGCATTCAAATACTCTATTTACGAGTCTAATATGTTATCAAATTCTCCATACACATAAAAATATGTAGTCAAACACTTCATATATAATAAAATATGAGTGAAATGTTTATATATAAACCCATTCTTAATGATATTGTAAAAATAACTTAAATCAAATGCATATTTCTCAAATCCTAGCAAAATTATTTATGAACACAATTCATAATTTTGTAAAATAGAGAGATTATTCATAATTGAGTCTACAAAACTATGTTTTACAACAAAAATTACACATGTCATTGTAAAAACCACCAATAAGAATTCTACATGTATCTCATAGTAAAATTTTGAATTGGTATTCAATCTAGAATACTCTAAAAAATGTAAAAGGCTACCTAAAAATTTAATAATCTTCTTCCTCCAATCTCAATGGACCTCGCTTTTATGTTTATACTATTGAGCATAAATTATTGTTCTATAAATTATCCACTTTTTCATATTTTAATTATATTTATAGATGGGTGACATATGTATTTCCACCCAATATTTGGTGGCATATATGTATTTCCACCCAATATTTGAACATTAGATCTCCTCCTGTTGTTGCAAATCAGAAGACTTCCGATGATGATCAAGCTTCTAGTTTGATCATCCTAAGCATCTAGTGTGATTGCACAACATTGAATCCTTTCCCCAAGTGTGGGAATTGTAAAATGGGAAAGGAATCTCTAGATTAGAGGTTGGTTCCTCAACTCCTTTGATCAAATATATCACTTGCACAATTGCAGAGGTTTAAATTCCTGATTTCTACTCTAAATTCCAAAGGGACAAAGATAGAGAATGCAAAAAGCTAAAACTAATGCTAATAGGTGATGCACCAAAGGAGTGGTGAGAATTTCTCACTACTGCAGATTGACACAGTTCACAAAATGCAACAAAACCTCATGCACAAACTGATAACTATAATGAAGAATCAGAAATTAGTCAAACAACACCAGCAGAAAGGATGGAATATTAATCACAGGGCCTATATTGTTAACATCAAAATCACTTGCATTACAACACCTGAGAGGAAAAATAAGGTTGCAGTTCCTAGAAAAGGTCTGTTATTCTACCAAAATCACCTTCAAGGAGAAAGGGGACCTGTAATACAAAAAAATGTTCAACCCTTTGAAAATGAGCCAAAACTGGCTTTTACAAAGGTCAAGGATGAGCCTGGAGAGAGAAACACGGAAAACATGGAAAGGATTCAACCATTGACCAAAATGCATTCAAAATAGCATGGTCATCCTTACAAACCCATTCCCTGATATTTTCAACCATGTTGGGAGAGAATGCGAGCCATTCTTCATTAAAAACGGTGGTTGAAATGTCATTTCTATCCATGACCACGTGCCAGAGGCATTTTTCAATTTTCTCTCTCCAAAATCCATCAAAATACAAAATTTACCTCAGAATATTGTAGATAATTTCACCATATTTCCATTGATATAAAGAACGTGAAAAACTGAGCTCTAGATCAAAATATATGGCGATTTGAAGTTTTAGGTCAAAACAGGGCCAAATCGGGTCGGCGGGCAAAATTTTGAATTTTTTCACCCTTTTGGTCATTTGGAAAATTTTCCAAAATTTCCCATGCTCCACCCCTCCAGGTGCCATGTGGCACATTTTGATTGGGTGCGGGCCCATCTTTCCTGAATTTTCCACGGATCACTTTGATAATTTTCAACCTAGACATGTGTCAAAACCCCATTGGATGCGGGTTTGACCTTCCAAAATTTCCTTGCAGGCTTGATCTAAGTTTTTACCATCAGCTGACACGTGGCAAGATTTTATTTTCTCGCAATAAGGGGGGTGGGCTTTCCTCTCTAAATTTTCCTTTATTTTCTCCTTGGGAAAATTTCCCAAATTCTCCTTGCTCTGCCACTCTAGGACATGTGGTGACATATAATTAGCTGGTGGGGGCAGCGGGCCAAAACTTTCTTCATTGAAATTTGGTCGAAACACTTTGCCAAAATTCCAACCTCTCCTCCGCCCTCCAAAGTTCCGAGACACATGGCATGTTTTTATTGGCCGTGGGCTTTCTTGTCAAAATTTCCATGCACCAACACTTAGCCAAATTTTTCAAATTTCCCACCGGGACATGTGGCATTACCTGATTCGACGGCGGGCCTGCACGGAAAAATATTTCCTCTTGAAAACTTTTCCAAAACACTTGGTAGAAAACCAAGTTCTCTTCCGACCCCCGCCACCTCCCTGGACATGTGGCGGCATCTCATTGGCTGCGGGCCTTGAAGGGGAAATTTTCTCGACAAAACTCCGCCGAGCCATACCTTCAAAAATACATGGAGTTAGGAGGAAAAATTTACCTTTCTCGGAAATCGAGAAAGAGTTCTATCCAATGGTGCCATTTCCAAAGGTTTTGAGTGCAAAAGCAAAAAAATTATGACTGAGGCACAAGAGAGGGAAGAACGAGAGGAGTTAGCCACAAAATGAGCAAGGGGCACATTTTGGATAACAATTTTGGTGACTCAGAGGGGTCATCTACCTGCTGGATGAAATTACCAGTTTCCTAAAGCAATCCATTGGGCATGGAGTCATCTTTTCTCTGTTTGGTACCCCAACTGACTAGAACACTACAAGGAGGAAGATGGAATATCATCTGATGGAGCAAGGCCTGCAAACACATTCCTAGGAATAGCAAGCTTGTGCCAAAGCACTTAGGGAAAGCAAAACTAACCTATAGCAAAACAATGTGCACAAGCACTTGGAGGAATGGAAACCTAAGCTAATATATACAAGGTGGAGAATTTCCCTTTAATAACAATGCTTTAGATGGATTCCATTGACTAGAATCTGCAGTTCCTCACCATCCAATGAAGACAATTGGAAAGCATTGTTGTCCTTACACTTTGTGACCAGGTATGGGCCACTCCAAATGGCATCAAATTTTGAATGCTTTCCCGCTTCTCTCTATCTCGCATCCCATTTTAACACTAGATCTCCAACTTGGAAAGATCTATCCTTGGCCTTATTATCAAAGGTCTTCTTTATCAAAGCCCGATCCTTCTCCATTGCTTGGTATGCTTGATTTTTGATTTCTTGGAGCTCCATCAATTCTACATATCTAACCTCCATGTGCTCAAACTCCAACAACTCTAACTGTTTCATGAGTTCCAATGTTGGCAACTCAAGTGTCATGGGAAAAACTACCTCTCTCCCATAAACAAGCTTGAATGGAGAGTTACCTGTAGATCTCTTGGGAGTTATCCTATCAGCCCATAAAGCTGATTTCAATTTAGTATGCCAAGACCTCTGATTTTCATCAAGAGTCCTCCTAATGATCCTCAACAAGTTCTTATTGGTAGACTCGGCCTGGCCATTACCCTGAGGGTAATAGTTTGATGAAGTGCTTAGGTAGATCCCATTCTTGACATCCCATTTAGTCACCTTGGACCTAATGAATGCCAATGCATTATCTGATATTATTGTAGCTGGTATGCCAAACCTGGTTGATATTCCCTCATAGAAGTCTAGTATACTAGCTTCATTTACCTCTTTGAGTGTTGCTGCTTCAGTCCACTTAGTAAAGTAATTATGGCTGTTAGAATCCACTTGTGCCCTTGGCTTGAATTGGGATTAATGACTCCAATGAATTCCAAACCCCATTTCATGAATGGCTGGTCCATTGAAACTAGATGCAATTGAAGGGCAGCTAGCCTCTCTTTACCTATGAAGAATGCACAATTCTTGCACCTCTTGATCCATGCATAACAATCATTGAAAATCTTGGGCCAATAATAGCCAGCCCTCATGATCTTTGAGCTGTCACTCTTGGTGCAAAATGGCCACCAGCTGGTCCACCATGGAACTCTTCCAACACCCTATGAATCTGATTTGTGTCAATGCATCTTAGTAGTACTCCATTCACATCTCTTTTGAACAGAACACCATCAACAAGGGCAAACGGGACATCCTGCAATCTGAAGTGTCTTCTTTGGGTCTTGTTCATCTCTAGAGAGAATAGGCCTATGCTTAGGAAGTGCATTATGCCTTGGGTCCAGCAAGGAGTGGGGACACCATTATTTTCTTCTTGAGTGCTTCCTTGCTCATGGTTGTCTTGCAATGCCAAAACAACCTCCTTCTCATTGCATGCTTCCTTTTGTTTTCTCAAAATCAGCTACTCACACAACCCTTTTCCTCTTACCAACTTGGTAACTTTGATCTCAATGTCATACTCCATGACACAAGTAATCCAACCTGCCCTCTTTTCATTCAAGTCTTTGTTGAGGAGGAAGTCTTTAACTCCCGCATGAGAAACCAGCAATTGGATCTTATTGTTTGAAACTAGATGCTTGAATTTCTTCAAGCTCCTGATTACTACAAGAACATGCTTCTCAATGAAAGAATACTTCACCTCATAGTCCTCCAAGCTTTGGCTGAAGAAAGCAATTGGCTACTCATCATTTTCTTTCTTCTGTTGTATCAAAATTGTAAAAATAGTATCATTACCCCCAAACGCATAGAGGATGAAATCCTTGGATAAATCCGGGTTGGTGAGAGTTGGGGCTTGAGAGATAGCTTCTTTGATTGATTCAAAACTCTCCTTGCCTTCTGATGCCCATTTGAAAGCCATGCTTTTCTTTAACATCTTGGTGATAGGCTTGACAAGGGCTGTAAAATTTGGGACAAACCTCCAAACAAAATTTATTCTCCCCAAGAAACTTTGAAGAGCCTTCTTGTGGCTTGGCAATGGTAGTGCGCTTATGGATTCAACTCTTTCTATATCAATTGCTAATCCTTCCTTAGAGACAATGTGGCCAAGGAGCTTTCCTTCATGAGCTAGAAAAACACACTTTTTAGGATTCAAGGAGACTCCAAATATTTTGCACCTTTGGATTAGTTGTCTCAAATGAAAGAGGTGGTCTCGGTGCATTTTTCAAAAAAATAGTGATATCATCAAGATATATCAGCACTATGTTATTAATCAAACATTTGAATGCCATGTCCATTTCCCTTTGGAAGGTATCTCCAAGTGTTGGACAGCCCAAATGGCATTTTCCTGTATACATAAGTTCCCCATTTGGTTGTAAAGGTTGTCTTGAATTGATCCTCTTCCTTCACCATAATCTGATTATACCCCAAATAACCATCAAGTAGTAAAAACCTCTCGGAGCCAAAGAACAACTTGTAAAATCTGCTCCATGGAAGGAAGTGGATAATGATCCTTGAGAGATGCTCTATTCGATCTCTCTCAAGTCAACACACAATCTGATTTCCCCACTCTTCTTTCTAATCTGAACCAAGTTGGCCACCCAACTAGAATGCTTGATAGGGAATATGATTCTTGATTCTACCAACTTATTCAATAGATTTTACTATCAATAAGAGTAAAACCAACTCTCAAGGTCTTCTCTCGATCCAATTGGAGAAATATCACTCATGAACTCACAACAGAATTCCCAAAGATGTTAAACCACATCTAAGACACAATTGACACCCGCCTCAACCTTGATCACTCTTGATCACCTCTTGATGTTCTAAGACTCAATATCTCTTGATCACTCAAGATGCATTAAGACACCCCTAGCACCTCTATTTATAAGATTACAATCCTTCTAAGAAGTTCTATAGCTGACCCTAGAAGTTTGAAATTTGTGACCTTTCAACTTCCCACGAATGGAAAATCATTCGTTATGACAACCGCCAAACTACCATAAATTTTTAGCAAACATGCAAAGCATGAAAAAAACACATGAATGTAGAATGCTCCTGAATTCTCCAAACTTAACCATTCGAACTCCAACACTTTAATGTTGATTCTAGAAGACCAAAAAAACAAAAAAAGGCTCCAAACCAACAATCTCCCACTTGGAGATTATTCCCACTGAGAAAATTTCTTAGCCCTACATTATCATCCATGAAGGCCAACCAAATTCTAGTACAGCTTCAAATTCTCCCTTGTGAATGCCTTGGTCATCATATCCATAGGATTCTAACTAGTATGAATATTTTCCAACTTCAACTTATCTTCTTCCAAAGTTTCCCTGATGAAATGATATTGCAGGAGTGAGTGTGCTTCATTCCTAGAGTGGAAATCAGATTTCTTTGCCAAATGAATAATGCTATGACTATCATTGTGTATTCTTCCAACTTCCTACTTATGCCCCAACTCATCAAGAAAATATTGTAGAAAAATCATCTCCTTGCTTTCCTTTGTGGTAGCAACATACTCAAATTTCTATGGTTGACAAAGCCATAACCTTTTGAATCGTGAAATTCAGGTCACGGCTATATCACCAACCATAAATACATAACATTTCATGGTCCTCTTGTTTTCCAAATCTCCCGCCATGTCCAAATCTACATAGCCACGCAATGTAGTGTCCGATCCACTAAAACACAATGGTGTTCCCACGGTCCCTCTCAAATATTGAAGGATCCACTTCACTTCTTATTAGTTGGGTGCCCACCGTGTCATGATCATGTGATCACCTACATCTTCTTCTAGGTAGGATGTTATTTAAGTATGTATGTATTTTGAATTTTTTGTGGTTTGGTAAGACTCGATAAAGAGAAAAAGATACAAGTCCTTTTCTACAATTTGTTTGTCAACCATCAACTGGTCATGACTTCCAACATATAGGTTCCCCTCAATTAATGTGAGTTAATGCAATAAATCAGAATGGAATGCACTTGTATTTTAAACCCAAATAAAAAATGTGAAATTGGATGACATAATAAGATGAAGAGGAAGAGAGATGATCTTTCACTACAATGCGAAAACATGAAGAAATGATTTTTTTAATTACACAAAAAGAAAAGTTTCCTTTAGAGCAAATAGAAAAAGAGGTGGATTACCAAAGAAGAAAATTAGTGTGCACACTTTTCAGAAGGGAAAAAAACACACAATTTTTTTTCTAGGAATGAATGAAATGCAAGGAACCTCGGATGGGTCCCACCGGGCATGCCAAAATGTTTCACCTTTTTCTTAGATTGTTTCTTTGAAGTATTGAAGAAACAGAGATAGGGTAATGTAGAACATAGGAGGAATACCTATTCAAATGTCATTTGATGGATTTTACATGCGTATGACTTCTGAATCCACAACTGATCGTGAGAGCTTCCTTTTGGCTAGGAGGAACTACTTGTAATGAAAACAAGACCACCAGAAGGAATTAAACAATATGGGTAGTGAACTGCCTAGCGTATGCTAGATCCGAGAAGTATGATACTTCCTAGATGGTTGTTAGTCCACTATTTTAAAAAATTCAATGTTGTAAACAAAGTAAATCCTATTGTTATTTTAAAATGATTTAGGTATCTCACTTAAAAACACAATAAGAAATAGATCTAATCTAACAGGCTAAGCTAGAATAGAATCCAAAGGTTAAATGATTGGTTCTAGGTCTCTGCAGTCCGATAAAGGGTCTCGGGTAGATCATAGGTGAAAGAGGGTGAGATAAATTTGGTGGGTAGGTCTCTATTGAGGGTCAGTGTGGGAAAACATAGAGACCGATGTCGGTTAAGGATAACCGACAGTGGTTAGGTGTAACCGGTGTCAATTACTGTCAGATCTAGAAATGTCACAGAACAAGTTGGGGTCTCCTTTGTGATTACACAAAGGGATTTTTTTGGTTAGGATGAGGTATTGGGTGACTAGAGTAGGCTTTTACGAGGTTTCAAAGGGTATATAGAGGTGAAAATGTGGAGAAGGTCAATAGGGAGTAAGATAAACAATGGATGATAAAATGATGATGAAATGAAATAACAAGGAAAGTATGATGTTGTACTTACTTAGATTTCATTCCTGAATGTCTGTGTGTCAAGGATGGAAGTGTTGATGATGGGTTTGAAGGTTTCAAGTGATCACCAACTAAAGAAAATCTTCTACATGGGTTGCATGTACACTTCTCTTTGCTTGGGTAGATCAGATCGTGGTTGGAATGGCTGTGCAGGAGAAGATGCTCAATCTCCTTCCTTAGATGTGAGTTTTCACTAGAATTGGCTCTCTAAAGATGTGTTCTTACTCATCAACTTTTTCCCAATGTAGTTTAGGGGTTAAAAGGGGTAACTAATGATGGTCCAAATTAACCGGTGATGGTTAGGGGTAACTAATGTCGCTCAAGGTAGGATTTCCTAGGTTTACTAAACTAGGGAGATCCTCCTAATTTCCTTGGATCTCGTGTCACTATCCCATGGATTATATTGGGAGCTTCTTGTGAGCATGCGGGAATGTGGTTAGAAGGAATGTAGGCATTTATTTTTAGGGTTTGGGTAAGTCTTAGTTAGTTATGGGAACTTTTTAAGAATAGGTCTTAGGTTGAGTTGGCTTGGGTAGGTGTCTAAGCATACTTTATGAGGGGATAATATTTAAATAATAAATATAGTGAGGATAATGCATTAATTTAATATTAATTAAATTAATATTAGTGGGGTGAATGGGGTTATAGCTAGGTGAATGTGATGAAGGGTGCTTATTTGTTGAGGGACCAAAGGGGAGTGTGACCTAATTTTAGTGTCTACATTTTTCCCCTTTTTGTTGCGTAGCTTGTATTGGTAAGCAATGCTAACAAAAATAAGATGTGGTTGCCCCATGTGTGGGTGAAGGTGATCCCCCTCAAACCAGGAACTGACGAGCTAGCAGGATGAAGCGGTGAGTGGTTTGATAAAAGGTAAAGGTGAGGAAAAGGCAAGTGGGTACAGGGAAAAAGGGTGAAAGGTCTACGTGGGAAATCTAGGTAATGGGTCAAGGTCACAGGTAGCAATAGTCAAATGCACGCACATGTATAAACTACAGCATGCTATCGAGTTCAAGAGTAGGAAAACTCTACATCGGCTAAGGTCGATAGGTTTATCCAAACAAGGTTGAAATGAATCTGGTATCCAAGGTATAGGATTTGGTCAAGAAACACAACATAGGTTAGGTGCAGGAATGTTTTAGGTATGTTCTGATACACCGAAGGTAGGGTCAGGATAAACGGTCACAGGATAATAGGCTAGGTAAGGTCATTAGGTCAATCAAAAGCAGTAACATTGCCATAAGGTATGGTGAATACATGAGGTCAAAGGTCACTAGCGATGGTCCAGTCCAAATATCTAAGTCGCGGCACTTATGGGTGAGGCCAAGGTAGGGGTAAAATAATGAGTCCCCAAAGGAAAAAAATGGAGGTAGTAAATGATGAGGTTGGGAAAGGTAAGCTAATGGGTTGGGTAAAGGAGCAAGGTAAAGGGTGGGGTAAAATGGAAAAGTAGGGGAAATGTGTAGGTTAGGTTGACCAATGGCGGTCATGGATAACCAATGTCGGTATAGGAAAATCGACGATGGTGAGGTAGGGCACAAGACCGATGCCGGTCTAGGGAACCGGCATCGGTTAGGTCGGGTTTTGTATAAAAACAAAAAAATCCATGTTTTTATTATTCATTTGTTATTTGCAAAGTGAAGAAATGAAAAAAAGAGAGAAAAGAGGGAAAAGTGTCTAGATAAAATGGGACGGTGAGTTGACAGTGTGATTTAACAAGGGTTGGGTTGGTGAGTAGCGGGTCCACGAGATCAGGGTGAGAGATTGGATTGGTCAGAGGTTACAAGTAGATATTCAGGGATGGTAGAGGTTGGAGAGGGATCAAGTAGACCACCAAGACAGTGGCGAGCGATGTTCCATCGAGACGGTGGTAGCACGACGAGATAAGTGCCTAACTCTATAGTTTTAATTAGATAGAGTAGAGGTTGTGATAGTTGGTATTTTTAGGGTTTTGTGGGTTTTTTGTATTTTGTGGGTGGGAAAAATTTAAAGCAGTGTGGGGGAATAACGAGCCAAAAAGAGGGGGTAGGTTAGTAAAGTGTATAGTTGGGGTGGGTAGGGGTCTAAGGGGAGTGTAGGTCATTATAGGTGGGGTAAAAAGGGATAGGTGGGAGGGCGTTTTTTAAAGGGGGTTTGGGAAGTCACGGATTTTGCCATGATAGTGACCAGCATCAGATCAAGCTTGGCCAATGTCAATCGGTAAGAACCGAGATCGATCACCAAGCAGGTGAGCGATGCCGGTTAAGTGGTAACCGTGGTCGGTATAGTTGAACCGGTATCACCATCAAATAGGTGACCGATGCCGATCAAGGGTGATTGGATTCGGTTAGGATTTTAGGCACAAGGTTCCAAGAGGAATGTGGGCTAGGTAGTTGAGATGGGTAAAG
This sequence comes from Taxus wallichiana var. yunnanensis, assembly GCA_018340775.1. NCBI lineage: Eukaryota > Viridiplantae > Streptophyta > Pinopsida > Cupressales > Taxaceae > Taxus > Taxus wallichiana. The sequence goes on from CM031234.1 coordinate 204,501,967, forward strand.
TAAAAATAGGGTGGGGGTAATGATAATTAGTGAATATGGTCATGGTAAATGTAGATTAATGTTGTGCTTGGATTAGATGCAAGGGAGATCATAGTTACATATGCGGGATAGGGTTCCACCACTACTAGTGACATTACATAGCTTAGTGACCCCTTTGGAGCTGCAACATGTGGAGGTAGTGGGCTTGAGTGGTATTTAGTGCTACTAACATGTTGTTCGGTAGCCTAGTTTGATGGTCACACTCATCGATAGATGGGACTCCGCAACCAACACATTCCACCTTCCGACGGTGAGATGACTATCACCCTAGAGGATGTGTTCTGATTTTTGTTACCCATATTGGGGGCATATGTGTACTCTATCTCCTCTGAGGCCTTAGAGGAGCTAATCAGGACATTTTTGGTGAGGTGGTGGCAGAGAATTGAGATTCCATAGCACAAGTTTGAGCTATGGTGAGATGTACCTAGCCCATTCGGATGAGATGAGGCTAGTGGTTTTATTGATGGAGGTAGTGTGTTACTATGTACTACCCGATGCAGAGGGTGGAAACTTTCCCGATCACTTATGGGGGTGCTCCACGATATGATGGTGCATGAGACACACTTTTCTTGGGCACCTGCATTCTTGGTACAGCTATACAGAGAGTTGTGGGCGTATGGGTGGTTGCACAGGTTTAGCCTATGTTATAAATTTATACTACACTATTGGGCCTACAAGCACATAGTCTATGTTCAACCTATAGGGATACCCCGAGAAGATACATTCCCAGCAAGATATGTGTGGTTGGGATATAGGATATGGGTTATAATTACAGGAGAGCGGAGGTCAGATAGGCTGACATATGATATGGCCCACTTTTGGTAGTTTTTGGAGGGGTTTTCTAGAGTGGACATTATCTGGAGGCCATATGTGGGATTCCCCTCATATAGGCACATGCATGAGGAGCTAGCTGAGCTCCAACTAGAGAGGTGGATACAGGTTTATCGTTCCGAGGATGATGAGATGATCCCAGTAGATAGGGTCCGATGGTAGTTTGGGCTTGTATAGGATATTCCTCCATCCTTCCCACAATATTAGAGAGATGACATGGAGAGGCCTCTACCTCTACCATAGCCTACAATGCCTACAAGGAGGAGGAGGAGCCAGTGGATCGGTGGATTGATGATGTCGGATGCATAGATAGGTATAGGTAGTGGTGGGTGGCTCAGTTATGAGCCATACCACCTAGACTAGGGCAACCTGACTTAGCTACCATTATAGTGCAGAGAGACGCCCTACAGGGGCAAGTAGCGATGTTGATCATGCAGATAGGTATAATGCAGGTATAGCTAGAGGGTTCGAGGCGAGAGTAGTAGAGCTACGAGTACATGTGGCCATTTTTAGGCCCAAATGGTGGAGGGAGAGGGTGGAGGTGATGGAGGAGATGGAGGCAGAGATGGTCAAGTGACAACCTTACTGGCTCAGGTGGTAGGTTTATAGGGCCAATTCGCCATAGCCAAGGCATAGATTGGGGCCTTATAAGCCTAGATATAGGCACAGGGGCAAGGGCACCACCACAGGCATAGGGACAAGGGGACCACCACAGGCACAGGGAGCTGGTCCCGATTCACAGTCAGTGCAAGGCGGGCGAGTGCAGAGGCCGAGACCTATGGGACCACTATAGACCGTGCCTATATCCAAGTTACAGGATGCCCTAGGTGAGGTGAGATATTATCAAGACTAGCTCATGGCAGCCAGGATAGACTTCCTCTCTTACGAAGAGTACAGGGGGCATCAGTCCAATGAGAGGAAAAGATCCCACACACATAGTTTTGAGAGCACATGAGGTCAGCGAGCTCCGAGGCCCGATCAGGGAGAGGCCACCAAAGCATGGTGACTCGTGAGCTAGTTGATGTGCCATCAGGGACATAAGAGGCCGAGGGTGTAGGTGACACAGAGATGGAGGACATCTGGTGAGATGTCTAAGATTTGGCCACCCAATTTTTATGTATATGAGTGATTATTGTTGATATATATGCCATCCTACATGCCGAAGATAGTTGTATTTTTTATCACATATCGGCCTGCATGCCAAAGATAGTGAGGATGTATGAGTGAGTTTTTTTAATTGTGAGCATATACCGACCTCCGTGTCTTTGAAGATTTCTTTATGGATTCATTCTTTCTTTTTGTATATATGAGACTGGCCTATGTGCCAATGGCATTTTGTATTGTATATCGGCCTGTGTGTCGACATTTTTGAGATGATGGATAGGATGAGATAGGCATGTATTTTGAGATACACATTTATTGATTTATATGATGAGATTCATGGTATTTTGTGATGTGTTAATATGTTTATGATATTTTAGATGTATGGCTTGTGTTAGAGGAGATATGGATTTGTTAATTTAATGTGGTTTGAAATTAAGTGAGTTAGGTTGGTTTAGGCATGGATCGAGTCAGGTTATAGGCATGGATCAAGTCAGGTTATAGGCATGGATCGAGTCAAGTTATAGGCATGGATTGAGTCAAGTTATAGGCATGGATTGTGTCAAGTTATAGGCATGGTTGAGTTAGGTTATAGGCATGGTTGAGTTAGGTCATAGGCATGGTTGAGTTGAAAGTAGGTTTAGTTATGATTCATTATTTTGGCAATGAATGATACTATGGGTCATATGTGAAATGTTGTATAATCTATGCATAGTGATGATAGAGAGATGGTAGGTGTAATAAATGTATGTTGTAGTAAGCAACTTGTTATGTATGTGGCTTAATTTCTAATTTTGTTATAAAATGGGAATTAAGTGAAATGTGACATAAATGGTGAGTTAGGCATGGTTGATGAATTGGTTTAGGGTAGAGAATGGCCGAGCTAACCTCCAAGGGTCCCTTGACCTTGGAGTGTTGCCTACATAGTCCTAGCGAAAAGGGACCTCAAGCCGATGTAGTTCTCCCATGAGCTAGGGAAGAATATGAAAATGAGTTGGTAGGTTTGTGGGCATGTTGTGGGTTTAGGTTTAATAGGTGTGGGTAGATTATAGGTAAAAGGATGTAGGTGAAGGTGATTATGGAAAGAGGGGAGGACTCCCTCAAAGTTAAGCATCGAGTACCAAGTCCTGTATAAGGTAATCAAAATGTAAAAACATATGGTTAAAAGATAAGAGGGGGTAATAAAGCCACCTGATTGGGTAGGATCATACCGAGTAGATCATACCTTAGAGGGGGTGATGAACACAAGACCCAAAAGGCATTGCATGATTAACTAGTCTATGATGAAGGTAGTCACGTAGAATCACCAAATGTCTAAATTTCAAGATGTCCCTTGAGCCAATTGAGGAAATGAGAGTGGAAATGGTAAGGTGGGTGAAAGGTAATTAATTATATATGTTTTGAGTGATAAGGCTTTTGGGCAAGACGTCTAAGGTCACAATGGGCAACTCCATGACTAAATGTTTTTTTTTGTGATATATTGATCGATGTGGGAAGTCTATATGGGATAATTAAAAAGGTACTCCTTGAGGTTTTCATGAAGTTGATCGATGCGGGAAGCTTCAGTTTCTCTCATTTGTTTTAGCTTCACATAGTTGTCCTTCGAGGGAGAAGTCTATTTATAGTAGCAATTTTATCGAGAGGAAGATGTCCTTTTGAGGGAGTCATCTTTTTATTAGAAGTTTGACTCAAGGAGTTTGGTCCCATGTGAGGTAATTGAAATCATGGACAAGACCAAGGTGGAGGATAGGAATCTTGTTCAAAAGGCAAGGTGGAACGACCATGGGATCTCATCTAAAGGTAGATGAAAATTATCCATGAGAATCATGTTATGTGTAGTGTCATGGTACACATATTCAAGAGAAGATAACAAGTGATGAGTACTCACATGATTCTTGTTTAATCATTAGGGAGGTGTATGGAGTGGATAGCACTCAAGGGATGAGCCTGTAAAGAGACAAAGGGTGAGATAGGACAATGAGTCAACAATAGAATGGTTGAAGATGTAATGCGTTAAGGGGCTTAGGTTCAGGTTTACCATCAAGCGAGGATAAATGATAGGCACCTGATCCATAGGTATGAGTTACGATGTATGGTCCCAGCCAATTAGGAGAAAATTTTCCCCATTTAATTTTTTTATGCTTTGGTTACGTGTTGATTTTCTTTCAAGACAAGGTCACCAATTTGGAAGGTTCATTCATGAACATGTTTTCCATATGCACATTTGATACATTGTTGGTAAACTTGAAGGTGATCCAGAGCATTAAGATGACGTTCGTCTAATAACTCTAGTTGTGCTAAGAATTCGACAAAATTCATCATCAGTAAGCATGTCATGGAGAGAAATGCGGAGTGAGGGGATTTGGACTTTGAGAGGTAGAATAGCCTCCGTACCATAGACCAGTGAAAAGGGTGTGGCCGCAGCGTAAGTGCAAATACTAGTGCGGTATGCCCATAGGGTAAAAGGAATGTGTGTATTCCAATCCTTCCCAAAGATCGTCAACCACTTTCATGAGAATTTTTTTGAGGGTTTTGTTAGTGGATTCGGTTGGGCTGTTGGTTTGTGGGTAATAAGGTGATGAGAAACTAAGCTGAATGCCGAAGGCGTTACAAATTTTTTTCAATGTTTTGATTTTGAATTGTTTTCCATTGTCATTGATGAGGAAATGAGGAACACCAAAGTGACAAATGATGTGATGGTTAATGAACTCACATATCTTCTCAGCTTTTATGGATATGAGTGGTATGGATTCCACCCATTTTGTGTAGTATTCGGTAGCAGTTATGATCTATTGATGGCGTTGGGAAGAATGAGGATTGATTTCTCAAACAAGATCCAAACCCCATTGAGAGAAGGGCCACAGTCACGAGCGACTGTAAGGCATGATTGGGTGTATGATGAAGGTTGGAATGTTGTTGACATTTCACACAAATTTTGACATATTCACAACAATCATGGTTAAGGGTCGGCAAGAATAGCCCGAAAAAGAATACATTTAGCAACAAAGAAGGCCACTAAATTGACCTCCACATATGCCATCATGAACCTCCTTAATGGTATAAGGGATTTCAGAACTTATGAGGCATCGTAATAGAATACCATCAAATCTACGTTTATAGAGGAGTCCCCTAGAATAACGAAACAGGAGACCTTTTTAAGGAAGGTGCATTGTCCATTACGGTGAGATCGGGAGGTAGGATGGAGAGAGAAAGGTATTCGGAGTATTGTTTATACCAAAGGTCACTCGGAGTCGGGGTCAATTCTAATTGAGTAAACATCATGAGGTAAATAACAAGGTGAATGGAGGCATTTTACGGTGAAAATATTTTGGAATTAGCGGGGAAGCGGGTATTTGGCAAGCTAACCGCCATGGTATCTAAAAATTTGTTGGTTGAACATGGGATGGTTTGAAGGGTGTAACAATCAAAGGTGGCCAAAAGTATGTCGACATGATGTTTATAATTTTGAAGTATCTCATTACGACATTATTACATACCATTAACTTGGTTTACGACCAATTGTGAATCACCAAAGATGTGGATTGATTTGACATCTAGGGCATATGTGGCCTGGATACCTAGTACGAGCACTTCATACTCAACAATATTGTTGGTGCATTAAAATTCTAGTTTGAAAGACAAAGGCATGGGTTCTCCATCTAGAGGAATGAGGATAACACCAGCCCTTCCCTCACACTAACACTTGGAACCGTCGAAGAACAGTGTCATTTGGTAAGGGGTTTGTCCAGGGAAAGAGTAGAAATTGACTCATCAGGAAAGTCAAAATTAGAGGGTTGATCCCCAAAAATAGGTGCGTCAGCCAGTTGGTCAGTGATATCTTGGCTCTTGATGGAATTTTGGTGAATGAATTTGAGGTTAAGATCAGCTAAAAGCATAAGCCATCGTGTGGCACACTTATTTTGATAAGGTTTGGCATACATGAAGTGTAAGGGATCGGTGTTAGTCACAACATAAGTTTTTTGGTTGAGTGGGTAATGGCAGAGTTTGGTGGTAACAAAAATAAGGCTAAGAAAAGGTTTTCTAGATGGTTGTATCAGGTTTCATAGTCCAAAAGAGTATGGCTTGTGTAGTAAACCTATTGCTCCTATGTTGTTCATCGTAATGAGCGACCTTGGCTCCCAAGGAATGATCGGTGAGCTGATATGTATAGATAAAAAGGTTGATCATATTTTGGTGGAATGAGTATGGGTGGTCGGAGAAGGTATTGTTTTAGGGCCTCAAAATCTTTGTGACAATCATCATCCCATTTAAATGAGACATCCTTCCTAAGCGAGATGATGAAATGGTTAACACCAACCGATAATTGTGAATTGAAATTTTGAATGGACTACAATTTACCTTGCAAGCTACGAGTTGTGTAAGGTTAATGGGTGGAGGCATTTCAGAATGGCCTTGACCTTAACAGGGTCAACTTCTATACCATGGAGGGAAACAATAAATCCCATGAACTTTCTGAGAGAACCGTGAAGACACAATTTTTAGATCAAGGTGGACACAATATTTAATGAGGTGGAAAAATATGGTTTCGAGGATGGTGAGGTGCTTGGCGTGATGTTTAGATTTGGCCAAGAGATCATCCATGTAATCTTCCAATATGTGATGCATGATATCATGGAAGATGTAAGTCATAGCACGCTGATATGTAGCACCAGCATTTTTAAGGCCAAAAGGCATGACTCAATAGCAAAAGGTTCCCCAAGGGGTAATGAATGCAGTCTTGTGTTGATCTTCTGGGGCAAGCAAAATTTGGTTATAACCCGAGAAGCCATCCATGAGTGAGAGCATCTCGTGACCAGCAGTGAGGTCAACCAATTGATCAATACTAGGCAAGGGAAAGTCATCTTTTGGGTAGGCGAGGTTGAGGTCATGAAAGTCTATGCAAATGCGGAGTCCCCCTGTTGCTTTAGTAATAGGGACAATGTTAGAAATCCAATGAGGATAATCAATGGGTAAGATGAAGGAAACGAAAAGAAGGTGTTGAATTTCTTCTTTGATGAGAAGAGCAATGCGAGGGTACGTTTTCCTTGGCTTTTTTATAGGTTTGGCATCGAGAACGATTCATAATTGTGGACCACTATGGTGGGGTCAATACTAGGCATGTCTACGTAAGACCAAGAAAAAGCGTGATTATGATCTCGGAGAAAAGAAGTGATGGCTTCCTATTTAACAAAGATTGAAAGATTGTCTGATCTTTAGGATGTGTGGGTCATCCTGAGTATGAATGTTTATCTCGATAGTCAATTCATTCAACATGGTTTACATCTCATATGGTAACAACTGATGAATATATGAGTCATCTACACCAAGGTATGTGAGTATGTATTCATCATCCTAACATTGAATGATGTTAATTGTAGGTGTGTCATCATCGATTATCTCAAGATACGGGAATGGAAGAGTGGAAGGTGTCATGCCTTCATGTTGATAAGTCAAAGGCCCCAAGAAAATGGTGTTTATGAAAAAAAAAAGTTAGGGGGGATAGATTCAGGATCCATCAAATTTATCGGTGAGGGTGGTGATGAAGGTGGAGCGAGTGAAGGTAGTGATGAAGATGAAGGTGGAGGAGGGCTAGGGTCTTCAATGAGTTCAATATGGGCTCGTTTGGTAGGAGGTTCAGGGAAGTCGATACCACTATGGTCATTATGTTTTCGGGTGGTACATGGAATAATAGTATGGCAGCCTTACTCGTAAAAAAGCCAAAACCAAAACCCTTCCATGCAAAGTGTAGTAGGTGTGGGGCGAAATGGAAATTGGTAAGTGATTGGAAGTCGCAGAAAATGGGTGGGACCGTGATGGTGGTTCGGTGTGTAAGTGGTAGTATCAAGTCCCCATAGGTGATACCAAGTACAAAGATGAGGAGGACCATAAATGAGGCATTCTCCTATACATTGATCATAGTGAGGGTGTTGGTGAAGGCTTCCATACTCGTGAGGAGTAAGGAATGTGTTGACACTATATAGGCGGTACTCCCCGCAGTGAGGCATTAAAAACACCTTCCAAGGGATCGAGTGGTTGTATGTAGGTAGTTGGTATGGATAATGTGTTAGAGGTCGATGCGAGGTGGAGTTAATGGATTGGGAAGTTAATTATTTAGTCGTGGAGGTCATATCGGTAGTAGGAATAGAGGAGGTATGTGTGGTTGAGGTAGTAAGCTGTCTTGGTAGGTGGAGGTGTAGGTGAAGTGGTATTGGTTGCGGAGGTAGACGTATTGATAGGTATGATCACATCATTGGGTCGATAAAGCATGTTGCATGTTTTGAAAGGTGATGGGTCAGCTGAAATGGTATAAGTGTTTCCTTCGTGTTCAAACTTTACACAATGATCCAAAGTGGAAGGAATGCAACCCATGACATAGATCCAGGGTCTACCAAGAAACAATTTTATATTGGAATTCCCCTCCAAAACATAAAACAATTCTAGAATAGTGTAGGGGCCTACACGAATGTGAAGGATGATAGTGCCTAGTGTGGAGGTGATAGCATCATTGAATGAACGCAACATGACTGGATGTTTATGCATGTAATTGTCAGGTATGTGCATTTGAGAAAATTTATGGAATGAAATGATGTTAATGCTAGCACCTCCATCAATCATCACACGGCTTACCCGTATGCCATCAATGTGGATGGAGATGAAGAGGGCTAGGTCTGGGTCATTGTTTTAGTGTGGCACAATCTCATCCTCTGAGAAGCTAAGGGAGGCCTCTTGGTGAACAAGGTGAGGTGAGGATGAAGGTGGTAATTTGGTGAGAGAGGCTACATGATGGGGAGTGATAATGGAGGCTACAGTGTAGGTTCATTGGGTAAAACCTTAATAGATTAAAGAACCTCCATGAGGGCTTGACAATGGGATTTTGAGGTTTGGATGAGATCATATAAGAACATTTTGAGAGGATATTGGTGTAATTTTTGATAATGGTGTGATGTGTGACGCCATTAGAAATGGGGTATGCGTGGGGCATGGATAGTTATTTTAGGTATGGGTGTAGATGGTATGTTGGGTATAGGATTGGTTGGTGGGTCGATTGCCTTTTCTTTTCCCTTCTACGCAAGTGTAGTGACATTTATCATGTTGATTTGAGGGATGTTGGTAAATGGAGAAGGTGTAGGTGATTGGTATAATGACATGACAGAAAAAACCTACTAAAGGAGAAAAACCCTATGAGGTCAAATTGGGTGCAACAAAATTTGGGTGGTGGCGTGACAAGTTCTCGATGTGAACCATGTTAATTTCAAATCTTGGGTGTGGCTCTAAAAGCTGTGAAGGTATATGTTGTGGTTGTTGAGTGGGTAGTGTGGGGATGTGTTTTGGTGAAGGAGGATCCTCATTGAGAAGGTCATTGTCATCAAATTTGGTTTCTGGTGGACACAATTAGATATGGATGGTTTTCAAGGCCTTGTAGTTCTCCACATCATACCCCAGCACACGATGGTATGTGTAAATTTTAGTATCATCAAACCCTTTTGGCTTGGGTTTGAGGTGGTTTTAAGGTTGGAGTGGCGTTAATGTGATAATAAAATTTTTGAGAGGAGGTTGGTTAAAATTTTGGTATAGGACCCTGCTAGTGGATCACAATGGGAAGTGAACGTGGGCTTGAGTGTAGGTGTGGTTGATTTTCGAGGATCTATTTTTGGAAGAGTAGGAAAGCTATGGGTTTAGGTGCCAATGTGGTTTGAGGTATTGTTCGTGTTTGTTTGGGTAGGGGTATAGTAAATGGATGGGTAGGAGGGTATGGTGGTGTTTTGACTACCCGGTTGTGGGGTAGTGGGGTTTTTATTTTGGGTTACACCTTCTTGGGTAAAGGTGATGTGGTTGTATGAGGTCTAGAAGGAAAATCAAATGGAGGAAGAGGGTGATTTACCCACAGGGATAATGGGGGTCTTTGTGAAGGTAGATGATGGGGGTTATACTTGGGGTGTATGGGACAATGACCTAAGTGTAGTGGGTAGTGAAGCAATAGTTGAAGGTATTGGAGGTATTGTTGGTAAAGAGACTATAGGTGTGGGTATAAGTCGTGTTGTGTGCCTAGGTAGGTTAGAGGTTTTGAGGAAGGAACGGGTGGTTATGTTATTAGTTTATGGATGGGTGAAGGGTGCTTGACCATGTTAATCAGTGAGGTCTTAAGACAGATGGGACAAGTGTGGGCGTGATTGGTGTGGTTGGGGTATGAGGTCAATGAGTTGTTTTCTTTCATTTGGGTTTCGAAGTAGGTGTGGTATTGACATTGGAGGATGTAGCTAAATCTAGTTTAATAGGTGGATGAGTAAGGTTGGTGGTCGGGGTGACCCCTAAAGTGGTAATAGGTTTAGTGGAGGAAAATGTTGTGGGTATGGGTTTGGGTTTAGATGTAGGTTGGGTTATGGGTAAGGGTGTGGTTTGAGTGCTAACAGGTATCGTGGAAGGGGTTGCGAGAGGTGGTTGTATTTGGTTTGATTGGTTGAAATGTGTTTGGGTAGATAGTGGAGGTATCAGTGAGGGATCTCTGCATCTGTGTTGAGACGAGGAGTAAGAGGCACCCCCATAATAAAGCCCTATCCACATAATCTAAGTGATTGGCCAAACATGAGAATGGCACATCTGTGGGTGGATTTGGTGAGGACCTAATGGGAATTCCCGTAAAATGTGTCTTAGAGACGGGGAATTGGCCAACTTCATCTTCCGTGGGTAAGAGATCCGAAAGTAGGTATGTTGGATTTTGGGTAGCTGATGGAGAATGCTCACCAAAAGGAAAAGGTATCTCAACTGGGTCTATGATGGGTGGAGGAGATGATGGGAGCTCCTCTATAAGTGGAGGAATGGATAGGTGCTCCTCTAGTGGGTGGAGGAGGTAATGGGTGCTCCTCTACGGGTGGAGGAGATAATGGGTGCTCCTCTATGGGTGGAGGAGGTAATGGGAGCTCCTCTATGGGTGGAGGAGGTACTGTAGGTAAAGGTTCTCTAAGTGGAGAAGCCAGGGGTGAGATGGTCTCAATGTTAGCGGAAGACCCCTCCGTAGGTGATGAAGGAGATGAAAGGTGTTCCTCTGTTGGTGAAGGAACATGGGAGGTTGGTTCTAATGTGGAAGGAGGATTTCAGGCTAGGATTTCCTCTATGGAAGGGATGTGAGGTAATTAAGAGGCACAAGTACCTTGTTAAAGATAGCGTGAACTCCGATGGTGTATGTGTATCGTGAGTTGATGTCTCACCGGTTTGATTGGATGAAGGGGCATGGTTGGGAAACAGTTTTTTGAAGATTTGTAGATTTTGGTTGGGGGTGGCATTGGGATTATCCACAGTTAACTCACCTTTCTCAAGAATTTCTTGGACAATATTCTTGAAAGTGATGTAGTTTCCATCACTATGACCCTTTACTCGATGATAATTATAGAAATCATGTTCTTTATACCATGCGGGCATGGGCGAACAGGTGGTCAAAACCAATGTGTGGTTTTATGGGTGGAAGGGTGATGACTTTAGATTTGATAAGATTTTCTAAGACAGAAGAGTAAGGTTCCCTAATTGGGGTATATTTTCATTGCTCTCGTCTGAATTGAAAAGTCTGGACAAGTGAGAGATTAGATGAGGGTGTAGCCTAATTCGACGGATGAGTTGGGCCAGCCTTGAGTACCACTACATTAGCGGTGCCCTTAGCTTTTGAATAATTGGTTTGTGGTTTGGAAGAGGAAGAGGTATCATTCGACTTGAATGCCAAATTCTTATTGCATAATTGGATTTTCTTCTCTTCGATGGCCCGAATCTCTAACTTTTGTGCCATAGTGAATGCCTCATCGAATGTTCGGAAGGTTTGGACCTGTAAGGTTGGGGAGATATGTCTAGCGCAAGCTCATGTGAAGAGCTTGATGAGTTCAATTTGTGGTAGTTGGAAGGTAAGTTGATTGATCAAAGCTATGCCAGCGAGCAACAAAATTTGTGATAGATTCGTCCTCGTACTGACGTGTGGAATATAGATCGGTCATGGTAACCTTCTTGACGATATTGATAGAGAAATGGTCCAAGAAGGCTTGGGCTACCTGATTGAATGAGAATATAGATTGTTTAGGTAACCCACTATACCAATCTAATGTAGGTCCAGTGAGGGACATGGGAAAATTTCTCAAAAGTAAGGCATCATCATGAGTGATCAGATAACACCCATGTTTGAACGATCACAAATGTTGTTGTGGGTCTTATTTTCTATTAAAATGATTGAATTTAGGCATTTCCCAATGCACAAGGTATGAATGGATAGGAATGGATGGGTGAATAGGCTCGTTGCAAATCTCATCATAGGTGAGAGTGTTGTGGGAGCTAGAAACCGATGCCTCTAATGTCTACATCTTGTCCAACATCAATTTAATTAGGTCATTGGTGGGTTGTGATGATTGGATGCCTCCCGTAGCATGAGGAGGTTGGTTTTGGGCATATAACAGGGGTGGCACTCCAATGTATATGGGGATTCCATGTAGGGTGGTGGAGAAGAAGGCAGTGAAATAGGGGATACATACATGGAATGAATAATGGATGAAACAGGAGGTTTTTGGTAGTATGTATATGGGGGTGGAAGGGTTGTGGTAACCCTAGTGGCAATAGTGGCTAATGATTGTGGAATAGAAAGAATAATGTTCTGAAATGGGGTAGGGGTCACCGACACTGGAGGTGGGAATGTAGCTACAGGTATGTATGAGACATTAGGGGTGGATGAGGTTGTGTTTAGGGTAGTCATCGAGGGTACAATGGATGTAATGGGTGCCACAGAGGTAACAGACGCGGCAGTCATAGTGGGTATAGAACCTAACTATGAAACAACTGGAGGTAAGGTGGATGTAGGTAGCATGGAGCTAGATGGGGCTGATGCAGAAGTGGGTGCAAGAGTCGGGGGATAGATACGGGCATGCCATATATCAACTGACCCGAGGCATCTCAAGTGGACGAGTGGGAAAGGTAAAACTACAAGGTGGCAGGGTTCTAGTCAAGGAGTCGTGTAAACTCCTCATTTCCAGTAGCGATAGTAGTAGGTTGGATGAGATCCATGGCTGGTGATAAAATAGAAGATGGTGAAGGACTATATGGGAGTGTTTGACAACTAGCGTGGAATACGAGGGCACTTGCTTGTCTTCGGGTCAGCACCATGTGAACCAGGATCTTGATCATGTAGGGTTGCTTCTCTATATAAATGATACAAAGAACAGCAGAACATGTGAACCTAGTGATAAAATGTAGATGAAGGACCAAATGATGGTTGGAATGTGAAATAGGCTAACCAATTATGGTTAGGGAAAACCGACGCTTGGTAAGGAATAACCACCGCTGGTCACCGTAGAGAAAAGGGACAATGAGTAAACAATGAAGGCGTAAGGTAAAATCTTATAGGTATGCCAAATCTGAGGATGTTTAAAACATCAATGGGAATAATGACAGTGACAGAGACTGTGAAAAGTGGAAGAAAGTGAAGTAAAAATGTCCTTTTGAGTAGGTTAGCAAAAGGACTTGGAACCGATGTCGGTTGGGTATAACTGATGGCGGTTAGAGGTAACTCGATTTACGATGTTACTGTGAAATTGAAACAATGATGAAAGAAAGTGGTTGTGAATTAAAATTTGATGTAGAATCAGACCCAGAATTCTAGGAATGATGATGATATGGCCCAGCACACTTAGGTGAAGCCGGAATACACTAGCTATGATGAGGAGCATGCAAGGATGAACAAAAAAGTGATGAACATGATCTCTCACCTAAAAATGCAAGCCAAGAAAAAACACTAAGAAAATGTGATCCTAGGAGTGCCTTTTCTATTATGTTTGTTTAGCTTATGCTATTTAGGGACTGACACATGAATTGTGAAATAGAGTTTTTGGTGAGGATGGCTTCCTATAAAGAAGGATATCTAAAAGGTGAGGTTTCGTATGTTATGGTGGGGCGGGCTTCGCTCACGAAGTATGACTTGACAGAGCATCGAGTTGGGTGCCCACTGTGTCATGATCGTGTGATCACCTACAGCTTCTTCCAGGTAGGATGTTGTTTAAGAATTTATGTATTTTGAATTTTTGTGTGGTTTGGTAAGACTCATAGAAAGAAAAGGATATAAGTGCTTTTCTACAATTCATTTTTCAACCATCCGTTGGTCATGACTTCAGCATATAGGTTGCCCTCAATTAATGTGAGTTAATGCAATAAATTAGAATGGAATGCACTTGTATTTTAAATCCAAATCGAAAATGTGAAATAATATGAAGAGGAAGAGAGATGATCTTTCACTACAATGCAGAAAACATGAAGAAATGATTCTTTTTAATTACACCAAAAGAAAAGTTTCCTTTAGAGAAAATAGAAAGAAGAGGTGGATTACCAAAGAAGAAAATTAGTGTGCACGCTTTTCAGAAGGGAAAAAAACACACAATTTTTTTCTAGGAATGAATGAAATGCAAGGAACCCCAGATGGGTCCCATCGGGTGTGCCAAAATGTTTCACCTTTTTCTTAGATTGTTTCTTTGAAGTGTTGATGAAACAGATAGGGTAATGGGCATAGGAGGAATACCTATTCAAATGTTGGTTGATGGGTTGTTGCATGCATATGACTTCGAATCCACAACTAATCGTGAGAGCTTCCTTTTAGCTAGGAAGAACTACTTGTAATGAAAACAAGACCACCAGAAGGAATTAAACAATATGGGCAGTGAACTGCCTAGCGTATGCTAGATCCGGGAAGTATGATACTTCCTAGATGGTTGTTAGTCCACTGTTTTAAACAATTCAATGTTGTAAACAAAGTAAATCCTATTGTTATTTTAAAATGATTTAGGTATCTATCTTAAAAACACAATAAGAAATAGATTCAATCTAATAGGCTAAGCTAAAATAGAATCCAAAGGTCAAATGATTGGTTATGGGTCTCTGTAGGTCTGATAAAGGGTCTTAGGTAGATCACAGGTGAAAGAGGGTGAGATAAAATTAGGTGGGTAGGTCTCTGTTAAGGGTTGTGTGGGAAAACACAGAGACCGGTGTCGGTCAAGGATGACCGACGGTGGTTAGGTGTAACCGGTGCCAGTTACTGTCAGATCTGGAAATGTCATAGAACAAGTTGGGGTCTCCTTTGTGATTGCACAAAGGACTTTGGTTGGTCGAGATGAGGTATTGGGTGACTAGAGTAGGCTTTTGTGAGGTTTCAATGGGTATACGGAGGTGAAAATGTGGAGAAGGTCAATAGGGAGCAAGATAAACAATGGATGATAAAATGATGATGAAATGAAATAACCAGGAAAGTATGATGTTGTACTTACTTGGATTTCATTCTTGAATGTATGTGTGTGAGGGATGGAGGTGTTGATGATGGGTTTGAAGGTTGTAAGTGATCACCAACTAAAGAAAAGCTTCTACATGGGCTGCATGTACACTCCTCTTTGCTTGGATAGATCAGATCATGGTTGGGATGGTCGTAGGAGAAGATGCTTGATCTCCTTGCTTGGATGTGATTTTTCACTGAATTAGCTCTCTAAAGATGTGTTATCTCTCTGAGATGTGTTCTTTCTCATCAACTTTCTCCCAATGTTTTCCAACCTTGAGAATAAGGTAGTTTAGGGGTTAAAAGGGGTAACTGACAGTGGTCCTAGCTTAACCAAAAATGGTTAGGGGTAACCAATGTCGGTCAAGGTGGGATTTCCTAGGTTTACTAAACTAGGGAGATCCTCCTGATTTCCTTAGATCTCGTGTCGTTATCCTATGGATTAGACTGGGAGCTTCTTTTGAGCATGCAGGAATGTGGTTAGAGGGAATGTAGGCATTGATTTTTAGGGTTTGGGTAAGTCTTAGTTAGTTATGGGAACTTGCTAAGAATAGGTCTTAGGTTGAGTTGGCTTGGTGAGGTGTCTAAGTGAACTATATGTAGGGATATTATTTAAATAAGATTTTTAAATAATAAATATAGTGAGGATAATGCATTAATTTAATATTAATTAAATTAATATTAGTGGGGTGAAGGGGGCCATAGCTAGTGAATGTGATGAAGGGTGCTTATTCGTTGAGGGACCAAAGGGAGTGTGACCTAATTTTAGTGTCTACAATTGCTACTAAACCAAGAACAGTCCTAATAGAACTCATTTTAACAATAGGAGAAAAAAATTCATCAAAGTGTATACATTTCTTTGTGTAAATCCCTTGACCACTAATTGGTCCTTCTACCCTTTTTTTCCTCCATCTTCATCTTTGATTCTATACACCCACTTGTTACTGCAATGCCCTTTTCCTTCTAGTAGCTCCATTAGATTCTAAGTCCAGTTCTCCATAAGAGATATATGCTCTTCATCCATGGCTTTCTCCCACTTCTTCTTGGCATCCACCTTCACTACTTCCTCAAAGCACTCTAGATCTCCACCGTCGGTGATTAATAAGCAATTTAAATATGGAGTAAAATGTTTAAGTTCCCTTCTTACCATAGAATACCTTCTCACCTAGGGAGTTTGAGCTTCCTAATGATTAGGTTTCTAAATTGGCTATGCCAGAGCATGTTAGACCCGAACGGCCCCTTAGACACCTTGCCATCCGTAATTTCCTCTAACGTTGTGTGTTCTTTCTTTGATTTCTCTTTACTTTCTCGTAATCGATCTTTATACATGACTTTTTCATTAAAGACAATATCTCTAAACCAAAATATTTTCTTGTTTTTAAGATTCCAAACATGGAAACAAAATTCATCCTCACCATATCCAACAAAGGGGCATTTCTCATACTTAGTCTCTCTTGATCTTCTTTATCAATGTGAACAAATTCCTCACATCCAAATACTCTAATAAATGAGTAATCAATTTTCTTACCAAAAGAAGTCAACTCAGGTATACCTCCATCTAAGGCCATAGAGGGTCCTCTGTTAATCAAATAAGTATTTTTTCTCACCGCTTCCATCCAAAACATGAGTGGAAGTCCTGCATGTAACCTCATGCACCTAGCACACTCCATGATTATCATGTTCATTCTCTCTAACACTCCATTTTCCTATAGAGTCTTTGGAACTATCATTTTCCTACATATCCCATTTACCTGAATAGTAATTAAGAAATTCATTGTTCTGCAATACTCCCTCGATTATCCAACCCGAGACATTTCAACTTGATACCTATTTCATTCTCAACTAAGGATTTCCATCTTTCAAAAGTTTCAAACACATCAGATTTCTTTCTAATGTCATATACCCAAAAATTTCTAATTACATCATCAATGAAAGTAACATAATAACATGAGCCACCAATAAATTTTTCCTTAGTTGGCCCCCATACATCTATATGCACCAACTCCAACTTATCCTCCTTCTTGGTAGATCCAACCTTGAGGAATCTCACCTGCTTCTATTTCCCATCGTGTGCAAGTATTTCTACAATTTAGCTAAATTTAAAGTAGGAAACTACCACCTAGAAATAGTTCCCTAACCTAGCTAGAAATGAGAAATGTGCACAATCATGATGAAGAAATGAGAAAGTCTTACCCTTAACATTAATAACTTTTAAATGGTCAAAACATAATGTAAATTAATGGACTCTATTCTCCTTAATTGCCTAATTTAACATTAAAATGAACATAAGTAGTTCAATGGCAATCAAATTATATTTTCTTGCTTTTATCCTTCAATGGATGCTTGGGTGTGAGGCTTAGCTCTTCAAGAATGGAGGATGGGGATCTCAAGAATGAAAAAGGATATTAGTATGAAACTATGTGCTTACTTTTGTCTCTTGAGAGATCTAGGTGTAAGTGTAGAAGTAGAGGGAGGGTTGTTTATATAGCCCAAAGGATAAAGGATTCAACACATCCTCATGAATGTGGGACTAATGGAGATGTAGAGTTAGTTATGGATAAGGAGGGTTTAGTTTGTCCTCAAGTGGCTCATGTCGATAAAGGGGGTGTATTAATTAATCAAGATGTTTAATTAATACATATGCAAGATTTTATAAGCTTTTAAAGGGATTTTAGTGTGATTTGGACCATTAGGAGGGAATTAAACCAATTAAATAGTGATTTATTGATTTAATGAGAAGAGAGGCTAAGTAATTAATAATAATTAATTAGGCTAGATAGAATGTGTTAGATTAATCAAGGGTTGTTAATTAGGGTATGTGTTGGATAGGTAACTTAATTAATTAGCGTAATGTAATCAATTAACAACAATGGAAGAGAAGATGAGCGTCATTGACAATATGTCGTCAATTTGCGGGAAAGGAGATAATTAGCACAATTTAAGTATTTAAATTGCTCGGGCATAATTATAGGTGTCTACATTTGCCCCTCTTTGGGGTGGCGTAAGTGACGCCACTTCAAAGATAGTAGATGGAAGAAAATTTTGAAGGGATAGAAGAAAAATTAGTAGGAGGGAGAGATGCCCCCTCGAGTGTCAATGGGGTGATGAAAGAAGCCAATCTACGATCGAAAAAGGAGATAGAGGTAGAAGAATTAGGGGTGAAAGGGAAGTGATGTAGAATAAATACAAAGGAGGGGAGAGAAGAGCTTAGCCTCTAGCCACTTTTTATTGGAACAATTTTGATGTCATCATATTGCCATAGGAACTACATCATCGGTCCTTATGAAAAATATAAGCATACGACAAAGGTAGAATGACATGAAAACCCATACTATAAACAATTTTCCATTGCTAAAAATACCAACTCCACGCAACAACAAATAATAATGCAATGCAATACGAGAAGAAAACAAGCTCATTTAATAGGGAAAACAAGTATGAACGCATATCCAACCCAACAATCGTCAAGGCAATTGTACAAATGTTTTGTTATCAGTGCTGAAGAGATCCACAAGTTCGTGATTGACGAAAAGGGTTAAAAATGATGCCTTGAGAAAGGATACATGCAAGGGGAAATGACAATGGACATGGGGTCCATAAAAAGTGTTTGTGCGTAACAAAACAGAGACACAGAAAAAAAAGTACCCCGAGTATAGATGAAGCAAGCAGCTAGCTTTGTGAATGGTTGTGAATCCGGTGATCCATGAGTTGTATTAATCGGGGAAGATGTGAGACAAACCAATAGAATATGGAGAAAATACCATGCACAAGACACAAGTTTTAGCCGTAATAAGCAAGTTACCATTTTTGTAGGGATTTTTACTTTTTAGGATTTTGAAAAATTTTGCCTTGTTTTTGGATTTATATATATTGTTTTTATTGTTTTTTCTTTCCAAACCATGGTGAACAGTAGAAGAAAGTAGAAGAAGAAAGTGAAGGGCCTAGGGGCAATAGAAAGTGCCCTAGGTGGAAGAAAGGAGAAACAAATGACAAATAATGTCCTTGTTTAATGGAAAAATTAAGAAAAAATAATTATTTACGAGAGTGTGAAGAAGAATAAAAATCGCCAGGGAGCAATAAAATTGTCCGAGGGAGAAGAAAGGGGTATCGGACAGAAAAAAATGCCCCAATATGGTGAAAAATAAGAGAAAATAATTATTCTACAAAATAATAGAGGAGAAACAGCAATTGAAAAACGGCCTCCCGGCCCTCCCTGATGAAAATAGGTTAATATACCCCACCAGGGGAGTAAAAACATCGTGACCCATTCATTTTAACTGAATAGTTTAGAAATATTACTATGAGGCTCTCACACTGAGGAGAACCATGGTGATCACAAGAGACTATTTGAGGCATGCGAGATGCAAACCGAGGGTACCAACGGCATGCGGATGATGGCCCCTTTATGAGAATCGAAACCTTGCTCATTAATTTTTATCATTAATGCATTAATTTTGGATTTTAGCACTAGGAAGTCACATTAGTGCTACGCACAGGCGTAGGCATCAGATAGGGCACACAGAATCTTTTTGGGGGCACGAGGCATATTTTTGGGGGTGCATGCACCAAAATGTAGACACGCACACACGCTGACACGGAAAACACACACCCACGCGCACATGCACACACAAGCACATGTGCGCACATGCGCACACATGGGAAATGGGGTGCACACATGAAAAGCATGGTACAGGCATGAATACAAAGTGAGCACACACATGGGGGCATATGCACGCAAGCGCAAGCACCCCATGTGTGGCACACATGCCAAAAAGGGCGTGCAGGCACCCGAAAGAGGGCACAAGCGCCCGAGAAGACACGCACACACAAGCACAGTACTGAAATGTGGTGCACATGCCAAAAAGGGTGTACAGGTCCCTAGACAGGCAAAAATATAGGAAAGTGTCCAAAAACATGACACTTAGAAGAATTTTAGGATTTTGGGTTAACCCTAAAAGATGAGATAGATTTTTAGAAGAAATGCTAGGAACTAATGAGCGGTGTGTTATTTTGCAAAGACGACTACCACTTTTACAGACACGGGAGGGACATACCCAGATTGCAGAGTTAGAGGGTAGTATGCATCGGCACAACAGGTGAGCCATGGAGATACTACTTGAGGCGGTGAGGCTAGGCCCCGTGTCCGGATGTTAGCTATCGTACTAGATCACGACCTTTTGACTGCGCTAGCCAAGTAATGGCATAGCGAGAGTTAGTGTTTTAGACTGCCGACATGAGAGATGACTGTCACTATTGAGGATGTATGGTAGATTCTACGTGTGTTGATGATGGGCACTTTGATTGAGTATAACTTGGATGCAAGGCTAATTAGAGTAGCTTGCAGTGACCTATTTGGTGTTAATGATATCCCGCATGATTGGATAACTATAGCATTGCATGAGTGCATCTCTGACCCTACATTGCATCGGGGCCTCTCTACATCATGGCTCTTATCAGTGGGTTCCTACTCATTGATAAGATAGGGACCTCATTCCCGAGAGGATTATTGCCTTTGGTTCATGGCATTTATAGTGGTGAGAGATATTGTTGGGGGCAGTGTATATTGGCCCACTTATACTGGGATTTGCACTTGATTACATACCATGGTCAAGACCGTGGGTCTAGCCTCATTATTATAGATATGGTCATGGGATCATATTGTGATCAGACACCCCGTGGTCCCCTTTTGTGTTCGAGAACCTGAGGATCCATCATACATGGCCTGGGTAGCAACTGGTGGAGATGTACGTGGCCATCTTGGTATCCTATTCAGATATAGGTGGGAGTTTGATGAGCTAGTTGAGATAGATGTCATCTGGCAGCCATATAGGCATTTCTAGTGGCCAGAGGATGCCACAGAGCTCAGCATGTGCCTGGTGGAGCACTTTCTTATTAGCAGCCGCAGCTATATCATGGAGTTATCTTTGAGTAGATAGGTGTCAACGGCAGCTTGGCAGGGTACAGGGGTCCCCCAGCCAGATATCTGGCATGCACGCAGGATTCAGAGAGGCAGACCATGGGGCCTCGTATATTGGTGGCCCAAGCTAGGCGAGTTTCACATAGGTGGTCCCATAGGTATGGGACCCATTACGACAGGTGAGAGATCTCGGGACCACAGCTAACTATGTAGCTTGGTATGCTACAATATTACCCCAGTGTCTCACCATTCTAGAGGAGGCTTGGGTAGTAGGCATTCACCCACCTGTAGAGATATGGCATGGAGCAGAGTGTAGGGCAAGGAAGTGGCACAGGGGCCAGACCCAAAGGATCCTTTTGATGGCATTCCACATGATGGGCAGGGTGCCTCATAGGCATAGGGACTAAGGCCGCAGGGCCCAACAGGTAGTAGTGTAGCCACCCAGAGGTAGGGTCCTCAAGTAGGGACAGTCTTCTAGAGAACCTCAAGGACCAGTCCCTGAGGCACACACAGCCTCCCAGCTAGTGGCATAGATAACCACAAAGACAGTGCGATTCATGACGAGGCCATAGGCCGAGAGAGATGCAGCTAGAGCAGAGAGAGATGAGGCTCAAGGCTAGTGTGTGACAATCGTAGTAGAGAGCGTGATGAGGCTTGAACTCACATTTTGACTTTACTTTTAGAGCGGGATCAGGCTCAGGCCCAGGATGGCCCAGGAGATGATAGAGTGGCATGGCAGAGCTAGATCCGGAGACAGTGGCACAGGGGGCTCAGATATTGATCCTTCATCATTCCCAGTCAAAGGTGCAGATGGTTATTACATAGAGAGACCATGTATATGCCCGATCATAGGCACTACTAGCACAGAGGGACCAGGCTTGCACCGAGATGCAGGCTACGACTACAGAGAGAGACCGAGAGGTTGTTGCCTCTAGACAGGCCGAGGTAGACTTGGGCCAAGTGATAGGTGAGTGAGATACTACCCTTTAGGTAGTGCTCACCTTTGGAGATGCCAACCTAATATGGGACACCACTAGGCTTGGTGGTGAGGCCCTATTTTATAGGACTACGTATTACATAGTGGTTCGCCAGAGCAAATGAGTAAGCATTGCCACAATGCCGGGTTAAGTGCATCAGGCTCTCGATCATAGAGATCAAGGCATTCTACCAGATCAATGAGATAGCCCCTACTAGAGCATCCGGCCAAACCAATGCCATCTCAGCCTCCAATGTTCCGTCAACCAGAGGATAGATCTGGGAGCCTTGGCGAGGGTGAGAGCTGTGGTTAAGAGCCACATTTTTGTTGTACAGATTATTTATATGTATGCCTCTTATGAAGGCTGATTTTGATGTACAGTCTTGTATACTTGTATTTTGATGATGCCTCATGATGAAGGCTTGATTCTTTCTAATACATGCCCCTTTTTGATGGAATTGTGTATTGATGATGTATTGTATTGAGTACCAATCTGGACATTGTATATATGTGTACAAGACATTTTTTGATGTAGCATCCTTGTATGCCTCAGCTGAAGGCATTTTTGTTTGACATAGAGTACTGATTTGTATCCATTTTTGATATATATGTATATTGACACACATGTATATATATGAGGATTACTTTCTTGGCTCAGATGTACATGTTTATGAGATGATGTACTTTTTTTGTCCTGATGCATGTGACATGAGTGGGATAATTCTATGATGTGAAATACCCTTTTCAAAAATTACTCTATGTTGATTCTCATTGCATGTTACATGTTTTGATTCAGCACTTATGGATGCATTGTGACACGAGTGGGCATACATTGATTCACATTACATGTTGTGTGTTTTGATTCAGCACTTATGGATGTGTTATGATGTTATCTGATTTTGTACTTTGTATGTATCTGATTTTGATGTTTGATGTATACATGTGTTGTGGATGTTAGATGATATCAAATGCATTTCTCATGTGTTATTGTAGATGTATATGGACAGGATGATATGATGATATTGGTGTGGGGGATAGATTTTTGATCATGCGCAACCCCTCTTTCCCCCATTGATGATACAATATGTGATGATTAGCTTAGCATACATGCATGATGTAAAACTTAGAATTTTGTTTATATATGATGTATAGATGATGTTAGATGTGATGATAATGATGGTAATGTGATGTGAATGATAACAAAATAGAGCACATGCAAGAAACACAACCAAATGCTAATAAATAACCCTAGAAATTAATGCAATACACCATGATTCACTCTTTTTATTAACATGTAACAAACACAATCAAATGCTTAAGAAAGAACATAATGAATTAACACATTACATCATGATTTCCCAAAATTCACTAGCATGCAAAAACATACCGTAATATGCACAAGCAAGAATAAATCTAATCTAAGAAAGAAAAGATGAATCCTAACAAAGTACACCCAAGCAACAAACAACCCAAAAGCAAGAATACAAAACAACTATACAAGCAACAAGCAAAGCAAGAAACAAGACAATGCAAGTAACTATTTTTTTGTAAGATTTGTTTTCATGCACCAATTTTCTATTGTTTAGGTTTTGTGAAACAATTTTCTATTGTTTTTATGTTTTGTGAAACAATTTTCTATTGTTTTTGTGTTTTTGAAACAATTTTCTATTTTTTTGTGTTTTACAAACAATTTTCTATTGTTTTTGGTTTTTTCTAACAGTTTTCCAAAGCTATGTGTAGGTAACCAAGAAAGTGTGGATGCCCCCAACATTAGATGGGGAATATACAAGGGAAGAAGCCACATGTTTATGAACAAGAAGGTGAAGTCGTTGAATTTCCCCCAGTGTAAGATGGGAAATAGCGAAAGACCATACCCCTCATAGATGAATAAAAGAAGGCAAAGTCGGATCAAGGCTAGACAGGATGGTGTGCACGAGGAATATCGAGGGCGAACTACGCCTAGGCCAAAGAAGAATACCCTCCGATGTAAGATGCTTATGAATAATGAATCCTCTTGAGGTGCCGAGAAAATGGTTTTCACCTAAGGACCTATCCAAAGTGCCACAATTGTGTGGTTTTCACCGTGGACGACATGTTTTCTCTTTTTCTTTTTCGATTTTATTTTATTTTTAAATTTTTGAGTTTGTTTTTTTACTTCCTTGCGCCATGTTCAAGCATATAACCACTTAAGATGCATGGAGTTCATGGGCTCTTGAATCTCATCACCATTCGGGTGAGCCAATTTGTATGCCCCCGTGTCGTGCTTGCAACTATAACATAGGTTCCCAACCAATGTGGTTCAAACTTCCCTTTCTTTTCTCACTCTGCTCTAGTATTGAACTGGTTCTCCTTCATAACTAAATCACCAACCTCAAATTGATGAGGATAATTATCTTGTTGTAGTTTCGGAGACTCGTGTTGATACACTTTTAGGTGATTAAGAGTGTGAATGCACCTCTCATTCAGAGCTCTAACTCATCCAGCTTTTCCACTCGATAATCTTCATCCTTATCCAAATAATCCCGAAGAGAAATTCTCGGGATGGGAGTTCGATCTCTAAAGGGATGATAGATTATATCCCGAACACTAGGGAATATGATGTCACACCCGTAGGAGTATGAATGGATGTTTGGTAAGCCCAAAGGGCTGGATGGATTTGTAGGTGCCAGTTTCGACCTGTTTTGTTGACCATCTTCTCCATTATCCTTACCAAAGTCTTGTTTGTTGCCTCAGCTTGTCCATTACCCTGAGGGTAATATGGCATGGACCATTTTAACCTAATTTGGAACCATTGGAAAATACCTTTCATAGTTTTGTTCTTAAATGAATTCCCATTATCTGTAACAATGGTTGTGGGAATACCATATCGGCAAATGATGTGATTCATGATAAATTTATAAATTTGTGCTCCTGTGACATAGGTTAAAGGGACAGCCTCCACCCATTTTGTAAAGTATTTTGTAGCTGTGATGATATGTGTATGACCATCAGATGAGGTAGGAGTAAGTTTTCCTATTAAATCAAGTCCCCACTTGGAGAATGGCCATGGGATAGTGATAGGTTACAATGGTTGCAACGGAGCATGAATGAAATTTCTGTACTTTTGGCGAGTACACATTTTCTAACATAATTATAATAATCGGTTTCCATGGTAGGCTAATAGTAACCTACTCTAAACATTTTCTTAGCCAAGACCATTTCGTTTGTATGTGCTCCGCATACCCCTTCGTGCACTTCTTTGATTGCTTGGATTGACTCCGTCACATCCAGACAATGTAATAGATTCCCATCGTAGCCATGATGATAAATTGTACCTCCTAAAAGGGTGTAATGGGCTATTTGGTGAATCAAGATTTTCTTTTCAAAATGGGAGATATCGGGAGGGAATGTGTTGTCCTTAAGATAGTTAAAAATAGGTTTATACCACGAGGAATGGGGACCAAAAACCTCACAAGCTAGGTAAGATTATGGCATGTCATATGCGGACTGGCATATATTTTCTATGAAGAATGGCATATCATTATTCCCTGGTGGAATACACAAGCATAGACCCCACTGTTCTATGACATCTGCCGATCATTACGTGCTCTAGAGATTTTTTCAAAGGTAATACGCACAAATTACTCCTTTAGATTTTCCACTAAATTTTTGTAAGGTTTGAGCTTGTCATACTTAACCTTATATTCATCATTAACCTATTTGATGATTAACTATGAATCACCTATGACCTTAACATGATGAACATTCTACTTGATGGCTAACTTCATCCTTGCAATGAGTGCCTCATATTCTGTAATGTTGTTTGTGCAAGGGAAGCCCAGGTGAAAAGCCTATGGTATAGGATCACCAGAAGGAGTAATAAGGACCACTCCTGCACCTGAACCATGAAATGTAAAGGATCCATCAAAATGTATCTGCCATATGAAATATTCTTCAATGTAGAGCAAGGAGGCATCTAGAAGATCCATATTCAAAGGTTTTGTGCTTTGCAAAGGTGCTTCCGCTAACTGGTCTACAAGTACTTGTCCTTTAACCAATTTTTGATGGACAAATTCTATGTCAAACTCACTAAGTAGAATGATCCAATTAGCCATTCTACCCATGAGGGTGGGTTTAGACAATAAATACTTGAGTGGGTCAACCTTGGATATTAGCTTGGTCTTAGTGTTCAACAGGTAATGGCAAAGTTTTTGAAAAGTAAAAACAATGGCCAAGCAAGCCTTTTCAATTTGAGGATAATTAAGCTCATAGGTGATGAGGGTGTGACTCAGATAGTACACCACTTTCTCCTTATGGCCAAGGTCATATTGGGTGAGTAGCGCACCAATAGTAAATTGTGTAGCAGAAATATAGAGCAAAAGTGGTTCTCCTAGAGTGGGAGGCATGAGGATAGGTGGATTAGCTAGGTACTATTTAAGAAAAGAAAAGGCTTGTTGTTTCTCGGTTCCCAGATGAAAGCGACATCCTTTTTAAGCAAATGGGTGAATGAGTGACATTTATCTACAAGCTGGGAGATGAAGCGGTGAATGGCTTGAATTTTCCCCTGTAAGCTATGCAATTGCTTGATATTCTCAGGTGGAGGCATTTCAATAATAGCAGACACTTTAGCAGGGTCTACCTCAATACCTCATCTTGACACAATGAAGCCCAATAGTTTCCTAATAGCACACCGAAGACACACTTCTTTGGATTCAACATGAATTTGTATTCACGCAGCGTTCAAAGAGACACCGCAAAATAACAAGGTGATCCTCTCTTGTTTTAGACTTTCCCAGGATTTCATCCACGTAGTCTTCCATGATATCATGAATCATACCATGAAAAATAACTGTCATTTCCTACTAATAAGTTACTCCTGCATTCTTAAGGAAAATGGCATCACCTAATAGTAGAAGGTGCCCCAAGGAGTTGTAAAAGCTATTTTGTGTTGGTCTTCCTCAAAGCAATCTTGATTTGATTATATCTTGAAAAGCCATCCATGAGTGATATCATTTCATACCCCGCTATTAAGTCAACAATCATGTCAATGTTGGGTAGAGGAGAAAATCATCTTTAGGGTAAGCCTTATTGATGCCCCTAAATTCTCAAGATTTGGATACCTATAGGTTTTTTTCCGGACAAGAACAATGTTTGATATCCATTCAGAATAATCAATTGGCCTGATGAATCCCACTACAAGAACTATTTCCAACTCTTCCTTAACCAACAAGGCCACTCTTGGGTGCATCTTTCAGAGCTTCTATTTGATAGGCTTGGTGTCTGCGTGTACGACTAGGTTGTGCATGACCAAAGTCATATCTAATTCAAGCATGTCTTTGTAATACCATGCAAACAAATCAATAAACTCTCACAGTAGCATAGTGAATGTCTTTTGTTCTCTAGCCGAGAGTGATGCTCCCAATTTTACTATCTTGGGATATTCTTCGGTACCAATGTTGACATCAATGGTTTCTTCAACTAGTAATTTTGATAAGTCCTCCATACACGTAGGATCGGGAGGAAGGTTGAGATCTTCATCCAAGGATGTCTCCACGAGATTTTCATCCTTGGCATGGTCACTTTGTTTGTCCTTTGATTTTCTTATTTGTTTGTCAGCCAGTTCCTCAAAGAGGTTTTCACTTTGTGTGACTTGGAATTTGATTTTCTTGAGGCTTTTCTTTAAATTTTGTTGACAAAAAGTTCACCTCCTCGCCAAAGTAGGCACAGTATCTAAGTCGATAAAGAAACCTTTCTTGTGATCTCCAATGGGAATTGTATCCCTTATGCCCATGAATTCTATGATAGCCTCATCATTCTCAAATAAATCTAGTGGCATGTGACATTGTTGGTCCCATTCAACAAGGGAAGGGTATACAAGGTCAAGGGTTGGTTACTGTGGGGGTTATGGTTAGGGAAAGGTGTTGTTCATAAAGAGGTTCATGAAGGCCGATCCTCATATTGGCTACAATGGGAATCCGTATCACTTTGTCTAGATAGTCGAGCTATCCTCACGCTCAAAACAAGTAGCATCTTGATCTTTAGGGTGTGCCCCATAAGGGCGAATCCCAATTTCATATCTTTGTTTTGTAATGTGGAAGAGGGAATGGTTTTCTTTGTCCTTGTTCATTCCTCCCACATCCTAAGCCTTTGTAGCCCGTGGAGTACATCATTTTACTAGATTTTTCATATTTCAGGGTTCGATAATAGGATGGCTGAGTATCCTCAGGGACCCAAGTTGTAGGTGGATCAAGTAATTTCTCCTCAGCTAACAAGCCTCTAGGTAGGAATGACCTAATAGTGTGTTCCTCTCTAGGTCTTTTGAAGTGGTAGTTAGGTCGACCTCTAGTCTTGGGTGACAATGAGAGGTCTGAAACCAAGAGGGCTTGTTGTACATTATACTTCCCATAGCCATATTTAAGAATTTTCACCTCCCATGAATCAAATGGAGATGTTGAAGTAGACGCCCCATGAGTGCAAGTAGTAAGGGAATCTGAATCCACCTGGGATTCCATGGCCTCAAACTGGAGAGGGAAAGCTATATTTACAGAGGGACATGCATATGTACCCTTTTATGCAAAGCTATTGAGAGCTCTATAATGAGAAAAGGGCTTGGGATCTCCTTGTATTGTAATTGTATGTCCTTCATGCTTCAACTTAATGCATTGATGAAATGTTGATGGCACGGCCTGCATGGCATGAATCCATGGTCGGCCTAGAAGCATGTTATATGGAAGTTCCAAGTCTAGGACATGAAACTTTGTCTGATGGAAAGTGGGGCCCACCTCCATGGGAAGCGTGATGGTGCCTGCTGACTCCCTTTCCATGTTTTTGTATGCGGTGATGGTGATAATATGGGACTTAATATCTTCCTCCGTATGTCCCAACTATTTGAATAACTTGAGCATGCAAATGTTCAACCCGGATCCGTTATCCACAAGTACCCATTTGATCTTCCTGTGGGTGACAACTACCTCAATGTATAAGGGAAGATTATGTGTAGGATTCTTAATAGGGATCTCCCTATGGTTGAAAGTGAGATGTTCACTTGGTGTGATATTTTCCACCGCAGCTTAAAGGTGTGCAGATCGACTTCTAAGGCACTCCCAACCCCTAAAGAGTTTGGTACAGAATTTCTTTATGCACATTGGATATCTTGAGAAGATCTAAGATCAAAATCTTAGCAGATGTCTTCTCAAGTTGTTCTAAAAGGTTATATTTACCGGTATGCGGGGTCGATGGAGAAGGTTCCAGAATCACGAGGCGGGCACACCTTGTTACCACAATGCAGTCCTTTCCCTTGATCTAGATGGTATTGACATGGTCAGTAGGAGAGCGAATACATCCAATAAGTGAATCATAATGATTGTTGTCTCTTTTGGTGTACAAGTAATTCGTGGCTTTATAAGTTTGGGATGACTCTCCCTGATCTGGATTTGTCTTTTCTAACTTATCATGCTTGGGGAATGGTTCTTTATATATCCCCATTTTCTCATTAGGTGTTTTTGTTTTTCCAGGGTTATCCACCTCTATCTCCCCATTATCAATGAGTTCTTAAATGTAATGTCGAAGCCATAGACATTTTTTTGTCTTATGTCCTTTAACATGATGCATCTCGCAATATTCATGCTCCTTGTACCATGAAGGTTTTGGAGCGTTGTTGTCAAATGGTTGTGTTGTAGGATAGGTCATCATGTGGGCCGCATCCAATTGTTTTAGTATGACTGACATAGGTTCATTGAGAGAGGTGAATTTTCTTCACTTTGGTGGTGGTTAAATTGGGCCCTTGGTCAATTTAAAAGGTTGACCAATTTGGACCATTTAAACATGTTTGGAATCAGTGATTCCGTCTCCCACCACATTTTTGTTTTTGTTAAAGATCTTCAGCTTTTCCATGGGTTTGACACTTTGGTTGTCTCTAGATTTGGTTTTGAGGGTGCCTTTGGTAATGAGAGCCTTTTCTATCTGAATCCCTTTCTCGATAACCTCCTCAAAATTATGAACACAATGCATTTAGAGGTGGAAAGCTATATCTAGGTTGAGATTGGGAACGAAAATACTAACCAGCTGCTTTTCGGGAAAGGGGAAGGGGAAGTGACTAGCTATCCCTCTCCACCATTGGAGGAAGTGGAAAAGGTCCATTTGGGCATTTCTTGGCACCACATAATTCTGTCATGGTGACATCATTCTCTATGTTATATGAAAAGTGATGCACGAATATTTCCACCAATTCGCCGGTGAAAATTGACGCTCGTGGTAAGCGTGTAAACCACTCCAAGGCTTGACCTCTGAGACTCTTGGGAAAAATTCTGATGAGGTAATTGTCACTATAAGACACCTCTTGACATGCCATGTAGAAATATTTAACATGATCCCGTGGATCCCCTTTCCCTTTATATTTTTCAAACTTTGGCATATCAAATTTATTTGGAAAGGGTTGAAGGGTCATTGTTTTATCAAAAGGATAGGGGCATAGTTCTTTGTATTGATATTTCCTAATGCTCCCTATATTTCTCTCTTGTAAGCTTGCAAGTGTCACTTTCATAGACTGCACTTCTTATGCAAGCAATTTTTCTCTAGTGGGAGAAGCGGGGATGTATACGAGATGATACCCTGTGTCTTCTTCTCCTTGGTTTTCTCAATGGATTTCATTGATCTTAACCTTAGGCCTTAACTTTTGAATGTTCTTGTTTACGTCTTTCTATACATGGGAAGTAAGCAAAGCTATTTTTCAGCTTAGGTTACTGATTTGTTGTTGGATTGTGGCTTGGTTTGTGGCTTCTTCTTCTAAAGGTTCCTCCTCTTCGTATTGTGGAGGTTCTTCACCCGTCTCATGTTCTATCTTGTTTCTTCATGGCACTTTGATAAAGGGTATTCTATGCCCTACCACTTTATCATTCCCTACATAAGAAGTGGAAGCATGTCCACCTGTTAAAATATCTTCCATATTGATAAGGGGACATTCTTCCTCAGTAGCGTCATTTACAGGTAGTATTGTTTCATTCTCGGTGGGAAATTTGGCCCCTAATTCCATGACCCATGCCAACACTCTATCTTTGTTTCTAAGAATAAATTCATCTAGTAGAGTGGGGTTGAAATCGAAGTCTGCATGTGGAGATTCTAATTCATTTCCACTATGATCAACCATCTCTTCTATTTCCTTTTCTAGAAAACAGCGGTCCTAGGTCATGT
This sequence comes from Taxus wallichiana var. yunnanensis, assembly GCA_018340775.1. Classification (NCBI taxonomy): domain Eukaryota; kingdom Viridiplantae; phylum Streptophyta; class Pinopsida; order Cupressales; family Taxaceae; genus Taxus; species Taxus wallichiana. The sequence continues at coordinate 204,533,278 of CM031234.1, forward strand.
CCAATGAAGGGGTTTGACCCTTATCTATTAGAGGTTTCCCAAGCTTGCACTTGTTTTTCCTTTTATGTTTTTTTCTTTAAACCTAGACATGTTTTAGGAGCCATGTTTTCGTGATAGTTTCACTAGGGTAAGTTGTAAATGTGTTCAAAGCTTAGTGACCAACCCTAAGTGAAATGCAAAATGTATTTGTTAAGAGTATGAATAAGTCAACAATGTGAGAATACCAATGTGATAGAGTGATAAATCACCAGTGACACAAGCGTTTGGTACCGAAACCCATTTAAATGAAGTACCTCCTAGACTACATTTCAAAAAGTAGTTTCACATCGCAAGATGATTAACAAGATGTCTTCACTTATGTCAAGTTCAAGGAAATGAACAAAATTTAAATACAAGAATTCAATGTGACCTCCCAATCAAGATATACGATGAGCGAGCTCAAACTCAATTAAGACATATATCTCAAAAAGTGATGATTACAATTTGTGAATGACACAACAATATCACCAAGATATGTTAACCCACTTTGCGAGAAAGTGAAGTATTGATATTAAGGTGTTATTGATATAACACACACAAATGGTAACACCTAGCACTCTTTGAAATCGAGGTAATAATAGAACCGAACTAAAAATCTCAAAGTATAGCTAGGAATAGTTAAAAATGTGTGCAGCATAACCTTACAATATAGATATTTATGTCAAGTTTACAAGAAACAAGACGTAAATACCGAAATTGTAGTGTTACGATACAAATAAACTAACCCTTCCAAGGAATTTCAAGATGATGAACCATACCTAACTACAATGATGATCTTGACATGGATATTAAGATAACAATGGCTACCAATGATGTGAATACACCTCTACACACTTTAGACATTTAACTTACCCATCCATAAACATGGATGGGCGTAAACGGACATAAAAGTGACAAAAACAGTCGATTGGTAACACAAAGGTAGTCACCCTTCTTCTAATCAAAAAATTTTGAAAAGAATGTGAAGGAAGAAAATTTAAAAAGGACAAAAATGTTGGCTTCACTTGAGAGTTTTGCCTCACCCTAAGGCAAGTAAAAACTAGGTGAAAGCAACACATCACACGTTTCTCAAAAAAAATATGGTTCACAACTCAACACTATTTTAGAATGGTCAAAGTGGGCTCCTAGCCAAAGTATATCTTCCTAGGTGGTTCTCTCATCCTAGGTGCTACAAAGATTATCCATGAGTGGGATGATTTACCCAAAAAGTCATAATGACTAGTTTGGGAGTATCTCAACTTTTCCCCCTTCAATCACAGTGGGCAATAAATGCGTCCAAATGTGTACTTAAAAGGTTTGTGTAGGGACAACTTGTAACTCTATCTCACAAAGGATTTACTAGTCAGATAGGTAGTTTGGAGCACTTCCCATTTCATCCACAAGGTTCCCTCTTGTGTGGACTACTTTCAGGTTCTTGGAAACACCCCCATTGTTGTAGCTTAAGGTGTTATGCCAAAGGGGTTATGTTCCGGTTAAGCGGAGAGGGCGTACCCTTTTCCAAAACCTGCAATACGGTGTTTTGAATATGTTATTCATTTTATCTTGTTTAATTAGATGTGGTTTTCTCAAACATCGTTTGACAACCTATATAACAACCGTATTAGTATTTTTACTCGAAAAAATTTTTCGATTTCTCTGTTCTTTGACAAGCGTTTTTGTCCTATATGACAATTTTTAGTAGTTTTCCATCAAAATAGAAGGCATAATTTTTATTCTCTAGATCGTCTAAGGACGTAAGAGAAGATCATACGTGATTGTCTCCAAAAATCCAAAAAGATATCAAATGGAAAAATACTTTAATTCAACTATGCCAAATTAACCAATTTCTAACTCAAATACTCCTAACAACCTCAAAGCATCAAAAGGACTTAAGAATCATTTCTAATTCCCAAGATCACCTTAAGGGACGTGAGGGAAGAGCATACGTAATCTTAATTCCTATTAGTAAACAATGCAAAATACTACCTAATCAAATACAAACATGTTAAAACAACCTACAAAGACAAATATGTGATTAGATAAACCTGCAAGAATGTTAGCACATCCACACCCTAATTTCAAAAAATGTAAAAGGAAACTTGCACCCCTTTTTTAGCACCTACGCACGGGTTAGCGCATATGCACCACTCAAGGTTGTTTCACCGACAATGCACTGCGCCACCCGAGAGATGTGTGCACCACGAAAACAGATATATGCGCCACTAAAATAGTGTCTGCACCACTCTGTGGAATTTTTGGATTTATCAAGTGCTTGCGCCACTAGAGAGGTGTGTGCACCACAAAAATAGTGTATGCGCTACTCTGAGAAAAATAGACAGAACAACCACATTACCAAAAAAATGTGCCTGCACCACTAAAACAACATATGTGCTCCGGTTATGGCGCATGCACCGATCTGATAGGTTTTAGAATGCAGTGAAGGTATAGTACGAAATGACATCTACGCATGAGTTAGTGTACCTACGCACTTTGGTTAGGGTATGTGTGCCAAGGTTAGTGCACATGTGCTAGGGGTCGAAAAATAGAGTGAAAGGTTTTACTAGTGTGCCTATGCCACCAGAGAGACGTGTGCACCCCAAAAACCATACCTGTGCCATGAAAATTGTGTCTACGCCCTAATATCATGTTTATGCCAAACCTACAACCAAAATATGGCAGAAAATAGAAGAAAACTCAAAATATCTCAAATTTTGACAAGTTAGCTTAAGAATGGCAATAACCCATTAAAATTAAGGCTATGAACATGAAGTTACACATATTAAATGAGCAAAAATTCCAAGAAAATGGACATTAATTACTACATGTGCATATCAAAAGTTAGCCAAAACAATGAAACTTAAACTAAAATGCCATGGGACTAAGGGTCCCATCGGGCATGCCAAATGTGTGCAAGTATTTCTACAATTTAGCTAAATTTAAAGCAAGAAACTACCACCTAGAAATAGTTTCCTAACCTAGCTAGAAATGAGAAATGTGCACCATCATGATGAAGAAATGAGCAAGTCCTACCCTTAACATTAATAACTTTGAAATGATCAAAACATAATGTAAATTAATGAACTTTATTCTCCTTAATTTCCTAATTTAACATTAAAATGAACCTAAGTAGTTCAATGGCAATCAAATTATATTTTCTTGCTTTGATCCTGTTATCCAAAATGTGCCCCGCTCATTTTTGTGGCTAACTCTCTCGTTCTTCCCTCTCTTGTGCCTCAATCATAATTTTTGCTTTTCATGGACTCAAAACCTTCTAGAAATGGCACCATTGGATAGAGCTCTTTCTCACTTTCTAGAAAGGTAAATTTTTCCTCCTAACTTCATGTATTTTTGAAGTTATGGCTCAATGGAGTTTTGTGGGAAATTTTCCCCTTGAGGCCCGACCCATGAGATGCCGCCACGTGTCCAGGGAGGTGGCGGGGGTCGGAAGAGAACTTGGTTTTTTACCAAGTATTTTAGAAAAGTTTTCAAGAGGAAATATTTTTCCGCAGCCCGTCGACAAATCAAATGCTGCACATGTCCAGGGGAGAAAATTTGGCTAAGTGTTGGCGCATGGAAATTTTGACAAGAAATCCCGCGGCCAATAAAAACACGCCACTTGTCTTGGAATTTCGGAGGGTGGAGGAGAAGTTGGGTTTTTGGTAAAAGTGCTTCACAAGGAGGAGTTTTCGGCCCATGCGCCCGACAACCAATCATGTTTCACCACGTGTCCCTGTGGCCGGAGCCGCGGAGCAAGTGGGGAATTTTGGACCTTTTCCCAAAGTGTTGGCGCAAAAGGAATATTTTCCCAAGGGCCCACCAATTATATGTCGCCACGTGTCCTAGAGTGGTGGAGCAAGGGGAGAATTTGGGAAATTTTCCAAGGAGAAAATAAAGGAAAATTCAGAGAGGAAAGCCCACCCCCTTTATTGCGAGCCAATAGAATCTCACCACGTGTCAGCTGACGGCAAAAACTCAGTCAAGCCCACAAGGAAATTTTGGAAGGTCAAACCCGCATTGAATGGGGTTTTGACACATGTCCAGGTCAAAAATTATCAAAGCGACCCGCGAAAATCAGGAAAGATAGGCCCGTGTCCAATCAGCGCTTGCCACGTGTCCTAAGCTCATCGGCCCCGGGGAAGTTTTGGAAAATTTTCCAAAGTGCAAAGTGAAGGAAAATAGAGCAGGATGGGCCCGTGCCCAATCAAAATGTGCCACATGGCACCTGGAAGGGTGGAGCATGGGAAAATTTTGGAAAATTTTCCAAATGACCAAAAAGGTGAAAATTCAAATTTTTGCCCGCCAACCCGATTTGGCCCTGTTTTGACCTAAAACTTCAAATCGCCATATCTTTCGATCCAAGCTCGATTTTTCACGTTCTTTATATCAATGAAAATCTGGTGAAATTATCTACAAGATTCTAGGGTCAATTTTTCATTTTGATGGATTTTGGAGAGATAAAATTAAAAACGCCTCTGGCACGTGGTCATGGACAGAAATGATGTTTCAACTACATTTTTAATGAAGAATGGCTCACATTCTCTCCCAAAGATGGTTAAAATGTCGGGAATGGGTCTTAAGGATTCCCATGCTGTTTTGAATGCATTTTGGTCAATGGTTGAATCCCTTCCACATTTTCCCATGTTTCTCTCTCCTAGGCTCGTCCCTCTGCACCGTAAAAGCCGATTTTGGCTCATTTTCAAGGGTTGAACATTTTTTTATATTGCAGTCCCTTTTCTCACCTTGGAAGTGATTTTGTGGAATAACAGACCTTTTCTAAGAACTAAACTTTATTTTTCCTCTCAGGTGTTGTAATGCAAGTGATTTTGATGTTAAAAATAACAATACAGGCCCTGTGATTAGTTTTTATCCTCTGCTTGTGTTGTTTGGCTAATTTCTGATTCTTCATTACAGTTATCAGTTTGTGCATGAGGTTCTTTGTTGCATTCTATGGACTGTGTCAATCTGCAGAAGTGAAAAATGCTCACCACTCCTTTGGTGCATCACCTATTAGCATTAGTTTTAGTTCCTTCTTTTTGCATTTTCTATCCTTGTCCCTTTGGAATTTAGAGTAGAATTAGGAAGTTTGGACCTCTGTAATTGTGTAAGTGATATAACTGATCAGAGGAGTTGAGGAACCAGCCTCTAAACTAGAGATTCCTCTTCCATTTTACAAGTCCCACACTTGGGGAGAGGATTCAATGTTGTGCAATCACACTGGATGCTTAGGATGATCAAACTAGAAGCCTGATCAACATCCAGGGTGCTGATTTGCAACAACAGTTTTGGCACGCCCGGTGGGACCTTAGAGGTCTTCATCTTCATTGCAACAAAATTGATGTGCATTTGTTGCAAGATTCTTGCTTAAAAGAGCCCTAAATTGCACATTTGGTGACTCCAAGGAAGAAGAATCAACTGGTTTTAGCAGGTAGACCTGAAAACTCATGAGAAGAATCACCACAAGGTCAAGAGTTGGAGAAGAAGAGGTGTTGTTTGAGTATTTTCAGTTATCTCCAAGAAGAAGGCAAAGAGGGAGGAGAATTCAAAGGTCTCCATCTCCACCAAACAGAACTCTTTCCACTCCTCCACCTGGTAGGCCTTTCATTCAATCAACCAGGGTTCTAAGGCCCATCAGAATGGCACAAAACAACCCCTATGTCAATTTCACTGGCAGCATCCCACTTTCTCTCAATGCACAAAATCCAATTCCAGTTGCAGCATTAAAAAACATCCCATACTTTACTGGAGAAAATCAGACCACTCCTGGTGATCATGTCAAGGATATTGCTAACATTTGTGCAATCCATGAGATCAATGAGATGCAAGTTGCTGTCAAATTGCTGGCATCTTCATTCAAAGGGAAAGCTTTACAATGGTTTAGGAGTCTTGCCTCAGGTTCTATTCAAAATTTGAACCATTTATGTATAGCTCTCCATGAGCATTTTGGAGAAAAGGGAGACAACTTGTCCCTTTTGGAGCAGTTGACAACCATCAAGAGAGCTCCCAATGAGCAGCTGACTGATTTTAATTTCAGATTTCAAAGGACTTGGGAGAGAATTCCAGTGGTAGTCAGGCCAATAGTAAAAGGTGCTTTCCTTTATTACCTTAAAGCTTTAAATTCTGATATTTCTATGTTAATTCAATCCATGGGAGGCACAACTATTCCCATTTCTTATAGCATTGCCATTAGAGCTGAAAATTGTTTGATCCAAGCTGGCAAGCTAGCTCCTAGGCCTCCAATGCCACTGTTTCAAATTTTAGAGAGCCCAAATGCTAATCAAATTCCTAATTTATCTCTATCCCCACTCCTAGAAATCAAAATTTGAATGAAGCTTCTACTTCATCTTCTAACACCTCAAATGAGCTTCAAGAAGTCATGAAGCAGCTGCAAAATCTAGGCAATGAGCTGGTTACACTCAAAAGGCAGCAAGCCCAAGGCTTTAGACCTTCTTTCCAACCCCAAGCTCAGCCCAACAGGCAGCCATATCAACCCCAAAGACCACCCAATCTAGCTATAAATCTAAATCAAGCAAGGCCTCCTGCCAACAGACCATTTCAGCCCTATAATCCCAATGCTACATCTACCTCTAAAGCATTAGTGCCAGTACAAAACAATATAGCTCAAGAGTATGATTGGTGTTTCCCATGCAATGAACCTCATCACCAATCCATGTGCTTCAATGGTGCCTTGAATCAAGCATTAATGGTGACAACAACTGGTGTGGAGGGTGAAGGTAATCAAGGAAATGGCCAGCAACAAGAAACATTCCAGCAACAATCAGCTCCAAATGACACCACACTTGTAAACTGAGCAGGTAGAAGATTTTTGTGGCATGAATCAAATAGTTTCCCAAAGTGTTGCAGCCAACACAAGGTCAAAGAGGAGAAATTTGGGTGAAGAACAGCCATTAGCTCCCAAGCAATCCACAACCTTCTATCACTCCACAAAATATTGGCAAACAAAATCCAGCTCCAAATACACAAGGACTACCTAAAACAGTTCCTAGGCCAACTCAAATGCCAGTTGTTGCTGCCCATACACAAGGAATGAATGTGCAGGCCAAGGGATAACAAAGGGATACTTCATCTCCATTCAATATCATTGATCAGATGAAGAAGACAAATGTAAACATATCAATGTGGGAATCACTATCTATCCCAGGCCAAAGAGATTTGCTACAAGCTGCCATGAAGGACTAGTCAACTTTAAATCAGCAAGTCCAAATGCAAGAGAAGGTGCTCACAAATGTTGCCCAGCCTGAGGGGAATCATGGAGGACAACAAGGTAAAATGTTGAATCCCCCTCCATTCTATGTTTCATTGATCATTGGAAATCAATTAGTACACAATTACATGATTGATTCCAAGAAAGTAGTTTGGTAATGCCCAAGCAAATAGCTGATCAGTTAGGGAATTCGGTATGAAACCATATCCAAAGGGGTAGTGCAATTGGATGGGACAGCAGTGACAACAATTGGAGTGATAAAAACTTGAGTCTTACCTTGCATGCATGTCCCAACATGGTTGTTTTGCAAGATGTATCAGTAATAGACCTTCCACCACTCTTTGCCCTATGTTTGTCAAGGGATTTCACAGCTAAGATTGGAGGTTACTTGTCTGCTGATTGGTCACACATGCTATTCAGAACAAGATATGGAACCAAAGCCACAATCATATCTGAACCTATTGCAAACTTTCACATTGAGCCTTATACTCCAAGTCAGATCATTGCCAATTGTTCATCATTTGATCAAGAAGATCACCCAAGCACTGATGAAGCTGACACCAAGGTTGGAAGCATCCCAAATCTAACTCTTGATGAATGGGTGAACAAGGTACATGCTTTTGATCCTTATCAAGAAATAGAAGAATCTGAGTTAGGAGTCTATTGCATGCATGAAGAAAATCAGCCTATTCCTAGCATCACCAAGCCAGACCACAAGGATGACAATGAGGTATGGCAATTGTTTTTTTATGGATCAAGGAGTAGACAAGGTGCAGGAGGGGGATCTATGCTTGTTTCCCCTCAAGGAGTGAAGTATTATTCAGCTTTTAGATTTCAGTTTGCATGCTCTAATAACACTACTGAATATGAAGCTTTGATACAAGGGTTGCATTGGTCAATCAAAAGAGGAATAAAGAACTTGCAAGTCTTTGGTGACAGTGAGTTGATTGTCAACCAAGTGAAGGGGCAGCATGCTGTCAAGAATGATCTACTCAAATGCTACAAGAACAAGGTGTGGGACCTCATTGAGGATTTTGAGGGTTTTAGCATAAAATCCATTCCTAGAAAAGAGAACCAAGCTGCTGACGGGCTTGCAGCAGTTGGGGCAGCCTTTGACGTTGTTGAAAGCATTCAGAAAGACAAGGTATAGCCAAGCATCCATGTGATTGTGAGGCCTTCGGTACCAAACAACAATGTAAGTTGGCAAGTGTTTGAAAATGATCAGCAAATCATCCATTTTTTGCAAGAGGAGGCTGAGTTTTCAGCTAAAAATCAGGAAAAGTTGGAGCAGCAGTATGGTGACCAAGTGGTACAGCTGAGAACCAACAAACTACCAAAGGGACTTATTACTTTGGAGTCCATTTTTAATCCTAATGATCAGTTTAGGAAGGAGAAAAAAACATCCAAGTCAAGGGAGAAGATTCAGTGTCCATCTCGGTGGAAGAAGGCAAATCACTCCAAATTAGCAAGATGACAACTGAGCAAGAAAGGTATGAGTTCATACAGCTTTGTCAAGAATTCCCTGATGTGTTTGCTTGGAGCTATGAAGATTTGAAAGGTTTCAATCCCGAGTTAGCTCAACACACCATTGAGTTGGATCCAAGTACTAAACCCATCAGAAAAAAAAAAGGCCAGTCAACCCCCACATGGAGCCTCTCATGAGAAAAGAATTGAATAAGTTGATAGAATCAAGAATCATATTCCCTATCAAGCATTCTAGTTGGGTTGCCAACTTGGTTCCAGTAGAAAGAAGAGTGGGGAAATCAGATTGTGTGTTGACTTCAGAGATTTGAATAGAGCATCTCTCAAGGACCATTATCCACTTCCTTCCATGGAGCATATTTTACAAGTTGTGGCTGGCTCCGAAAGGTTTTCACTACTTGATGGCTATTCAGGGTATAATCAGATTATGGTGAAGGAAGAAGATCAGTTCAAGACAACCTTTACAACCAAATGGGGAACTTATGCATACAGGAAAATGCCATTTGGGTTGTCCAACACTGGAGCTACCTTCCAAAGGGCAATGGACATGGCGTTCAAGGGTTTGATTAACAACATAGTGTTGATATATCTTGATGATATCACTGTTTTTTCAAAAAATGCAGCAGACCACCTCTTTCATTTGAGACAAGTGTTCCAAAGGTGCAGAAGATTTGGAGTCTCCTTGAATCCTAAAAAATGTGTTTTTCTAGCTCATGAAGGAAAGCTCCTTGGCCACATTGTCTCCAAGGAAGGATTAGCAATTGATTCAGAAAGAGTTGAAGCCATAAGAGCCCTACCATTTCCAAACCACAAGAAGGCCCTTCAAAGTTTCTTGGGGAGAATAAATTTTGTTCGGAGGTTTGTCCCAAATTTTGCAGCCCTTGTCAAGCCTATCACCAAGATGTTAAAGAAAAGCATGGCTTTCAAATGGACAACAGAAGGCAAGGAAAGTTTTGAAGCAATCAAAGAAGCCATCTCTCAAGCCCCAACTCTCATCAACCTGATTTCTCCAAGGATTTCATCCTCTATGCATTTGGGGGTGATGATACTATTTCTGCAATTTTGGTACAGCAGAACAAAGACAATGATGAGCAGCCAATTGCTTTCTTCAGCCAAATCCTGGAGGACTATGAGGTGAGATATTCTTTCATTGAGAAGCATGTTCTTGTAGTAATCAAAATCTTGAAGAAATTCAAGCATCTAGTCTCAAACAACAAGGTTCAGTTGTTGGTTTCTCATGTGGGAGTTAAAGACTTCCTCCTCAACAAAGACTTGAATGAAAAGAGAGCAGGTTGGATTACTCATGTCATGGAGTATGACATTGAGATCAAAGTTACCAAGTTGGTGAGGGGGAAAGGATTGTGTGAGCAGCTGATTTTGAGCAAACAAAAGGAAGCATGCAATGAGAAGGAGGTTGTTTTGGCGTTGCAAGACAGCCATAAGAAAGGAAGCACTCAAGAGGAAAATGATGGTATCCCCACTCCTTGTTGGACCCAAGTTATAATTCACTTCCTAAGCACTTGTCTATGCCCTCCAAAAATGAACAAGACCCAAAGAAGACACTTCAGACAAAGGTTGTCCCATATTCCCTTGTTGATGGTGTTTTGTTCAAGAGAGATGTGAATGGAGTACTACTTGAGATGCATTGGTACAAATCAGATTCATAGGGTGTTGAAGAGTTCCATGGTGGACCAGCTGGTGGTCATTTTGCACCAAGGTGACAGCTCTAAAGATCATGAGGGCTGGTTATTATTGGCCCAAGATTTTCAGTGATTGCTATGTATGGATCAAGAGGTGCAAGAATTGTGCATTCTTCACAGGTAAAGAGAGACTAGCTGCCCTTCCATTGCATCCAATTTCAGTTGACCAGCCATTCATGCAATGGGGTTTAGACTTCATTGGAGTCATTAATCCCAATTCAAGCCAAGGGCACAAGTGGATTTTAATAGCCACATATTACTTCACCAAATGGACTGAAGCAGTAGCACTCAAGGAAGCAAATGAATCTAGTATCCTAGACTTCTATGAGGGAATAACAACCAGGTTTGGCATACCAGCTACAATAATATCAGATAATGCATTGGCATTCATTGGGTCCAAGGTGACTGAATGGGCTGTCAAGAATGGGGTCTATCTAAGTACTTCATCAAACTATTACCCCCAGGGTAATGGCCAGGCTGAGTCTACAAACAAGAACTTGTTGAGAATCATTAGAAGGACTCTTGATGAAAATCAGAGGTCTTGGCATACTAAATTGAAATCAGCTTTATGGGCTGATAGGATAACTCCCAAGAGATCTACAGGTAACTCTCCATTCAAGCTTGTTTATGGGAGAGAGGTAGTTTTTCCCATGTCTCTTGAGTTGCCAACATTGGAACTCATGAAACAATTGGAGTTGTTGGAGTTTGAGCCCATGGAAGTCAGATATGCAGAATTGATGGAGCTCCAAGAAATCAGAAATCAAGCATCCCAAGCAATGGAGAAGGATCAGCTTTGATAAAGAAGACCTTTGATAAGAAGGCCAAGGATAGATCTTTCCAAGTTGGAGATCTAGTGTTAAAATGGGATGCAGATAGAGAAAAACTAGGAAAGCATTCAAAATTTGATGCCATTTGGAGTGGCCCATACATGGTCACAAAGTGTAAGGACAATAATGCTTTCCAATTATCTTCATTGGATGGCGAGGAACTGCAGATTCCAGTCAATGGAATCCATCTAAAGCATTGCTATTAAAGGAAAATTCTCCACCTTGTACATATTAGCTTAGGTTTCCATTCCTCCAAGTGCTTGTGCACATTGTTTTGTTGTAGGTTAGTTTTGCTTTCCCTAAGTGCTTTGGCACAAGCTTGTTGTCCCTGGAGATGTGTTTGCAGGCCTTGCTCCATCAGGTGATATTCCATCTTCCTCCTTGTAGTGTTCTAGTTAGATGGGGTATCAAATAGAGAATTCGATGACTCCATGCCCAATGGATTGTTTTAGGAAACTAGTAATTTCATCCAACAGGTAGATGACCCCTCTAAGTCACCAAAATTGTTATCCAAAATGTGCCCCTACTCATTTTTGTGGCTAACTCCTCTCGTTCTTCCCTCTCTTGTGCCTCAGTCATAATTTTTTTCTTTTCAAGCACTCAAAACCTTCTGGAAATGGCACCATTGGATAGAGCTCTTTCTCATTTCCAGAAAGGTAAATTTTCCTCCTAACTCCATGTATTTTTGAAGTTATGGCTCGGTGGAGTTTTTGTGGGAAATTTTCCCCTTCAAGGCCCGCAGCCAATGAGATGCCGCCACGTGTCCAGGGAGGTGGCGGGGTCGGAAGAGAACTTGGTTTTTTACCAAGTGTTTTAGAAAAAATTTCAAGAGGATATATTTTTCCCAGGGCCCATCGTCGAATCAAATGCTGCCATGTGTCCAGGGGGAAAATTTGGAAAAATTGGCTAAGTGTTGGCGCATGGAAATTTTGACAAGAAAGCCCACAGCCAATAAAAACATGCCATGTGTCTCATAATTTCGGAGGGTGGAGGAGAAGTTAGGTTTTTGGCAAAATTGCTTCACCAAATTTCAAAGGAGGAGTTTTCGGCCCACTGCGCCCGACAACCAATCATGTTTCACCACGTGTCCTCGGGGCCGGAGCCACGGAGCAAGGGGGGAATTGGGACCTTTTCCCAAAGTGTTTGTGCAAAAGGGAATATTTTCCCCAAGGGCCCGTAGCTAGCATATGTCTCCACGTTTCCTTGAGTGGCGAAGCAAGGGAGAATTTGGGAAATTTTCCCAAGGAGAAAATAAAGGAAAATTCAGAGAGGAAGCCCGCCCCCCTTATTGCGAGCCAATAGAATCTCGCCACGTGTCAGCTGACTGGAAAAAACTCAGGTCAAGCCCGCAAGGAAATTTTGGAAGGTCAAACCCACATCGAATGGGGTTTTGACATGTGTCTAGGTCAAAAATTATCAAAGTGACCCGCGGAAAAATCAGGAAAGATGGGCCCGCATCCAATCAGCACTTGCCACGTGTCCCAAGCTCATCGGCCCCGGGAAGTTTTGGAAAATTTTCCAAAGTGCAAAGTGAAGGAAAATAGAGTAGGATGGGCCCGCACCCAATAAAAATGTGCCACATGGCACCTGGAAGGGTGGAGCATGGGAAAATTTTGGAAAATTTTCCAAATGACCAAAAAGGTGAAAATTCAAATTTTTGCCCGCCACCCGATTTGGCCCTGTTTTGACCTAAAACTTCAAATCGCCATATCTTTCGATCCAGAGCTCAATTTTTCACGTTCTTTATATCAATGGAAATATAGTGAAATTATCTACAATATTATGGGGTAAATTTTTCATTTTGATGGATTTTGGAGAGAGAAAATTGAAAAACACCTCTGGCACGTGGTCATGGACAGAAATGACATTTCAACTACCATTTTTAATGAAGAATGGCTCGCATTCTCTCCCAGCATGGTTGAAAATGTTAGGGAATGGGTCTATAAGGATTCCCATGCTATTTTGAATGCATTTTTGTCAATGGTTGAATCCCTTCCACGTTTTCCCACGTTTCTCTCTCCTGGGCTCGTCCCTTGCACTGTAAAAGCTAGTTTTGGCTCATTTTCAAGGGTTGAACATTTTTTTGTATTGCAGGTCCCTTTTCTCACCTTGGAAGTGATTTTGGTGGAATAACATACCTTTTCTAAGAACTGCAACTTTATTTTTCCTCTCAGGTGTTGTAATGCAAGTGATTTTGATGTTAAAAATAACAATACAGCCCTGTGATTAGTTTTTATCCTCTGCTTGTGTTGTTTGGATAATTTCTGATTCTTCATTACAGTTATCAGTTTGTGCATGAGGTTCTTTGTTGCATTCTATGGACTATTTCAATCTGCAAAAGTGAAAAATGCTCACCACTCCTTTGGTGCATCACCTATTAGCATTAGTTTTAGTTCCTTTTTTTGCATTTTCTATCCTTGTCCCTTTGGAATTTAGAGTAGAATTAGGAAATTTGAACCTCTACAATTGTGTAAGTGATATAACTAATCAGAGGAGTTGAGGAACCAGCCTCTAAACTAGAGATTCCTCTTCCATTTTACAAGTCCCACACTTGGGGAGAGGATTCAATGTTGTGCAATCACACTGGATGCTTAGGATGATCAAACTAGAAGCTGATCGGCATCCGGGGTGTTGTTGATTTGCAACAACAGATCCTTCAATATATGCTTGGGTGTGAGGCTTAGCTCTTCAAGAATGTAGGATGGGGATCTCAAGAATGACAAAAACCTATTAGTATGAAACTATTTTCTTACTTTTTTCTCTTGAGAGATTTAGGTGTAAGTGTAGAAGTAGAGGGAGGGTTGTTTATATAGCCCAAAGGATAAAGGATTCAACACATCCTCATGAATGTGGGACTAATGGAGATGTAGAGTTAGTTATAGATAAGGGGGTTTAGATGGGGTTGAGTTAACTTTAAGAGGGTTTAGTTTGTCCTCAAGTGGCTCATGCTTTGATAAATGGGGTGTATTAATTAATCAAGATGTTTAATTAATACATGTGCAAGCTTTTATAAGATTTTAGAGGGATTTTAGTGTGATTTGGACCATTAGGAGGGAATTAAACCCATTAAATAGTGATTTATTGATTTAATGAGAAGCAAGGATAATTAATTAATAAGTATTAATTAGGCTAGATATAAGGTGTTGGATTAATGAAGGGTCGTTAATTAGGGTATGTGTTGGATAGGCGACTTAGTTAATTAGCGTAATTTAATAAATTAATGACAATGGAAGAGAAGATGAGTTCTATTGACAATATGTCATCAATTTGTGGGAAACGAGATAATTAGCACAATTTAAGTATTTAAATTGCTCGCATAATTATAGGTGTCTACACCCATAAACACATTCCTCACAAAATTCCAAATCTAACTCCTTTAATCTAGGTAACATGTCCTTTAGAATTTGCATGCCCTTTTGACTCATATGACCGAGTCTTTGGTTCTAAAAAGTTGCATCTCCATCGGCAGCAACTAAATTACAAAAATTGGCACCATTGGTAAAATACAAAGTACCGATTTTCTTACCTCTTGTAACCATAAGAGCTCCCTTAGTAACCTTCCAAGAATCTATTGTAAACTGATTATATAGCCATCACTAACCAATTGACCCGCTGATATCAAGTTCCTCCTCTACTTAGGCACATGTATAACATCCTTCGGTAGTCATGTGTTCCCATTCTACATTTTAACCCAAACACAACCTTTCCCTACTATGTTACATGGTTCATCATCACCAAGATATACATGTCCAAAATCACCTTGAACAAAATCAGTAAAGTAATGTCTATGTGGGGTGGCATGGAAAGAATCCCCGAATGTAACACCTAAAACTCAGCAATATTATCTAAAGAAAGAATTAAGGCATCCTGACAAACATCACCTGCTGCCACATTTACCTCCTTAGTTTCCTCCTTCTTATTCTTTTTATCCCAAAGAGCCCAACAATATTTCTTAGCATGACCAACCTTCCCATAGTGCCAACATTCCAACTTTCTCTTAGACTTTGACCTTCCACAATCATTCAAATTCCACAGTTACCTTTCCCTTTATTCTTTTGTCTCCCTCTAGTCTCCATCGTCAAATAGTTTCCAAAAGTAGAAGAATCCCTGGAGCTCTTCCTTCACATTTCCTTGCTCAGGATCACACCTATCACATCATCAAACTTCAACTTTGATTTATTATAAATCGAATTACTTACTACCATAACCAAGTTATCCTAGCTATCTGGTAAGAAGCACAAAATTAGAAAATCCCTGACCTCATCATCAAATTCAATTTTCACCGAGTTTAACATACTCACAACTGTATTAAATTCATTCAAAGGATCAGCAACATAACCATTCTCGGACATCTTTATATGAAATAAATTTTTAATCAAAAAAATTATTAGAGGTAGAGGGTTTTTCATATAACTTCCCCAACACATTCATGATACCTTCCATGGTCTTCTCTTTTGATATGTTGAAAGCAACCAAATATGCAAGACATAACTAAATTACCATGAATGCCTTTCTATCCAACAACTCTCAATCCTCATTTGACATGGTTGTAGGTTTCTTTTCTTTTCCAGCCAAATGAACATGGAGGTCCTTCTAATACAAGTAATCCTCCATCTACATCTTCCACAAACCAAAGTTATTCCCATTGAACTTCTCAACCCTCGATCTTCCCTCATCTACCATAGCTCCCACTCAAGCTAAAATTTCCTATGATTCACCACTTCAGCAAAAAACCACCAAATCTCTAATACCAATTGTTAGGAATTAAAGAACAAATATGTGGAAACAATTCCTCAAATCATAGTAGTAGGAAACTATTTAGCAAAATTGTACTTGTAAAAATATAACAGCATATATAAACAATGCACAAAATAAGACAAGACAAGATTTAACATGGTTCACCCAATGTGGGCTATGTCTCACAAGCGATTTCTCAAATTTTATCATCAATAAGAGTTAAAACCAAATCTCACATTCTTCTTTTAGTTACAATTGCACAACTATCACTCATGAACTCAACAGAATTCCCAAATATGCTAAACCACATATAAGACACAATTGACACCCAATTTCTCAACCTTGATCACTATTGATCACCTCTTGATGTTCTAAGACTCAAGATCTCTTGATCACTCAAGATGCATTAGGACACCCCTAGCACCTCTATTTATAAGATTACAATATTTCTAGGAAGTTCTATAGCTAACCCTAGAAGTTTGAAATTCATGACCTTTCAACTTCCCACGGATGTAAAATCCATCACTGTGACAACCACCAAACTACCGCCAACTTAGCAAAAACACAGCATGAAAATATCACATGACTATAGAATGCTTTTGAAGTCTCCAAACTTAACCGTTTGAACTCCAAGACTTCAATGCTGATTCTAGAAGACCAAAAAAATAGGCTCCACACCCCAAAGATTATTTTCATATATATTAGATGTCATTCCCATGGTTTTATGATACAAATTAACCAACTAGTTATCCTCGTAATCCCCGTAAAAATTAGGACATTTTTTTGTTGTTTTTAAGTTAAAGGTGTTAGTCTAGAGTCACTTGGTTAATTTATTAACGATGTTTTATCCATCATAGATTGAAACCAAGGATTAAATTTATACCCCATAGAGCGTTAATTTTAGTGTCACTCAAAAATGCATAGTAATATTTTCAAGGGGTTTCACCAAGATGACCACACTAAGATAATTAGTTATAACCAATTTGAAATGTTTTTGTAATATTTCTTATATCTTTAATTACCTATAAGGTCATAAATTAATTTCCACTATTAACCATGTAAATTCATTTTAACAAGAATTACACGGTTTCCCCACCAAGGGGTTTCATTAACAAGTTAGGAAGATATTTACTCGAGATAATGATTAAATTTCTAAGGTTCAATTAATCCACTAGGTCAAAATTTACTTAATGCCTAAAGTAATCTATTTGATTAAATAAATCACTAACACCAATAACACAATTTAAATGCAAGTTTCATTATTTAAACTCAACTAATTTAAAAAGGAGAGGCGGAAATAACCCTACTAGCACTTTAAAAGTCAAAGATGGAGACCACTTGCCAAGTGGCTCTCCTAGGTTTAATGAGAGCCCTAAGACTGGAAATCTCTACACCGTTGATCTCAAGTTTGGATAAGAGGCCCTAAATTTCCTTATGATCCATTATATCTCTTTCTTTTTCTCATTTACACATGTTTTGTTTATAATTTTTGGGAAAGCTCAAATAGAGGAGAATGACTATCTTTCTTTTCTTATTTCTCAACTTGGTGTATCTAAAAACCCTATATGGGTTTAATGGAAGGATATTTTGAATATCTATTGAAATATATGTTTTATTTTTTAGGTTTCTCTACATACCCAAATATATATAGCTTTGGAGTCCGTGTGTATATGTGTCCACACACACACACACACACACATAGAGATATGTTAAAATATCATTTTAGAGTAAGTTTAGGGGCCTTATATAAGAGAAGATGCATGGAATATAAATACATATATGTGGATTAATAGAATGAGCTAGGAAATAGACATAGGGTGGACATGGTAAACATCATATGCCAAGCGGAAATGGAGGATGCGGCCAAGGAAATACATGCTTGTATAACATGTGAGGCAAGGATTTGAGGAGGGAGGTCACGTCCAAGATGTGGCCCCTCCCCAAACTTTGAAATTTATTTTTGTTAATAAATATTAAAAATGTTTAAATATATTTGTTTTAAAATGTATCTAATTTTCATATATATATATATATATATATATATATATATATATATATATATATATATAACTTAAATCCACTCAAACTTATTTGATTCAAAACAAAATCATGTAATGAAATTTTGGTTTCATTTTTAAAAACAAAATACACACACACACACACACACACACACACACACACACACACACACACACACACACACACACACACACACACACACACACACATGATAGTGTATCCTTTTTCCAAACAGAGAAAAATTAAGACCCCCAAAAATCATAGAAATTCATTGGCGCTAACTGTGAAAAATTGACTTTTACACTAATGGCGAATATGAAGACATCATGACATCATTATTAAATGCTACCAGATGGTGGATTTTTTATATGCTACTTGACATGTAGCATAAAATATGCTACCGGATGGTACCATTTTTCTATGCTATAGACCAACGCATATATTATGTTGTTGTTTGGTAGCATTAAAAATGCTACTACTAGCCAATAGCATTAAGGAAAATTTTGTGAATTTATATTTCATGGGAATGGAAAATTGACCCTAAAATTAACTTGTACATAGAAAATTTTGGCGACCTGTCCTAATTCCTACCCTAAAAATTCACCAATTTCAAATTTCAAAAACTAGAATATTCGTGAATTAACGAAGATTCAAAAAAATCTTATTTCCAAATGAGATCAAGTCTCTCTCTCTCTCTCTCTCTCTCTCTCTCTCTCTCTCTCTCTCTCTCTCTCTCTCTCTCTCTCTCTCTCTCTCTCTCTCTCTCTCTCTCTCTCTCTCTCTCTCTCTCTCTCTCTCTCTCTCTCTCTCTCTCTCTCTCTCTCTCTCTCTCTCTCTCTCTCTCTCTCTCTCTCTCTCTCTCTCTCTCCTCTCTCTCTCTCTCTCTCTCTCTCTCTCTCTCTCTCTCTCTCTCTCTCTCTCTCTCTCTCTCTCTCTCTCTCTCTCTCTCTCTCTCTCTCTCTCTCTCTCTCTCTCTCTCTCTCTCTCTCTCTCTCTCTCTCTCTCTCTCTCTCTCTCTCTCTCTCTCTCTCTCTCTCTCTCTCTCTCTCTCTCTCTCTCTCTCTCTCTCTCTCTCTCTCTCTCTCTCTCTCTCTCTCTCTCTCTCTCTCTCTCTCTCTCTCTCTCTCTCTCTCTCTCTCTCTCTCTCTCTCTCTCTCTCTCTCTCTCTCTCTCTCTCTCTCTCTCTCTCTCTCTCTCTCTCTCTCTCTCTCTCTCTCTCTCTCTCTCTCTCTCTCTCTCTCTCTCTCTCTCTCTCTCTCTCTCTCTCTCTCTCTCTACAAATTCTTCATTTGAAATAATAAGCTTTATACTTTAATTAATAAACCAAGGGTAGTAGATTTAAGGAAAGAACTAAGAAACCATTTTTAAATAAAAATATAAGATAATGGAATAACTTGGAGGGTGGCTTCATAATAAAAAACAAGTTTGCACCATTGTATTTAAATATCCTAAGGGTGAAGACTCATAAAGTATTATAATCCCTTAATATGATAACTATAACAAGGAAAAAATAAATTTTTAATATTTTCTTTTTATTTTGTACACCATGAAACTTCAAGTGCTCATTTAGAAAGAAAGATAGCTTAAAACCCATTTCCATTTAAATCAAATAAAAGTGAAACCCATTTTCCTCTCAACCTAAAAACAATGAATAACCAAATGAAGTTCTATAAGTTTATACAAATTAGAAATGGCTCTTTGGACTTGCAACACCTATTATTCAAGATTAACATAAAGGAATGATATTCATAAGATTTTAATGTGGAAATAATATCAATGGGGAGCTAATATGGGAGGATAAATATTCAAAAATATTACGAAATTAATCCTTTCCACTAAAATCTACACTCTAATATAAAATTGAAATAACATGGAAAACAAGAGATAGTTTTTATACATACTCACAACTTATTATTTTCAAAAAAATATTTGTAAAAGAAATAACAATAAAATTTCACACTCTAATTTTCAATTCAATTTGCATTTATCCTTCTCTTAAAATTTACAAAAAAACTTCAACACCCTAAAATACAAGTGGATAAGCCTCCCACTAAGTGGGAACAACATGACCAATTTTTTATTCAAAGCTCCATATTTCCAAGCCAAAATAAATCTAAACCAGCTCTAAATAAATCATGCTCCATATTCAAGTAGCACATATCCAAAACATAAGAATAAATGGCTTGGTTGTATACCAAACCAAATGGCATTGTCACATGCCACTTACATGCTAGCCTCCCTCCAATCCCATGGGAGAGAGGAGAAACATGTCTTTAATATGCAAAATGAGGGATGAGGATTAAACACCAAAATGAGGGATGAGGGATTAAACACCAAAACATACACTCAAGAAAAAAAAAGTAATGTGAAAACTAACACAATTCCAAGAAGCTCCATGTTTCAATAAGTGGGGAAGAGGGGTAGAAAAGCCATTTTAATCTAAATTTAACATGTAACAAAATGAGTTTAATTCTTTTCCAAGTATCCATAAGCCAATAAAATATTATTATCCCTCCCAAATACCTTATGTCTCCTTGCCTTCTCCTTGCCTAAGTTTTTCAAACCTTGGAGGTTTCTTTACCAAGGATGGGAGATAATATCCAAACCATATGGAAAACATCTCCTTTTCAACCAAATGAGGGGATTTTAGTAGGAATCCTAAAAATGATTTCCCATCAATCCTTTTTTGAGAAATAGGATTCTTCCTCAAACCCAACACTCAAAAATCCACTCCCCAAAGGAGGTGGGTGGAGAAAAAAATGAAAATAAAAAAACCAAAAATAAATTGTACATATCCTTTCAACCACCACAAAAAGTAAGGAAACAATAAATACTTAGATTATAAATAAAAAAACAAGATAGAAGGTGTGAATACTACCTCACAAGAAAGAATAATATAACAGAAACTTTTAAGACCAAATTATATAGTTCTCTTTCTTCAAAGGCTCCCCAAAGCTCCAAGAAAAAATGAACCAAAAATCCCCACACTCTCCAAAATGGAGGGTAAATAAGAAAAGGTCTCAAAACAACTAACCAATGGGATGGTGACATGTGTTACCCATCCCTTTCCAAATTCAAGTCACCCAAAAGTCTCTTTCAAGAACAATACAAAGATAATAAATGAAGAAGAATTTTCAAAAACAACAAATCAAAATAATCATACATCCCCAAATCCCAAGCAACGCCCAAGATTAAAAAACATAAATATTTATGGGGAAAATAGTGGGGTAAAAAGGGATTGGAAAATATTTTTTATCCCTAGGAAGAGCCCCCCCACCCATATGTATGGTCTATGGGGCTCATTCTAAGGCAAAAGTGACCCCCAACTTTCCAAACACACCCTTCAAATTTCCACTTTTTTCCCAAATTCAAGATTTGGGAAAAGTGGCTCATTAAGAGGGGTGGTGGGCCCACCTAGTCCATGATTAGGTGGCCCAAAACCCTCTTAATCAAGGATAAAATAAATTAAACTTTACCTGATAAATTTAAAACAAATAAATCATAAAAAGTGATTCAAACAAGAAATTACGACAAATAAACCAAATTAATTTTAAGTGGGGAAAAAGTGAGATAAATTAACCAAAATAATCAAATACACATGCCAAGAGGGATAATTTTCACATTTACCATCCTTATTCTACAACATAAGAGAACAATTACAAACAAGCGAGGGGGTAGATTTGGTCTAAATGACCCATTTTGCACCTTGGAGGTTCAATCATAAAGTTCCAAATTCTCCTATGGTGAAACATGTAGTCTGCACACTCAATTCACACATCATACCTAATCGATGCCAAAAAAACAAATAAAATGATACTACACATGTCAAAATGATCCAATCAAGCATATGTTAATCCATCCAAATTAATTACGTAACATCCATCAATGAGATATGTATAAAAATTACGAAAAATATCCATGATATATATCTAAAATATAATCCATGTAAATATCATATCAACAATATCCCTACCATTATATCTAGATAAAATGATAATGATAAAAGTAGTGAGTTGGAATTGTATGCCTCATACATTATCCTATCAAAATTAGCTAACATCTAAATGCTAATATAACAAAAATAATCATAATGTTAAAAACAACTGTAATAATATTATGTCCAATGGCTCCATACATATGATACAATAATTTGACATGAACATAAAGTAGTAAATTGATCGACACTATAATAGACCTCATTAAAGTGGAGGGTTTCTTCCTTTTCAAAAAATGATTTATCGAAGTCGTCTCCTCTCAACATTTGTGTCATTTTTCATGTTTTTCCTCAACAAAAGTGGGTTGCATCTACAAGGAATCACAAGTAAATTGGTTAGATTATTTAAATATAATTCAACTGGAATGGGCATCGAAATTTTTTTCATTTTTCATTTCTAGAACATCATGAAGTAATAAAAATTGACAATTTTACTTATTCCTCTTTGTATTGCTTCTCAAGAAAATGCTACGTAATAATTTATTTTTTCTCCACGTTATCATAAGAATCCAATGCTTCATGTATTCTTACATCTATGGCATTTATGAGAAGAATAGGGTGATCCAATTTCTCCAAATGTATCCATTAGAATTGATTTCTCCTCTTGAAATTGTAATTTTTTATTTAAATAGTACACATGATTGTGGTTTACCATATACACAACTTGTTTCTCCTTTAACACTAGTAATCCCAAATGAGCAAAGTGTAATGGCTATGTTGATAGGGATGCATTGAATAAGTTAAACTTGAAAGAGTGAAACCTTGCATGAGGAAGAAGGAATATTAATAATGGGATTGATGGAAGAGAAGTATTAGGGTGGAGAAACTATTATGTGAATGTATATAAAAGTTTTATTTCTTCTAACAAGACACATATGAACCACATGTCGCTTTTGTCAATTATTCAAAGGATAAAGGGGTTGTGGTGCATAGGTCATTTAGATGACATAATTTGGAGGTATCATAGGAAAAATACCCTGCTAATCAATACTTTAAATGCTAATTGTTTATTTTTTCAATGTCATCCCTTATGTTTTATGGATAGAGCACACAATTATATTATGGGAATTCACTTAAGCGTGATATAAGATACTTAAAAGATAAGGACATGTTGAGGTAAATCAACATCCCATGTTGAGATTATGGTGTATTTGAATTTTATAACCACAAAACATGATAAGGTAGGTGGTTTTGCACCATTTTTATAGACCATTCTCCACTCTTTCCTAGACAATAATATATATCAGCTGCAAGAGTTATTTTATATGGATTTGTATTTGACATCTCCTTGTGAACATTATAATTTTTTAACACTCGGTAAATTTTAAGCATTCTCATGTGTATAATACTATTCTTGTTATTTTTAAATTTTGGCATTATGGGTCTTTACAGTATGAGGGATTGGTTAAAGAAGACCATAGAAGACCAGGTTTATTGGTAATTACATACATATTTCAAGGAATTTATTAAAAGTAAATGAACTAAGTGTTGATTCATTTAATTATTTTTATTTTTGCAATACGTCCCTTGTGTTTTTGGATAGAGCACACAATAATATTATGGGAATTCACTTAAGAGTGATATGGGATACTTCAAAGATAAGGACATGTTGAGTTAAACCCATATCCCATGTCGAGATGATAAGATATTTGAATTTATAACCACAAAACATGACATGGTATGTGGTTTTGTGCCATCTTTATATAACATTATCTTAGGCGCTTCTCCACTCTTTCCTAGACAATAATAGATATAATACGCAAGATATTTGTATATGGATTTGTATTTAAAACTTCCTTGTGAACATTCTAAGTTCTTAAAACTCAAAAAAATTGAAGCATTCTCGTGTGTATAATCCTATGCTTGTTATTTTGAAATTTTGGCATTATGGGGATTTACAATATGAGGGATTGGTCAAAGAATATTGTAGATGGCCGGGTTTATCAGTATTCACATACATATTGTAAGGAATTTATTAAAAGTAAATGAACTAAGTGCTTATTCATTTAATAATTATTTATTTTTGCAATGTCATCCCTTGTGTTTTGTGGATAGAGAACACAATAATATTAGGGGAATTTACTTAAGCGTAATATGGGATACTTTAAAGATAGGGACATGTTGAGGTAAATCAACATCCCATGTCGAGATGATGGGGTATTTGAATTTTATAACTAGAAAACATGATAGGATAGGTGGTTTTACACCATCTTTATAGACCATTATCTTAGGTCATTCTCCACTCTTTCCTAGACAATAATAGATATCAGCTGCAAGAGTTTTTTATATGATTGTGAAAATTCTAATTTATTAACACTCGAGTAAATTTAAAGCATTCTCATGTGTATAATCATATTATTGTTATTTTACAATTTTGGTGTTATGAGTCTTTACATTATGAAGGATTGGTCAAAGAAGACCATAGAGGACTGTGTTTATTGGTATTCACATACATATTGCAAGGAATTTATTGAAAGTAATTGAACTAAGTGTTGATTCATTTAATGATATTTTATAATATTATATACATATTTTGTATCTATTGGAAGGTCTTCACAACCACTGTAATTTTATTGACTTCGTTAATTTTTAATTATTACTCAAAGATCCAAATTTTGCTGCTATAGTCGGGTTTCTATCTTCTATAAATATCAAAATTAAATGCACTAATATTTGGTTCATTCAATGTAATTTTTAATAGTATATATATTCAATGATAGGAAGGGTAGATGATTTCAACAGCAAAAATTTTACAATAGATAAATATTATTGTTATAGTAGAAGAAGATTCTATAGCATATCCCACAAATAAATCAATTTGAATATAAATATTATAATAGTATGAATTATATGCATTTTCATGAGGGTTATGGTTATTCATAATCAAGTTTTTGCTTGGATATAACATCATAGAATAACATATTTTATGATGCAATATTTGATAATTTACACCCTATATTACATTTCTAATCAAATCTCTCACACATGGAATGGGGTGTGCACAATACACAAGGAGTCAAAAGTTATCTAATAAGAAATGATAGGGGATATGGTTAGCCTAATTTAAATCCCACAACAACTCAAATCCCTCCATCATCTATCAAATACCATGTATGCACATAGCCCTCACAAGAATACATTAATGTAAAAACATATAAACATAACATAAAGTTACAAAACATAAAAAATAAAAAGAAGTATACTAATAATAAATTAATGTATGTGGAAAAAACCAATTATTAAAAAATCAATTTAATTATATACTGAAAAATATTGATGTAATCAATATCAACGCTACATCATCTTAATTTTTCAGCCTAGAGTTCCAATAAGAGGAATGTTTTTTCCTAATTTTTAGTCTATGTGAGAAAAAAATAAGATTTTCTACTAATATTTGGGATCACACATTTGTTTTGAATCCAATGAAGCCATATTGAGAAAATTTTGTAAGCATTCAACATTGGGTGGTTAAAACTTTGTTTGCATAAGGTTTGAGAATTTTCTCCTTAGATTATATCTCCAAGGAAGCCTCTAAGGCACAATAAAAATTTGATTCAAGCACAAAATATGAGAGGTCGAGTAGTTTTGTGAAAGTTTTATAGATGATATATTTATCTTGTCTTCAACTAACATAATACAATAGGGTGAATAATATTACTTTTTCTATATCTTGCAATCTATTCATGAGAATCATGTTAAAATTGATTTTTTCATCCCTATAGTTAAGGTTTTTATCTTCTATATTTATCAAAATTAAATCCACTCTCTATCAATTCATTGAATGTTTTTTTCTAATAGTATATATATTTAATTATATGAAGGTTAGTTGATTTCATGAACAAAAAATGGTATTGTGAACAAGAGAAAAACTAATAATGGAAGAAAAAAACAAAAGTGCAAACCCGATCCCTTCTTTATGTCTCCTCTTGTAACATCGATAATATGGATGAAGTGTTGAATGAAGTACCAAGCTTATTGAATCTCTTTAATGGATTGAATGTGGATGCTCCAAATATGACTCCAAATGGAAGTGTATTTGTGCTACGAGCAATGAGGATGAATGATGTGTTTGATTATGAGATCCTTGATCAAATGGACAACATAATGGTGCGTGTAATTGAGTGGCAATTCGATAGAGTAACATTGCAAATTCCTTGAGCTTCCAAAGATGGAATTGTGAGGAGATGAGCCTCTTATTTATAGCTAAAGGAGAGGCCATGGATTGAGGATCAATTTTTGACTAAGTTACAGGTTAATGAATGCATTTTCCTAATTTAGCATGTTGATTTGGTCTGTGTAGTTGGCTTGTTTGAATAAGAATTTAAGAGGCTTTAATTTGAATAGTTGGCTCTTGAATTCTTTAATTGTACGTGCAATTTAGCTTCCTCTTTTGTATCTTTCTATAACTTGAGTGAGTGAGCTAGTGAAGTGGAGATGAGTGGAAGTTGAGTGGATATTTATATTTTTATTTATTTAAATAGCTAATTAAATTATCTAAGGAGTGCATAGTGTATGCTTTATAGGTTGTAGAATTAATTAATTAATTATAATGGGATGTGGATGAATAATGATCCAAATAGTAATGTACAAAGAGTAGTGTGTATTTTTAGGGTGTCTACATTTACCCCTCTTTAAAGTGTTATTACAAAGAAATAATAATTTCTAAAGATAGTAGACATGTGTAGATTAATGAGTGGGTGATAGGGAAGTGTGGTAGATTTCTGATTTTCCTCGGTGAAGAATTTGGATGCCCAAAGAGTCTAGATTATGTTAAGGAATGCCCCCTCAAGAGGATTGCTGAAATGATAAAGTGATGGAAAGTTGTTTGATAGGAAGGAAAAGAGTACCACATGAAAGAGGAGAAAACGAGCATAGAAGATGAGAAAATGGAGGTGTCAAGGTAAAAATAAGGGTTTGGTAAGGGTAAGTAGGGTTAGAAGAAGGGGTTAAATAGAAGGGTAGGAGGTTAGAAAAAATTATTGGTAATTTTTTCTATTAGAGCCTTTTGTGCCTTGAGATATTTTAGAGCTCTAAGATTGTGATAACTATGGCTTAGTTTCTAGCATGCACACACACATCAAATAGACCAAGTATGATTATTCAAATGAGGACTTATGATGGAACCACTATGTGAACTTGAATTTTGAAATTTTAAGTGCATTTAATATTTTTTTAGGCTAGAAGAAAAATGAAAATAAATGCTAGCATAGGGACTTACATGCCCTAGTTGACCCGTGGATTTGTGTTAGTGTGAAATTGAATGTGTTCGCATGAATTTAAGTGTGTGAAAGTGAAAATTATCTAGTGTGCATGTAGGTCCAATAGTGTTAAAGTAAGTGCTCTAGTGTGAAATGAGATAGTAGGGAATGTAGATGTAGATGTGCTAGTATGTAAATAAGTGTTATAACATTATTTTAAATGTGTTAGCATGCAAGTAGGTGCGCTAGCATGAAAATTTAAATTTTTTTGAAAATTGAGAAAAATGAGTTAGGAATGGATTGTTAGTGAGGTTTAACAAGTGTTTGGACTGTTTGTAGGAGATGTTAGGAACTCTAGATGTGAGAGAGAGACACTCACATTTGAGATCATATGAGAGGCCGATGATGTGTGATGAGAAGAGGGCATTATGGTTAGTGCTAGAGTTGATAGGGATAACATATGTACTGTGGATTCCTAAAACATAGCTGGATCATGCTTTATTGATAGATCTAGTAGAGAGGTGGCACAAGGAGTCTCAGAGATTCAGACTGAAGATGAGAGAGATGTGTGTTACCTTGGATGATATATTTTAGATTCTCATAGTTCTGATCAAATAGAGGGAGGTTGATAGAGTGGGATGGTAGTCGGGTGCACATTCAAGTGCATATACAAAAAAATTCTAAGTAGATGATATTTATAGAGAGGTGATGGTGATACACTTAGTAGAGTGTATGAAGGATGTAAAGATTGAGTAGGTACCATAATATATCTGATGGATCTTATCAACAACATTTTGCTACTTAATAATACTGGTAGGCACTTTCAATTGGGGTTGATTGGAGTAGTTATTGATTTGATGGAGGTAGCTACAATGTTTTCTTTGGGACCAAGCATACCAACACACTTATATAGAAACCTACACATGGTTATGTATATGAGCCAATGGAGTTTGGGCTCTGAGACATTATTGTACAAATGGACATGGGACCACATATAAATGGGTTAGCCAATAGGTGTTTTAAGGGATAGACATCTAAAGGATCCATCTCTATTTGGATGGAACATAGTAAGAGGTGGGTATAAAAGGACATTAGGGACTTATCCTACTACCAAAGTGAGCCCTAGATGATTTTTAGTTATGACATGTGATATGGAGGCCATACAAGGCCTATAGATGGGCTATACATGTAGAATAGTTAGTGACCGTAGAGACATCACATTGGATGATAGTTAGTCACTCATATATCATTGAGTGTTATAGACGATATAGGGTCATGTAGTAGTTGGGAGTGAGAATATGAGATACCATATGCTTTGAGTAGTGGTATGTTAGGGTATCACAGAAGACTTTGGCTTTTGGATCATAGATTAGGATGAGCATAACTAGGGCCAATTTTGTAGGAGTGTTGCCACATGTGTGGGGATGTGGGATCGAGGTATCATGGATCATGAAGAATTGGTGAGGTATGGAGCTTGGTATGTGATGATAGTACATATCCAATTGACCATTCCTAGAGTGGTGATGATGGAAGGAGTGGTTGGCTAGCACTCACCGAGATAGCACATAGGCAAGTACAAAGGAGAGGGAGAGGCTAACAAGGCCGAGGAGGGAGATTTTATGGACATGCTACAGTACTAGTATAGAGACAAGATATATAGGTGTATGGACATGATGGATGGGACAGGTATAGGTTATACATGTGTAGGGGTGTAAAAGGGATAAGTACCACCATAAGTTATATAGGTACATGGCACCATGAGGTCACCTAGTTTGGGAGGATGGGGAGGAGATGAGATGGAGATAGATAGGGAGATGATGGATGGGGAGATATGGGAGAGGCTGATGTATGGGGTAAATGAGCATAGGTAATACCTACAATACCATCATAAGGAGAGTTACAAAGGATACCTAGTAAAATAGATGATAGTGTTGTATAATAGAGATGTGTTCATGATCCTTTCATATATGTTACAAGACAGAGATGGAGTCTACTAGAGCTAGCTACAACTAGTCACAACGGAGTGAAATATGGAACTACATGTAGCCAAGGCAATGGGATGGGATACCTATTACCAGACCTACTAAAAAGCCACACATGATGTGGGATACTACATAGGTTTATATGAGGTTTTTGTCCCTAAGAATCATAGAGCACCAGGATATAGTTAGAGGGTAGAAACCAAATCGGAGAGAGTAGTTAGATCTCAAGGACCATCTAGAACCACTAGATCAGTTCATATTTTCATTGATGGTGAGGAGGAGATGGATCAAGCAATATTGGAGTTGAAGAGAGTCATGGGATGACTCTTTGTAGATATATACACATTTTTATACACCTCATGATGAAGGCATATTATTTTTATAGATGTCAATTATGGAAACTTTGATGTATATTCATATATATGACACTCTTTTGGACATTGTACATGGACATTTGATTTTATTGATGTATATAGATGGTTTTGGTTTATTAATTTACACATTGTAACTTGTTTCATGATGGATTGTTAGTTTATTTCATTATTATGATAAATGATGTGATAGATATGATATTGATGATGATGTGAGTGATTTTTCTGTATCTTGAGATTCCATTTAGATATTATACTTTTAGAGAAACCTATTTTGCTATTTCACAACATATTTTACATCATGATTATTAAAGAACCATGAAGAGTAACTCATTATGTGTGTAAATAAAAACACACAAAAAAAAGAAAATAAAAAAATTAAAACAAACCCAATATACACAGTAAATATATGCACCATGGCTATAAATGAACCAAGATGATAAAAAAATACTTGTAATTGGTCAAGAGTGAACTAAAACAAAATCAAAGCAACACAAATTAAAATAAATATAAATAAATATTCCCCTAATGTGTTCCACAATGATGATTGAGTTGATTTGGATTTTCCCCGAGTAAGGATACATACAAGGGGTAAGATTGGATCAGACAATGAAGAGTGGGGTCAAGTGACACTCTTGTTGAATCCACATTGAATATTGAGTTGATATTTATTAGGTAATTCCCCAAGAAAGGATAAATGAAAGTGGAAAAAAATGAGAGCAATATTACCCTAAGTGAGGATACATGCAAGGGATATGATTGATTTGTTTTAATAGTCATAAGATAGTTTGAAAAATCACTAGGATAAGAGTGAAAATTTTGATTTTTTAGTTTCTTTTTTGCTTGATTTTTTATTGTTTTCATATATTTTTATGATTGTTTTTTGAATTTTTTTTGATAGTTTTGATTATTAGAATATTTTTTTTTTTTTTATTTGATTATTTGAATTTTTTTATAGTTTTGATTACTTTGAATGTTTTGGATTTTTTTTGATCTAACTGTATATAGCTAAGTGAGATTTAGCTTTATGATCCAGACCTACCCAAGCATGAATAAGAATGTAAATTTATGAAGATCAAGGGATGGATATGAGTGAAAATGGATAGTATGAAATATGGTAAATGTCCTACATACAAGGAACAAGTGATAAAACCAATTTGGGATGATACAATAAGATGGATAGGATGAAGGAGCTATATAAGTGGATGTGCCAAAATACCCCAACACAAGAGGTATGTAAAGATGAATTAGGAATAGAATATTTTAAAATGAACAATATTCATGGGTTTTTAAGATCTTGCCATCTTGAGTAGATAAATTATACGCACCTTGATCCAAATTTTGTAGTGATAAGATAAGGACCCAACCAATTTGGTTCAAATTTTCCTTTCTTATCCCAATATTTGGTTGTATTTTTTATTTTCTTTTAACACAAGGTCACCAATCTCAAATTGTCTTGGTTTGATCTTCTTGTTGTAGCTACGATGAATTCGATTCTAATACACTTTTAAATGATTTAAAGCATTGAACTAATTTTATTCTAGGAGTTCAAACTCATGAAAGATGAGCCTATCTATAGTCATCTTCATTGATCATATTTTGGAGGGATATACGAAGTGATGGAGCTTGACCTCTATAGGTAATATAATTTCATATCCATATACAAGTGAAAATGGAGTGGATCATGTTGGAGTACGAGAAGGATGTGTGATAGGCCCAAAGGGAATGATATATTTGTGTATGCCAATTGTGACCATGCTTCATTATCTATTTCAATTTTTTATTGGAGTTTTAACTTGGCCATTACATTGTGGATAATAAGGTGTGGACCAATGAAGGTGGATGTGGAAGCGTTTGACTAACTATTTAACAATTTTATTTTTAAACGAATTATTGTTATCAATAATAATGGAGGAAGGAATGCCAAAGTGATAAATGAGGTGGTTGAATATGAACTTTTATATATTATTACCAGTGACATATGTGAGAGGCATTGCCTCTACCCATTTGGTAAAATATTTCATGATGGTGATAATGAATTTATGGCCATCAGATGAGGTGGGATTGATCTTTCCTATAAGGTCGATCCCCTGTTGGGAAAAATTTCAAGGTATAATGATCATTTGTAAATATTTTGAGGGTGCATGGATGAGGTTCCCATGTGTTTGGAATGCCAAACACTTCTTGAAAAATTATATGCATCAGATTCCATAGTAGGCCAATAATAACCTACGTGTAATATTTTATTTTCTAAGACCATGTCACTTGTATGTGCACCACAAATACCAACATGTACCTCTTCTAGAGTTTGGATTACTTCATCTTGGTTAAGACATCTTAATAGATTCCCATCATAGCATCTTCGATAAAGGGTGTTTCAAGTTAGGTATAGTGTGAAGCATGTTGTGTTAAGGCTCATTTATTTTGGGAGTTCATATTTTTAGGATAAGTTTGGTCATAGATGAAAGTATAAATATTACGATACCATGGATTATTAGGACCAACTATTTAATAGATCATGGTTGACTCAGGAAAATAATAGGGCAAAACCAGAAGATGTTCAATGAGAAACTCAATATGTGTTTGATGGGAATTGAACTCAAGAAGAGATCGGATAGTATTCATTATATCTACTGATTTATTTTGAGGCAGATAAGAACTTGTTCAAAAGTGATTAATTGAAATAACCTTTAAGGCTATCCACCATGAGTTTATAAGGAATTATTTTTTCATCTTTTACTTGATATTCATTTGTGACTTGTTTAATGATTAGAAGTGAATCACCAAAAATTATCAACTCCTTAATATTCCATGATATAAAAAATTCCAATCCAACTATGAGTGCTTCATACTCTACAGTATTGTTTGTGTAGGGGAAGGCCTATCGAAATATTTTGGAATAACATTTCCATCTGGTGTGATAAGTAGAATACCAACTCATGAGCCATGGACATTACAAGATCCATTAAAAAATAGAGTCCAAGAAGGTACTATATCAATATACAAGAATTATTCATCTAAAATTTGAAGTGAAGAGGTTCTAATCCTAGTAGAGGTTCCATAGTAAATTGATCTGCAATTTTCTGTCCTTTTATATATTTTTTGTTGATGAACTTTTCATCAAACTCACTAAGTAAAATAACCCAACTTGACATTCTACCTATGAGAATAGGTCTAGATAGTAGATACTTGAGTGGATATAATTTTGCAATGAGATTTTTGTATGGTTGAGTAAGTAATGATGTAGCTTATGGAATGTGAATGCCACTGCTAAACATACTTTCTCAACTTGAGAATATTTAAGTTCATGATCAATGAGAGTTCTACTGAGATAGTAGATTGTCAACTCTTTTCCCTAATCATTATCCTATGCTAATAATGCTCCTATTGCATACTCTATGGAAGATGTGTAAAGAAGCATTGGTTTTTCTAAAATTGGTGGCATGAGTACCGATGGACTTGATAAATATTATTTTAGTTTTTAAAAATAATCCTGACATTCTGGTTCCATCAAAATTGTACATCCTTTTTCAACAACTGATTGAAATGGTGGCACTTGTCTGCAAGTTGTGAAATGAACCATCTGATAGATTGGATCTTTCCTTGAATTCCTCTTAATTATCTGAGATTTTGTGGAGGAGGAATTTCCATGATAGCTTTGACCTTTGCAGGATCAACTTCTATACCTCTTTATGAAACAATGAATCCTATGAGTTTTCCTGATGTTACACCGAACACACATTTTTTAGGATTAAGCCCAACTTTGTACTTACACAATCTTTCAAATATTCACATCAATAATTCTTGATGATATAATTTTTTTTATTTCACTAGAATGTCATCCATATAATATTCCATGATGTCATGTAGCATGTCATGAAATATGTCTATCATTGTTCTTTGATATGTAGTACCTATGTATTTAAGGCTAAAAGGCATGACCTTATAATAGAATGTGCCCCATGGTGTGATGTATTTTATTTTATGTTGATTATATTGGAAATTTTTATTTTATTATAGCTAGAAAATACATCCATTAAATAAATCATTTCATGACATGTTGTTGAGTCAATAATCATATCTATGATTGTTAGTGGAAAGTCATCTTTTAGACAAGCTTTGATGATATCACTGAAATTTGTACATATTATGATTCCCATATTTTTCTTTGAAATAGGTACTATGTTTGATATCCATGTTAAGGAGTCATTTTCACTTCCAATAGTTTTTAAATTTTAGTTTTACAAGTAATAAAAATTTGGGATACATTTTTCTCGCTTTTACTTGACATGTGTTGCATTCAAATGTACCACAAGGTGGTGTACCACAAGAGAAGGATCTAACCTGGCATATATTTTATGTCCATGAAAAAATGTATTATAATTCCACAAGGAGTGTCATGAATTATATTTTTCTTTTTCTGTAAGACTAGCACCAAGTTGTAGAATTTTTGGTTGCTCATGTGTGCCGATGTTGATGTCAATTGTTTCCTCAACTAACATTTTGGGTGTATGGAAAATATGCCATAGTTTGATGTAAATCATTATTTTGATATGAATTAGATTCCCCTCTCTCTAGTGCCTCAGAAATGTTTTCACTAGGAGATACATCTCATTTTGTTATTATTTTTCATTGTTTTGATTTAGTGTTTCTCAAATAGCTCCTCATCGAGATTTTCACTATGGGATATTTTGTTTTTCATTTTTTTTTTTATTTTTGTGGATTGAGGTACTCAAATTCTTAACCAAAATAAAAATTTATGTCTAGGTTGATGTCAAATCCCTTTATGTGATTAGAAATAGGGATGGGATCCCGAGTCCCAAGAAATTCTTCAATGGCCTCATCATTTTGAAAGATATCCATAGAAATGTGATGTAATTGATCCTAACTTATAAGGGTAGAATGGAAAATATCAAATTCAATGGTATTAATGGAAAGTTTTTGAATAATGAGGTTTGTTTCTATGAGGTTATCAAAGAGTTTGTGTTGAACTTGTATCATTGTTGGAGTCAATGTTCTCACCTCTACTTGAGATATCAAGTAGTACAAGTGAAGTTTCAAATGAATGGAAACTAAGACCATGTCATAAATATTTTCTATGTAAGATACTAGATCAAGACGTCCTTGTTCATTTTTCCCAAGTCCTTTACCTTTCCACTACATGTTTTTCATTATTTTGTGTGCTTTACTATATTCAGATGATTCATAAAAAGAAGTAAATCTATCATCATATAGCCAAGATCTAAAAGAACCATGAATGTGTTATTTTTCAAGATATCTAAACCATTTCCAAATAAATTTACTAAGATTATATATGGGAATGATTTTGATATGGGGAGTGTTATATTTACCATAGTTGCATGGGGATAAAGGTAGTTTTTTGACATGGAGGCACTTTGGAGTTCATATTCTCCAATACCTTTGTTGATGATTTCTAATGTAGGTGGAGTAGAAGAAGTGGATGGTTTAAGTTTCATCAATACCCCAAGGTCAATGTAGTTTTCATTTGTAAATGGGATAAGACAAGGAGCTAAGGATTTTTTCATGGAAGGACAATAATTTTCTTGCTTATGTATTCCTTCTAAAAGTTTGTGTTGGTTTCGAATCATAGCACCCCAGGACTCTCGAACTCGATGGGTTGAGAATCTCAGTGTGATTACACAACATGGAGCTTTTCCCAAGTGTGGGACCTTGCGAAATCGGAAAAGCTCTCCGGATGAAGGCCGGCTCCTATTCCTCTGTTCAGATGCACCAATAAAACGCAGAGAGTCTACTAAAACCTAATCTAACTACCAAGGAGACAGGGAGAGAGAAATGCATAAAAACAAACCTAAGCTAAGGAGGTGATGCACCGAGGAATGAAGAACATACGTTTTGCCAATTAAACACAGACCACAGAAATGCAATGCAAAATCATGCACAGATAAACATATTCACAGTGAAAGATCAGGAGGATGCAAAATGAAACACATAGAGGGTTGAGAAACATCCACAGTCATGCATTTATTTGCTCTGAAGGTTGATACAATACACTGCAAAAAATGCCCAGAGGCAAAGGT
This sequence comes from Taxus wallichiana var. yunnanensis, assembly GCA_018340775.1. Classification (NCBI taxonomy): domain Eukaryota; kingdom Viridiplantae; phylum Streptophyta; class Pinopsida; order Cupressales; family Taxaceae; genus Taxus; species Taxus wallichiana. The sequence goes on from CM031234.1 coordinate 204,568,887, forward strand.
GCATTACAGTTTCAGATGGGAGGTTTGAGCTCCACAACTCTACCTGCCAAAGAGAAGAAGGGAGGGGCCAAAACAAGAATGTCCAACCTTTAGAAAGAAGCCCCTCCTTACAATTTATAGGAAGAATGAGAGAGAGAAGAGAGAGAAAGTCCAAATCTACCCCAACCACCTCAGGTTGTATTTAATTCATCTCATTATGGTGGTAGGTGAGGACCATATCAAACCCCAAAAGTGGCAAACTGTATTTTGAATTTTTAAGAACTTGTTCCCACCCAATTAAAGATATCCATAGTTAGGTAGAGGATGCCGTAGGATTTCCGAAAAGTCCAACCTTGTGTGAATCGGAGCTCCCAGTCAAAAGTTATGGCCATCTGAATATCTGGGTCAGGGTCTGCTTCCTGTCAGCGCTCAGAATGTTGCGCCTCCTGAAGGTGCGCCTTGGCGCATCCATATGCATGTTGACAATCCTTTTCGTGCGCCAAAGGCACAAATATGTTTGTGTCGACAACCCTTTTTGTGCGCCAAAGGCGCAAATATGTTTGTGTCGACAACCCTTTTTGTGCGCCAAAGGCGCATTCATTTGCATGTCAACACTCTTTTCTGTGCGCCAAAGGCGCAAATATGTTTGTGTCGACACATGTTTACGTGCACCACTTTACTGCGCCAAGGGCGCAACTTTTCCAAAGTGTCAACATTCCTTTACGTGCGCTGGCTAAGGGCGCGTCTATTTCTATGTTGACATCTTCTTCTGTGCGCCAAGGGTGCATTTACATTTGTGTCGACATCCTCTTATGTGCGCCAAGGCGCAACTTTTTCCCTATTGACACTCATTGTTATGTGCGCCATTTCCATGTGCCAAGGGCACATCCTTTACATTATGTCAACATCCATTTCGTGCGCCACTTTCCTGCGCCTTGGCGCATACATTCTCATGTTGACACTCATTGTTATGCGCCATTTCCGTGCGCCAAGGGCTGAGGTTTGAATTTCTTTGGTTTCCATATTCTTCCGCTTGTCTATATCTACCCGGGGGAAAGATATATACAACAATTTGGTGACTCAACGGGATCACCTGCTCTGGTAGAAGATCAGTGGCCCTTTTAGAAATCCATTGGGCATGGAGTCATAAGCAATACTTGAAACCAACTTGATCTCTGATCCCGAGCCTGAAACCGCAACTCCTTCTCCGACAGCACTTTGAACTGTAGAAATCAACCTGAGAGCAACAAAACCTGTGCCGAAGCACTTAGGGAAACAAAAAACCTAACTACAACAAGACAATGTGCAAACGCACTTAGAGGAATTGAAATCTAAGCTAATATTTACAAGGGTAGAAATTTTCTCTTTTCAGTAGCAATGTTTAAGATAGATTCCGTTGACCGGAATCGAAAGTTCTTCTCCGTCCAATGTAGACAATTGGAAGGCATTACTACTTTTACATCCCGTGACCATGTAGGGGCCACTCCAAATGGCATCAAACTTGGAATGCCTTCCTGGTTTTGCCCGATCTGCATCCCATTTCAGAACTAGGTCCCCTTCCTGGAAGGTCCTTGCTCTTGCTTTCTTATCAAACCATCTTTTCACTAAGGCCTGATCTTTCTCAATTGTTTGAACTGCATGTTCTCTAATTTCTTCCAATTCCATCAACTCTGCATACCTAGCCTCCATTGGTTCGAACTCAGCCAACTCCAACTGCTTCATGAATTCTAATGCAGGTAGTTCTAATGATATAGGCAATACTGCCTCTTTTCCATAGACCAACTTATAAGGGGAATTACCTATAGACCTCTTTGGTGTTATTCTGTCAGCCCATAATGCTGATTTTAGCTTGGTATGCCATGTTCTTTGATTTTCATCCAGAGTCCTCTTGATGATTCTTAGCAAATTTTTGTTTGTGGACTCTGCCTGTCCATTACCCTGCGGGTAATAATTTGAAGAGGTGCTCAAGTAGATTCCATTCTTAACAGCCCATTCTGTAATTTTGGAACCTATAAATGCCAATGCATTGTCTGATATGATAGTGGACGGCACACCAAACCTGGTCACTATTCCTTCATAAAAGTCTAGTATGTTAGACTCATTTGCTTCCTTGAGCGCTACTGCTTCGGTCCACTTGGTGAAATAGTCTGTTGCCATGAGAATCCACTTGTGGCCTTGGCTTGAGTTTGGATTAATGACCCCGACGAAGTCCAATCCCCATTGCATAAATGGTTGGTCAACCAGAATTGGGTGCAATGGAAGTGCTGCTTGTCTTTCTTTGCCTGTGAAGAGTGCACATTTCTTGCACTTTCTTATCCATGTATAGCAGTCACTGAAGACTGTCGGCCAATAATACCCTGCCTTCATTATTTTGAGAGCTGTTACTCGTGGGGCAAAATGTCCTCCAGAATCTCCATCATGAAAATCTCGTAACACCCTCTCAATTTGACTTATCCCAATGCACCTCAATAGAACTCCATTGATGTCTTTCTTAAACAAAACACCATCAACAAGCACATATGGAATGGCTTGTAATCTGAAGTATCTCCTCTTTTGCTTTGCTCATTTCTGGAGGGCATAGGCCTGTCTGTAGGAAGTGTATCATATTTTGAGTCCAACAAGGAGTAGGCACGTCATCATTTTCTTGTTCTTGATCATCCTGTAGTACCAAGGTAGTCTCCTTTTCATCACCAGCTTCAACTTTCTGACTCAAGGCTAGCTGCTCACATAGTCCCTTCCCACGTACTAGTTTGGTGACCTTGATCTCGATGTCATATTCCATGACACGAGTTATCCATCCTGCACGTTTCTCATTCAGATCCTTGTTTAGAAGGAAGTCCTTGACTCCCGCATGAGAGACTAATAATTGGATCTTGTTGTTTGAGACTAGGTGCTTGAATTTCTTTAAGCTTCTGATTACCGCAAGGACATGCTTTTCAATGAAAGAGTACCTAGTTTCGTATTCCTCCAAGCTTTGACTGAAGAAAGCAACTGGTTGTTCTAATCCTTCTTTGTTTTGTTGTACCAGGATTGCAGAAATCGTGTCCCCACCACCAAAGGCATATAGCACGAAGTCCTTAGAGAAGTCTGGATTGACGAGAGTTGGGGCTTGAGATATAGCCTCTTTTATTGCCTCAAAACTTGCCTTGCCTTCAGATGTCCACTTAAATGCCATGCTCTTCTTTAACATCAGCGTTATTGGTTTTACAAGAGCTGCAAAATTTGGAACAAACCTGTGGATGAAATTGATCCTTCCTAAGAAGCTTTGAAGAGCCTTCTTGTGATTTGGCAATGGCAATGCTTGAATTGCTTCAACTCTTTCTGGGTCAATTGTCAACCCCTCCTTTGAAACAATATGGCCTAGAAGTTTTCCCTCGTGAGCCAAGAATATGCATTTTTTGGGATTCAATGATACCCCGAATCTTCTACATTTCTGAAACACTTGCCTCAAATGACGAGGTGATCCGCTACTTTTTTGAGAATACAAAGATGATGTCATCGAGATATATCAACTACCTTATTGATCAACTCCTTAAATGCCATATCCATTGCCCTTTGGAAGGTGGCTCCAGGCATTTGATAGCCCAAATGGCATTTTCTTGTAGGCATAGGTCCCCATTTGGTGGTGAAAGTCATCTTGAATCGTCATCTTCTTTTACCATCACCCGATTATACCACCCGAGTAGCCATCTAGGAGAGAGAACCTCTCGAACCGGATACTACTTGCAATATTTGTTCCATTGAAGGAAGTGGGTAATGATCTTTGAGAGATGCCCTGTTGAGGTCTCGGAAATCTACACACAACCTGATTTCTCCACTCTTCTTCCTGACCGGAACCAAGTTTGCAACCCAGCTTGAGTGCTTGATCGGGAATATAATGCTTGCCTCTATCAACTTATTTAGCTCTTTCTTCATTAGAGGCTCAATGTGAGGGTTGACCGGTCTCTGTTTCTGCCTGACGGGATTAGCATCTGGATCCAATTCTATGGTATGTTGTGCCAAATTTGGATCGAATCCTCTCAAGTCTTCGTAGCTCCAAGCGAAGACATCTGGAAATTCTTGGCAAAGTTGTATGAAATCTGATTTCTCCTGTTCAGTGGCCACTTTGCCAATTTGAAGTGTTTTGTCTTCCCCAACCGGAATTGGCTCTGAATCTTCTCTCTTGACCTGTATGTTTTCCTTTTCCTTACGAAACTGGTCGTTAGGGTTGAAGATAGACTCCAATGTTACCAAACCCTTAGGAAGCTTGTTTGTCCGCACTGTACTACTTGATCCCCATACTGCTGCTCTAATCTGTCCTGATTCCTAGCTGAAAATTCAGCCTCTTCTTGTAAGAAATTGACGATCTGTTGATCGTTCTCAAACACCTGCCAGCTTGTGTTGTTATCTGGAACTGCTGGCCTCACAACCACATGGATGTGTGGCTGCGTTTTCTCTCCTGATGTTGTCAACCACATCAAATGTCGCTCCAACTGCTGCGAGCCTATCTGCGGCTTCATTTTTCTTCCTGGGTATGGATACAATGTTGAAAGCTTTGAAATCCTCAATGAGGTCCCATACCCTATTCTTGTAGCTCCTTAGCAAGTCGTTCTTTGTAGCATGTTGTCCCCTAACTTGGTTGATGATTAGCTCGCTATCTCCAAACACCTGCAAGTTCTTTATGCCCCTTTTCTTGGCCCAATGAATTCCATGAATCAATGCTTCGTATTCAGCCATGTTGTTTGAACAGGAAAACTGGAAACGAAAAGCTGAAAAATATTTGATGTCTTGTGGTGAAATCAACATCGCACCACCTCCAGCACCTTGTCTGCTTCTCGAACCATCGAAAAATAATTTCCAAACTTTGTTTTCATCCTTTTGTTCAGGCTGAATGATGCCGGGAATGGGTGAATTTTCTTCGTGTATACAATACACGCCCAATTCAGATTCTTCAATTTCCTTGTATGGGTCAAATTCATGACTCTTGTTTGCCCATTCATCCAAAGTTAAATCAGGAATTCCCTCGACCTTAGTACCTGTTTCTAGATCACTTGAACACTCCTCCTGATCAAAAACCGAGCAATTTGCATTGATAGGATTTGGTACATGAGGCTCAATATGGAAATGGGCAATTGGTTCTGACCTGATTGTTGCTTTGGCTCCATACCTTGTCCTAAAAATCATGTGCGACCAATCTGCAGATAAATATCCACCGATTTTTGCAGTGAAGTCTCTTGATAGACACAACGCAAAGAGTGGCGGAAGGTCAATCACAGACACATCTTGTAGAACTGTAACATTAGGACAGGAATGTAGTGTTAGGCTTAACCCTTTGATGACCCCAACTGTTCCTACTGCCGTTCCATCTAGCTGTACTACTCCTTTCAGCACTGGCTCATATTTCAAACCCAGCTGATCCGCTATTTGCTTCGGCATCACTGAACTACTTGCCCCAGAATCAATCATGCAGTTGTGTACCAAGTGGTTTCCAACAATCAACGAAACATAGAATGGTGGAGGCTTCAAATTTTTCCTTGTCTGGCCCCCATCATGTTGCACTGCATTAGTGAGAACTTTCTCATGTCCCTGGTTTGATACATTTGTGGCAGACCAATTAGCCATTGCAGCTTGCAATAAATCTCGTTGCCCTGGGATCGCCAGTGATTCCCACATGGAAATGTTCACATGTGTCTTCTTCATTTGATCGATGATGTTGAAGGGGGATGAATTGTCCTTTTGTTGTCCCTTGCTTGGCGCAACCTTTTCTGGAGCTTGAACAGGTGCATGTGTTGCTACAACAGGTACCTTAGGTTGATTCTGCACATTTGGAGCTGCGTTTGGTCTACTGACCCCTTGTTGTGTAAGAGTGGGTTGAGAAACAACTGGATTACATGGTTGTCCCTCTCCTATATTTCTCTTCTTTGACCGTGTGTTGGCAGCCACGCCTTGAAAAGGCTGTTGGTTAACTCCACAGAAGTCTTCCGTTTGCCAATTTGCCAATGTGGTTTCTGTTGGAGGTCCTTCTTGTTGTGTTTGTTGCTGTTGATTCTCCTCCTGGCTTGGTTCTTGAGCAACACCAATGGTTTGCACCATCAAGGCCTGATTCAGTGCACCATTGAAACATGCTGACTGATTGTGAGGTAGATTGCAAGGGTAACACCAGTCGTACTCCTGTGCCATGTTATTTTGTGTTGGAACCAAGGCTCTTGAGGACGTCGTTGCATTTGGATCATACGGTCGAAATGGCCTGGCAGCTTGAGGCTGTCCTTGGTTCTGGTTTTGATTTGCAGCCTGAGGTGGTGGTCTATTTTGTTGGTATGGGGGCCTAGCTTGGTACTGTGCTTGAGGCTGATACGGTCTAGCACTTTGAGCTTGCTGTCTTTTGATAGTCACAAGCTCATTTCCAAGGTTCTGCAATTGTTTCATGACCTCCTGCAATTCCTTTGAAGTATTTGAAGAAGTCGACGCCTCATTATTGCTTTGATTTCTAGGAGTTGGAATGGGATTCAACTCTGGTGCTTGACTGGTTGTAGGATTTCCCATGTCTGGATAGAGAGGCATTGGTGGCCTTGGTGCAAGCTTTCCGGCTTGGATCAAACAGTTCTCTGCTCTGATCGCTGTGTCATAGGACCCTGGCAGCGTTGTCCCTCCCATTGATTGGATCATCATGGCTATGTCTGAATTTATAGCCTTTAAGAAATAAAGGAATGCTCCTTCGGCAGTTGGTCTAACAGCTATTGGGATCCTGTCCCATGTCCGTTGGAATCTAAAGTTGAAATCTGCCATTTGTTCGTTAGGAGCCCTTTTGATTGTTGTCAGCTGTTCCAATAAAGATAAATTGTCCGCCCTCTCCCCGAATTGGCTGCAAAGAGCAGAACAAAGTTGGTTCCAATTCGTAATAGAGCCTGCTGTAAGGCTCCTAAACCATTGTAAGGCCTTGCCTTTGAAAGATGAAGCCAACAGCTTGACTGCAACATCCATTTCATTTATTTCATGGATTGCACATGCATTAGCAATATCCTGGATGTGATCAATAGGAGTAGTATGATTTTCACCTGTGAAGTAGGGGATATTCTTTAGCGCTGCAACTGGAATTTGATTCTGAGCATTTAGGGCAAGTGGACTACTGCCCGTGAAATTGACAAAGGGATTTGGTGGTAGATGCACCATTATGATTGGCCTAAGAACCCTGGTTGATGCGAGAAAAGGCCTACCAGGTGGAGGTGTAGACAAAGTCCTGTTAGGCGGAGATGGTGATCTTTGTGGTCTTCTTCCTCTCCTTCCTCTGCCTGGTGATAGTTGCAAGTGGAAAAATAGCCCTTCTTCTTGAGTATTGGACCTGGTTCGAATTCTTCTCATGTGCCTAGGCAACTTGTGCTGCTACACCACTGAATTCTATCCCTTCGGAGTCGCCAGATGTGTTAGAGAACAAGCCTCAAAAGACTAGATTTTGCCAAGTTACACACCAAAACCTGACAATATTTAAACACAAAATTTTTTAAAAGACCTGCACATTTGAGATTTTAGGGTTTGGAATTTGATTTGGAATGACAGTCCCGAAAACCCAAAAAACGCCAGATTTCTGAAAACCTGAAATCCGAAATTCAAAAAACCATGAAATTTTGAAAGTCAAAATCTCAAAATTCTAGGAATACCCTTTTGAAGATTACCCCCCGATCTATCAACTGATGAAATTTTGACTTGTTTCGAGCAAGTTAAGTCCTTGAAAATCAATTTCAAAGTTCAGCCTGGAAGGTGAAAAATCTGGAATTGTAAAACCTGCAATTTTTTGGTCCGAATTTCATGAAAACTCCTTCAAATCTATGGAATGACCTCTTGGTCCCACCGGGCGTGCCAAAACTGTTGGTGTCGAATCACAGCACCCCTGGGACTCTGCAACTCGATGGGTTGAGAATCTCAGTGCGATTGCACAACATGGAGCTTTTCCCAAGTGTGGGACCTTGCGAAATCGGAAAAGCTCTCCGGATGAAGGCCGGCTCCTATTCCTCTGTTCAGATGCACCAATAAAACGCAGAGAGTCTACTAAAACCTAATCTAACTACCAAGGAGACAGGGAGAGAGAAATGCATAAAAACAAACCTAAGCTAAGGAGGTGATGCACCAAGGAATGAAGAACATACGTTTTGCCAATTAAACACAAACCACAGAAATGCAATGCAAAATCATGCACAGATAAACATGTTCATAGTGAAAGATCAGGAGGATGCAAAATGAAACACATAGAGGGTTGAGAAACATCCACAGTCATGCATTTATTTGCTCTGAAGGTTGATACAATACACTGCAAAAATGCCCAGAGGCAAAGGTGCATTACAGTTTCAGATGGGAGGTTTGAGCTCCACAACTCTACCTGCCAAAGAGAAGAAGGGAGGGGCCAAAACAAGAATGTCCAACCTTTAGAAAGAAGCCCCTCCTTACAATTTATAGGAAGAATGAGAGAGAGAAGAGAGAGAAAGTCCAAATCTACCCCAACCACCTCAGGTTGTATCTAATTCATCTCATTATGGTGGTAGGTGAGGACCATATCAAACCCCAAAAGTGGCAAACTGTATTTTGCATTTTTAAGAACTTGTTCCCACCCAATTAAAGATATCCTTAGTTAGGTAGAGGACGCCGTAGGCTTTCCGAAAAGTCCAACCTTGTGTGAATCGGAGCTCCCAGTCAAAAGTTATGGCCATCTGAATATCTGGGTCAGGGTCTGCTTCCTGTCAGCGCTCAGAATGTTGCGCCTCCTGAAGGTGCGCCTTGGCGCATCCATATGCATGTTGACAATCCTTTTCATGTGCCAAAGGCGCAAATATGTTTGTGTCGACAACCCTTTTTGTGCGCCAAAGGCGCAAATATGTTTGTGTCGACAACCCTTTTTGTGCGCCAAAGGCGCATTCATTTGCATGTCAACACTCTTTTCTGTGCGCCAAAGGCGCAAATATGTTTATGTCGACACATGTTTACGTGCGCCACTTTACCTGCGCCAAGGGCGCAACTTTTCCCGTGTCAACATTCCTTTCTGTGCGCCAAGGGCGCGTCTATTTCTATGTTGACATCTTCTTCTGTGCGCCAAGGGCGCATTTACATTTGTGTCGACATCCTCTTATGTGCGCCAAGGCGCAACTTTTTCCCTGTTGACACTCATTGTTATGCGCCATTTCCGTGCGCCAAGGGCGCATCCTTTACATTGTCGACATCCATTTCTGTGCGCCACTTTCCTGCGCCTTGGCGCATACATTCTCATGTTGACACTCATTGTTATGCGCCATTTCCGTGCGCCAAGGGCTGAGGTTTGAATTTCTTTGGTTTCCATATTCTTCCGCTTGTCTATATCTACCCGGGGGAAGATATATACAACATTTGTAGCATTCAAAAGGTTTGATATTTGCGTGTGATGTGAATTCCTTTACTTCATAAGGGAATTTTATATATTGATGGAAGCTAGAAGGAAAAATTATATGACATGATTCCATGGGAGGCTAAGAAGGATGTTATAAGATGTTTCTAAATCCACAACATGACAAAAATTGTCCAAGGTTTGAGGTCCAACTTTTAATGTCAAAGAGATGGTACCCACATATTGTCTTTCACTATTATCATAACCATGAATAGTAATGACATTAGTTCCTATACTTTCTTCAGTGTATCCAAGGCATTATAATAATTTTATGGAGAAAATACTCAATGCGGATCTGATATTTATAAGCACTCATTTTATCTTACGATGAGTTATAAATGCTTCGATGTATAAGGAATTTTTGTTGATAATATTGGGATTCAAGAGGTCATGAGGACCAAATGATAAAATTGAATTATTCAACAATAAATTTTTAATTAAATCTTGAAACTGTTCTGTGTTGATATCCTTAGGAACACATGCCTCGTGGAGTGTGTGACTTAGGATACCTTGAAGTGCAGGTGACATGTTAAGTAAGTCCACAAGGGAAATTTAAATGTTTATCTTCTCTAACTATTTGATTATATAATATGAATTATACAAAGAATTTTTATTTGATGACTTTTGTGGAATAGTAGTGGACTTAGGATTGGACGTTTGTTGTGGTGTTGTGGATGTGGAGGGTTTCTTAGCAATAGGTACCCAAACTTGTTTTTATATCATTGTTATAGTGCAAGTAGGAGCATTAATTTTGATGGTGGCCACATTATCGGTGTATGATCTATCAATGAAATGATAGAATCAAACTCTACATTGTTTGATGTTTTTCCTGTCTTTAGTGTTATTGTTTGTATCATGCTTAGGAAAGAGTCCTGGAATACCTTTAACTTCTCATTTGGTGTTTTATTATTAGATTTATTTTTCAATTTCAACATCTCTTTTATTTATTTAATCTTGGATAAAGTGATGTAGTCTTAAACAATGATCGTAGGATGGCCATGTATGCAATGGTAGTCATAATATTTGTTTTCCTTATACCACACAAGTTTAGGTTTCCCTTCTTTAAAGGGTCATGTGAATGGATAGGTCACCATTTTAGCACTTGCTAATTAATGGAGTACACTTGAAATAATTTCTCCAAGAGGTGTGAATTTTTATTGTTTGACCTCATGTGGAGTAGTTTCTTTATTAGAGAGGATTAGGGGTTGTTTATTTGATTTTTCCATTTTTATCAATTGTTGATTTGTTTGGTTTCTTATTTTTTGAACATGGAAAGAATCAATGATCCCGTCATTCACAGTGTTTCAATTGTGGTTGATAAAATATTTATCATGATTTTGATTATTGGTGTTATTATTATTCGATTGGTATTTTGAAGGAGTCTTGATTAGGCCCTTAGTAATGAGAGCCCTCTTAATTTTTTGTCCTTTTTCTATGAATTCTTCAAAAAAAATCAATAAATGCATTTGCATTTCAAATGAAAATTATAAATTAAGATTAGGAATGAAGATACAATGTAATTATTTATCAAGTATATAACAAGGAATCGGTGAGATCCTTTGCCATTGTTGAAGAAACAATGTGAAAATATCAAAATACCTTTTATTTATGTTGCAAAGGTCCATCATTGTGATTTCAAAATCTAAGTTAAACAAGAAATGTTAGAGAATTTTTATGAAAGTTTTGCGAAGGTTGTGATTGATCCCTTTGGAAGGTATTAAAACCAATCTAGAGATTTCCCTCCTAAAATCTTAGGAAAAATGCAACAAAGAAATATGTCTCTATATGTCAATTCTTGGCATGCCATGAAAAATTCTTGTACATTCTCTCTTGGATCATGTTTACCTTTATCTTTATCAAATTTGGATGTATCAAAAGATATGGGAAAATGAATGTGTAACATATCCTTATGAAAAGGGTAAGGACATAGTTCATCAAAGTTAAAAAAATTCATAGGTTTTTACAATCCCATTCAGGTTTATTTCATAATATTCCATTCTTGTGTGAATGGGGAGTTTGATTGAGGGGTTTCCATGGTCATATCATTTTCAAGAGTATATTTTTTTCTTCCTCATTTTTTTGCATTTTAAGTTTTGAAAGTTGGTGTGTTAGCTCTTTGATTTTTGCTAACAATTCTTCCTTTGATGAGTTGGATGTAGCGGTTGATTTAAGATTTTTTTCCGGACTTGGGTTTTTTATAACAAATTTTCTAAGTTTTCAAGCCCAAAATATGAAGGTAGCTTTGTTCCCATTTCTAGGAGGAAAAAAAGTTATTGATTCGTGTTTCTACTTATAAGGTCATCGATGTCTTCTCTTTCAATTTCTAATAGTTTGGGTTGTTATTTACTATTTTCTTCTTTAAAAGTATATTTTCCAAAGGGGTTGGATTCAAAATTTTCATATATATTGGTTCTTTTTATACGTGTAACCACCATTATTCTAAAGGTAAATACCTAAAGTGAAAAGGTGGTTTGAGGTTTTTGAAAGTTTGAAAAATTTGAGCTAAAAGGTTGATAATAGTGATTTTTAGCTTGTTTGGTAAGAATCAATGTGACATGATCAAAACGTAAGTATCTAAAGGATTAGATTAGATTCTAATTGAGGTTGTTTTGATCGGATTAGATTGGGTTTAGATTTTGGATAACATGAATATCCAAAGTATAAGATTTGATTTGGGTTGATTTGATATGCTTAAACTTGGATAAAGTGAATATCCAACGTATAAGACTCAATGTGATTTGGTTTACTTAATATTTGGATAAAGTGAATATCTAACGTATAATATTTTGATTTTGTTTTGGCTTATGAATTGCTTAAACTTGGATAAAGTGAATATCCAATGTATAAGAATTTTTTTGATGAATAAGATCTTATATTATATTAACATGTAAAATGATACAAGATAATTCAAAAAAATGGGTGGTATGGAAGAATGCCCCAAAACCATGAACCAAACTAGGAAACAAAAAATCCTAGGAACAAGGAAAATTACAAAGCATAAAGGTAGAAAGATTAAGTTGTCACTGCAAATTTTTGTCTTATAGGAGATGTGTCGTGATCATGCCAACCAAAACCAAACAGATCTTTGCCACTATCCACCATGTCTCAACCAGATCCGGGTTGAATTACTTCTATTGTATCTTCGACATGGGCCCAAAATGGTGAGATCCAATCTAGGAAATTTGTCAGTCAAAGGTGATAGGCTCCATCCATCATGAGTGTGTGGCTTAGGGGTAGTTGGTGAGCCCCAATTGAGCTAGATGGGTGGTGGGGTATCCCATCCTCGGTGTAATTTTGAAGGTGGAGGAGAGAAGCTCCTTAGAGGGGGCTGGATGTAAGGGGACCGGTGAGTATGACTGAAAGAACCACCTCTTTTTTTCCTGATAGCATTGTCATGTGGCGAGGAGAAATGAGAGGGGGACAGAGGTTCTCTAGAAACATTGCAATGGGAATTACCCTAGTAGTGTAGGAATTTTTTATGTGCTCCACCTTAATCACCACTTTTTTGTCTTGAAACTAAATTTATAACAAGATATTCATGATAACCAAAAACTTGTTATAAATAGAAAATTGTTGATCAACATCAATATTAGAAAATAAACAAGAATACCTTTCTTTTCATAACCAGATTAATATTTCCCCTTTAAAAGCATGCCAAATTTGGGAAAAAATATATGGCATTCAAGGATTCTCTTCTAAGAGCACGTGTCTCCAAGTGAAGCACTCTAGCTGAAAAGAGAGAAAGAAAGAATGAATTTGATTCCCACCCCTCTAGGATTTATGGAAATATCATAACAAGTGAGATAAGGTTTCCATATGTCCATATAAGGGGTATTTGGGGGCTAACACTCCTAGATGAACTAGATGTGAACCAAACAAAAGGCCCAGTGAAGAATACACCACAAAAAGTATGCAATTTTAGGTTTCACACATACTAACCAAACTATAAAAAATATCCTTTTTTATATTGATGGTGAGGATGAAATTCTCCACTAGGTATTGATATTTCCCATCATGGGTAGATGTGGAGAAATAAAGGCATAACCTTGGCTATTTGAATAATTCTAGAACAGGGTGTCCACATACCATTTCAAATTCGTCCACTACAAATGAGTCTAAAGAATAAAGATCTTGTGGATGATGTGATATGGCACAAAGGAAATGATTGCATTGATAAGATCTCTATTTGGTAGAGCTAATTTGAACTACACTTTGAGATCTTTCTAGGATAGCCAAGTTTGAGTGCATTTACATAAAATATCTTGGATAGTGTGAATTTTGTGCTTGAAGAGGTTGAGAAAGAGAATTTAAGGCACATCAGCTAGACAAAAATATTTAAATTGAATGATGGGAGACCACCATAGAGAATGGAGATTAAACTAAAGGCCATCATGGAACCTATTTCTATTTCACCAGAGCCATGGTTTAATTTTCTCCCAAGCTTTCCAAATGATTTTGAGCACAAAGGTACCAACCACTTTAACTAGAATAAGGGAAATGAGAATATGGGAAAATCCAATGTCTTTCCGGTAGTGTGGCCATACTGGGGTGCCTTCGCATACCATTTTTCAAGGAGCACCTTTCATGCTTCCTTTCCATCTATGCTTCGCATAATCCATTTGGAAAAAATCATTTACCCTTGTCGTAAAATGTCAATGAGGCTTAAGCCACCTGAGTCTCTATGCAGGGAAACAAGACTCCTAAACAAATCAGTGAAAACCTTTACCGGAGGAAGAATTGGTTCAAAGTAAATCTTTAGGTAGTTTTGAAATCTCATGCACAAACTTATTTAACGAACCCAATATGAGGAATAGTAAATATGCATGGCTTTGATAACTTGTAAATATGAAATTTTCCCACTAAAGACAATGGTTTGATGATCGGTATTATAGATTTTGGGCCACACATTACACAACATATTACCATAGCTTTGCAAGAGAAGCTTCAAAATAAAAAGGAATGCCAAGGAACTTAAAACTTTCTTCGTGGTTGAGCATCTTTCAATCATAATATGTCAACCAGTGGGGTGTGGGAAGGAAGGATTGACTGTAGCATTTTATTTTGCGCCATTGGATATAAGAGCTAGATGTTAAATAAAAGGTTTCTAGGCATTGCATAGTACTATTAATGTTTCTTTCCTTTTTAATGATAAAAAAGATTCATCGTGAAATGGACATTGGGAATCTAGTAGCCATCAGCAGAGGGTAGAAAAATTACCATAACAAGCCCCTGGGAGTGAGGTTTGGTAAGCAAGTATCCAAATCCTTCGGCCACCCAAACATAGATGATGGGTGGAAGAGGGAATCCTTACCGAATGAATATGAAAATACCAAATGACTCTGAATATTTCCCATTAATGGTGATATGGGTAGAGGCATGCGTAAACAACATATTGACATTCGAATGAAATTTAGACCAAATCCCAAGACTTTAAGCATGGAAATAATGAAAGGCCATTTTATTCTAGCATAATCCTTCTCACATTAAATTTTGATGAAGAGGGGTTGTTGATTGGATCTAAAATCCCATTCCATTCCTTCTCATACTACATTGATGTTGTCAAGAATATATCGACCTTGAATGAATCCGGTTTACTTGGGCCAAACAATGATAGGAAGGATTGTTGGAACATAATGGTTAAGTGGGTTGGCCACCCCTTAATTAAATATGGGTCCAACATTATACTATAGGTTAAATATTTAATAATAAGAAATATTTCTATTTCTATTATTAAATATTCAAACCTAGGGATATACTTTAGGTTAAATATTTAATAATAAGAAATAGTTATATTTCTATTATTAAATATTTTAAACCTTGGTATATGTGTCAACCATTTAGGTTGAAAAGGTGGGTCGGGAGACATACCCGATCACCTCATATAAAAAGGACTTTGGGTCCTCATTTGATATATTGGAAAATATATATCAAAGGTGTTTTTACACTTGTTCTCGGTTTTGAGTTTACTCCAAACTATCAGATAACCCCTACGAAATTTTTAAAGCTGGTTTTGCAAAATTACCTTTATTAGAGAAAGTCGGGTTTTCGGGTTTCACCAATAGGTCAACATGTGTTTTGAATGCTTTATGTCTTGTGTTTCCCGAAACCCAAAACCCGCTTCAAGTGAGTCGAGTCGGGTTTTCGGACCTTCGGCGCATCGGAACATGCCTTATCCAAAGCATGTTTTGTGTCACCTGTCTCCCAATACCCGAAGTCCGATTTAGTCCTTCATGTCGGGTTTTCGGAACTTTGGAGCATCTAAACATCTCATGCTTTGTGTCAATTGTTTCCCGTGACCCGAAACCCGAATTACTCTACACACCTTCGTGTCGGGTTTTGGACCTCCCGAGCATGCTGACATGGCGTTAATGTCGAGTTGTCGGGTGAGTTGGCACGTGCCAGCCGAGGTGTATTAATTGTGAATTTTCTTATAAATATGTGGATTTACACGTCATTTTCACCGGACGTTTTTATTTTTAACTCGTGGATTTTCGTACATGCTCTTCCAACCTCGAAACCCGAAAGCTCGCCTGTGCCCGATTGAATCACCTGTTTTCGATCTTTCCTTTCTCTGGTTGAAGGTATTTCTCTTTCCATTCTTTGTTCCTAGTTTTTATGGATTGATTGCACGTGGGTTCTTCTCATTTTCTTACCGGGTTTTGTGGGATTTTTATTCTTCTTCTTTCTTGAGTTGTTTTCTAAACGGGGTTTAGGTTTTAGGGTCTATCTCTTCGAAATTACCACTTGGTGTTATTTCCTCAGAATTTTCTTGTAATCAAAATGTGCTTGGTACATGAATGGTAAAAAAAAGGAGATTGCATGTTTGAAATTCAACAAAAAAACCCTATTTTCTCTTCTCGGGTTTTGAAGGGTGTTGTGCAGTGTCAAAGACCCGAAGTATTTTGGAAGGTTTGGCGTGTCGGACTTTCCAGAGTTTCCGACTTTCCGAGTTTTCGACATCATCACAAGTGTCGGGCTTTCTTGAGTTTTTGACATCCTCACAAGTGCCGGACTTTCCAGAGTTTCCGACACTCTCAGCGCATCGGGTTTCCTGGATTTCCCGACATCCTCCTCAGTGCGTCGGACTCTTCCGTTCATCCGGCATATCCAGTAGCTCAGATTTTTCACAATGTGCGACATCCCCTGATCTTCGAAACTTTCTTCCTTCGACATCCTTCATGTTGGACCCTGGTCCATCTCAAGAAAAGATTGAGAAGTCAGGAAGAATGAAATACAAGTTTAGAAAGGTGGAGTCTCCATCATATATTGATTGCAACTATGACATCCGAGATACAGAGCTCGGGAATATAGATATTGAAGATTTCTGGAGTAGGGTAAGGAGTTCCTCCCAAACTCCGTGGATGAAAGCGATAGCCGATAGTGGCTTACCCCTTGCAGCTGGTTTTCCCATGGCCGCTCAGTGCCCTGAATTCATTTTGGCCTGTGCCTCCAGTTATGACTCGGCTTCTCGTTCTGTGAGAAGTCAGGCAGTGAAGTAGTGATCAAATTGGACGGAGGTTACTTTGATGACCTCCTCAAACTACCCAATTTTGAAGAGTATGGAGAGTTGGACATCAAGTCAGCTCAGAAAGCCTGGGATAACGATCGGAAAAACGCATCAAGCATGTAAATAAAAAGTTCCTGATCAAGGCCAAGCCAGCTGTCTCTAGATTTCCAAGACTTATCCCCAGGAGTGATTTCATCCAAGAGATCAATGACATCATCACTCTGCTGAGTCGGGTTTTTGGTTTGCCCGAATCGAATGTATTCCAAGGGTGGATGTATCAATTCATGATCACCATCAAGAAGAATCAACAAGGGATTGACTGGGGCACTCTCATTAGTAATGAGATAGATTCCCAACTGACAACAGTCTTGTCCACAGGGAAATTTTATATGTCTTCATATGTCACATATGCAGCGGCCGGGATGAGGAACTATCCCAGATTGGATACTAAGGGAAGTAGGACGGGGAGTCATGTGTATCAATACTTCCCTCAACTGACAAGGAAGGGATCCCAAGATCAATTCAGAAGGGTGAATGACACCTTCTTCTATGAAAACATCTGCAGGCTAAACCCTGAATTGAGGAAGACAAGAGTCTCAGATGAGGCTTGGGCTGAAGTTTCCAAATGGGGATGTGTCTTCTTACAGTTCAAGAAGTTCACATATCTATGGGTGGTCATGTACTCGGGGATCCTTTTCACCTGCCCCGATATCCAGGAGATAAACTGATATTGATGGAATTGGTTAGGCAGCTATTGGATTTCCATAAATTCCAACAAAGTAAACATAAGGCTGTTGTATCCTTCCCAATTTCTATTGGGAGATACACTTGCTCAACAGTGGTGAAGGCTAAAAATGTTATCCATGAGCTTCAGGACAAGTTGAGGAAGCATATGAAACCTCGAGATGGTTTTGACATCCGAGGAGTGCTCAGGGCGTATGGAACCCTGCATCTGCACAGGCCAAACATAGAGGATATTTGGATTGATCTGCGTAATGAGGTTGTTGTTCGCAGAAAGGATAATAGCAGATTGACAATTGCTGAGATTCAAACACTTGAGCTTGCTGATTTACCCGAAGGTACCAGTGACAATGAAAGTGTTTTGGATCTTTCCTATGATGGACTAAATGAAGATCAATATGTTTTCCCACCTATTGATTGGTCAATCAGTGAAAAAGCCTCCATTACAGATAGGTCGGCTCCAATTCTTGCACGCACCAAAGCATGGCTCTCCTCTTGGGGAATGAATTTTAAAGATGATAAGTTTTCAAAGTTGGCTGCTTCAGAGGCGGGGCCCTCCAAAAAGGAAAAGGACAGAAAATCTTCTAGGGGGCCTATAAAGGTCAAGATTGTCAAAAAGAGGAAAGAAAGAGAAATCTCTTCAATTGTTTCTCCAGTAGAAATGGTGAATGTGCCAGAATCACCAATGCCACCAGAAATAGGAGAAATTACTTTGGAAGGAGAAGGAAGCCAGCCTCTGGTTTCACCATTTGCTGATTGCTCAACTGAAGAGACCTTATCTCTTGCATCCAAGGCTTTGGAGTCTGAATCTGTGCCTCTTTCCTCACAACCACTCCTACCTCCTTATTCTCCATCAACTTCTTCAGTAATGGCCAGTATTTTCTCTGGACTTTCACCCCTCTCTGCTGGGACCCAAGTGATCACCAACACGCCCCCTCCTGTGCCTCTTTTTATTGGATCTACTACCACGTTGGTAACTATTCCTCCTCCACTAGTAGAATCTTCTCCCCTTGAGAGTATGATACCAGCTTCTGCAACCGTGGCAACTCCCTCTGATACGCCACAATGGCTACTCGAGAAAACTTCGAGGAAGAGGAAGGTGATTGTGCCCCTACCAGCCTTTGATTTCAGCTCACTCAAGGCTCCTACTGCTAAATCAAGCAAGAAACCTAAAACAATTTCAAGGGTTTTGGTGGACGCTTCAGGAGATAAGTTCGCAGAGATAGCCACTCCCGTGACTGACAAAACTAAAGAGGACATAACAGCCTCTGATTATCAGATAACCAGGGTGGCTCTAGGAAGAGTGACAGCAGAAGGGGCGCAACAAGATGCGTGGGATGCCACAAACGTGCTGTGCCAGAAGTTGAAAGAAACAAAAGACAGCAGAGATGAGCTTAAAGGAAAAGTGGAGCAGTTGATAGAGGTTTTGCTTAAACTCTCAAAACCCCTTGAATCCATACCATCTTCTTCTGTCCCTGTCGGATTCAATTTTTCATCAGTACCTACAATTGAGAAGATTGCTAAAAAAGGAAGAGTGGTCGATGAATGGATCCAAAGGTTACTCCAACAGGGGAAGGAGGTGATACAAGACGTTGTGAAAGTTCATCAATCTGTGGGGGATATTCAGAAGGATGGAGAGAAGATGGATGATGAGTTTTCTCAAGAAATTGGACATCTTGATTTGACTTATGAAGCTCTCCAAGTATTAAAGCAAATACCAGCACATCTCTTGGTAGAAGAAGGCGTTATCCCACATACGGATAAGCATTTTCAGCTGACTAAAGCCATCAGGTTCAGGGTGAGGATTCTCAACGAAGCCTGCGCTAAGTTGAGAGAATCAAGGGATAAATTGATTGATGGAAAAAGTGATTTGGAAGAAGAGTTGCTGAAGATTTGTCCAAAGGTGTCGGTTGGGAACTCAGGTATCTTATCAGCAGATGATCTCTTCAAACAAGTCCAAGAGTCGGTTCAGCATGAACCAATGCACGGATTTGGTATTGAGGTCATTGATCGGTTTGTAAGAATTGAACATTCTTTTGAGTCCTTGAGAAAGCTCAGCAAAGGATTGAAAAAGCTTCCCGGCAATGCCAGTGATATTCATGAAACCTGCGAAATTTGGAATGATCATTCCACTGCGCCTGATGAGAACGAAATGCAAGGCATAATTCGAAAGTTTCAAGAATTTCGGAACAAACAGTCTCAGCTGGAGGAAGAAAAAGATGAAGGAACAAAGGATGACGATTCAGATTGAGTCCCAACGTTTCATGTCATTTCAATCTTGAAATTGACATGTCTTTTTCATTTCTGTTTCGTCACATAGGAAGCAAATTTTGACTTGGTCTCCTGCGTGAGAGTCAAGCAAAATAGAACTCTCTTTTAAAGAACACTATTTTCTAGGATTTATCCTATTTTCTCTCATTTCCTTTTATTATAAATAAGGGATGCTTATGCATTCTAAAGGGTCGAGATTTTTTTGTAATATTCAGAGCTATTGGAAAGAAGAAAAACTTTGTGTTTTCGTTCGATCATTTCAAAGAATAGGAGTTGATATTATTTTACAAACTTTGTGTTGTGGGATATATCTTACTTAAGACATTGTTCTTACGTTCATGATCTTAAGCTATTCTTTGCATAGCATCTTAGTGTGGCTAATCATCTCAGACATTATATTTATGATCTAAAGCTCGTATGATTATTTCGTGCTCTGCGTTTACTCGAAAGAAAATACGTTTCTCTCATTTCCTTTCCATTGTGCTTCTTTCATTGTAATAGTTTCTAACCCCGTTCATTTACGAAAGCAATACCTTTGAATCGTGTGAATGCGGATTTCAGGATTCTATCCCAACCCCCAATGGTTAGATTAGTGTGAATATTGTATATATTGTTTTCACTGTGTTTTAGATTAGTAGCAAGCAGGCAGCCTCACCTGTCTTTGAGGAGGGATTTAATCCCATATACTGTGGTTGAACCTCATATTTTGGGTTGACAAAATATCCAACCAACAGTTTTTGGCGACTCCACTGGGGAATACGGATTTATAGTATAAAGCTTATCCTCTTGGTGTCTGGCGACTCCGTATTTGCCTTATTTTTAAAGGTCTCTTTCCCAGTTCAAGCTGGCCAGGAAGATCTTCACTCGGTCCCGCCGAGCCCAAGGTGAAATTGACCCACTCTTTGAGTTGCTACAACAACACAATTTCAGCCTGTCTCCCAACAACATTGTTTCTAACCGAACCAGAAGTTCTTCACCTGTTCGGAGACACCGGATCCCGTGGAACGGAAGCGTCTGCAACTTGTCATGCATTACTCTTGTCTGATACTCGGATCCCTATACGCACTCTTTTCAGAAGGATGGCAGTGCAACCTGTGCCTTGGGGTGCAGTTATTGGTCCTCTTTCTTTAACTCCACCATTGCATGAGTTACCACATGGATCACGTAAAAACATTCCCAAATTTAATGGGGATGGGAAGCAGCATCCTGATGAACACGTTGCATCTTTCTTTGTAGCGTGCGGCGTTCTTGGAGTAGCTCACGAAGATGTTTCGTTGACTTTTTGTTGAGACGTTGCACGGTGCAGCAGCTGAATGGTTTTATCATCTTCCAAATGCATGCATCACAAACTGGACTACCATGTAGACCAAGTTCGAAGCACGTTTCAAACCAGCCGAAGATTCTCATGCCTTGTTAGCTCAACTTACTCATATGAAGAAGGAATCTCATGAACCCATGTGGGACTTTGTGGCCAAGTTTAATAAACTGATTCGAAAGATTCCGGAGGTAGCTGTTCCAACTCCGGAAAATCAGAAATGCTTCTTCATTAATGCTCAACCTCCTGATGTGAGCTTTTTATTAAGAAGGTCGGTTATCCCAAATTTGGATGTTGCTCAGTCAACAGCTATTGAAATAGAGGATGATCTCATTTTGGCCGGAAGGATCAAGAAGGACATACCCAAACTCAAAAATCAAGGTTCTTCTCAAGGTAATACTGATCCTATGTTTCAAAAATGGCTAATGATTTGATTGCTTTAAAAAAGCAAATGTCTCAGCAGGTGAACAATGTTCCGTATCGGGATATCCCTAGACGGAATTTCAATAACAACAATGGTGCACCTGCAAGGGATAGGCCGTGATTAACTCCTGCTCAACCGAGGCTAGCGATTGAAGCTCCTCCTATCAATGCAGCAGTAGAAATAGTTGAAGAAGACGAAGAACCAGAAGAACAAGATTCTGCAGAGGCTTTTGAAGCTTCAGGATATGCCGATGAGTCTTATGATGATTCGGCTGGCGACTCCAGCATTGGGTATTTGGAATACGATGAAGATGAATGTGCACCAGATGGTCAGTCATTTGCTGTCTTCACTCGATCCCAATCTCAGAATCCCAGAAAACCTCTTGAAAACACTAAGGAGAAGAATAAGGAACTTCCCATAGCCATAGTTAAAAGAGGTACTCCTATTTCAGCACAAACTGAAAGAGAGGTCACCAAAAAGGCAACTGCTCCTTATTCTCCTTCTCCTAAGATCAGTGCCCCAGCTCAAGCTCATGTGATCAGAACTGAGCCTACCATCACCCCTTCTTATACTACTTTTGACATTGTTGACCATGCAAAGAGAACTAAAATCCAAATGTCGGAAGCAGAATACCTTCAGTCAAATCCTGAACAGTTCGAAAAACTTGCCAAATTCATCAGAAGTAAAGCGGTTGTTCCATCACCTTCAAAAGGTCTCCTTCCAAATCCTACTAAAATCCCACCTCAGAACAATCTGACCTCTGCTTCTTCTTCGGGAAAGATTGAACCATTTTATTTGTCTTTACTTATAAATGGGTTTAAACTCAGCAATTGCATCATCGACTCAGGGGCCTCCGACAATGTTATGCCCTCAAAAGTAGCCCATGCTCTTGGGCTTACTTTGACTAAGTCATATGGATGGTGTTACTCTATGGAAACCAAACAAGTTCCTTTGATTGGTCAAATCAAAGATGCACAGTTCGCATTTGTTGCTTTCCCAGAAAAGAGAGTGAAAATGACCATTCTAGTTGCTGACATCCCTGCAGCTTACGGTATCCTCTTGGGTAGGGGTTTTTGTAAAGATGTCGGAGGAGAGATTAGCATGGATTGGACCAAAGCCAAGATCCCAGTCAATGGGGTTCATCAGGTTCTCCATCCTGAACCGCAGTGAGGTATTTGGTAACTAAATCAGATGATCCTAAAGCTCAAATTCTTTTCGAAGATGCTAGCTTTGGAAATTATTTCATGACTTCAGAGATACCCACTGTAGATGTCGAGGAAGAAGATCCTAATGCTATTTGGACCCTCGAATTCGATGGTAGCTGCTCAACCACCGGATCAGGCGCTGGTGTTGTTCTCATATCTCCTAATTCAGAAATTTTCCCATCAGCTTACAAGTTGCAATTTGATAATACTAACAACACGGCTGAATATGAAGCCCTGTTATTAGGATTAGAAATGGCCAGACAGAAGGGAATCCGAAATCTCAAAGTCCAAGGGGATGCGGAGCTGATTGTCAACCAGGTCCGGGGAATCTATCAGGTAAAAAATGATCGCTTGAGACATTACAGGAACAAAGTTTGGGATAGTATAGAATGCTTTGATGCATTTTCTATTAAGGCAGTTTTGAGAGATTATAATGACAAGGCTGATTCTTTAGCCGTGTCTACATCCCTCCTCCTTCCTCATCCTCATTTCAAGCAAGATACATACTCCATCGAGATTGTGTACCATCCCAGTATCCCAGATAATGCAACTCACTGGCAAGTGTTCAATGATGATCAACAGGTGTTAGCTTTTCTAGAAAAGGCTGACAATTTCAGTGAGTTATACTTTGAAGGTTCTGAATCAGCCTTCCATGAAACTATCTCAGATCCATATCAAGAGGTTGATGGTGAGTTTATTCAGCTTAAAGGCAACAAGATACCAAAAGGTTTGGTTTCTTTGGAAGGTTTGTTTGATAAGCATGATCGTTTTATTCAAAATAAAAGGCAAGTTGAAGGAGCTTCTTCCTCTGAAGTAGATCAAATCAATCTAGGTTCGTCTGATCAACCTAGGATGGTGAATATTGGGAAATGTTGTTCCCCTGAAGAAAAAGCAAGATTCACTTCACTTCTGAAGAGATACATGGATGTGTTGGCCTGGTCTTATGCAGATTTAAAATCCTTCAAGCCCAAAGACGTACAGCACAGTATTCCTTTGAAACCTGATGTGAAGCCATATAGGCAAAAGCAAAGACATTATAATCCCAAGATCTCAGGGACTATCCTTGTAGAAATTCAGAAGATGTTGGATGCCAGGATTATTTTTCCAATCCATCACTCCACTTGGGTTGCTAACATCATCCCTGTTAGGAAGAAGAATGGTGAAATCCGAATCTGTGTTGACTTCCGGAACCTGAATCAGTCGTCGCTGAAGGATAACTATCCCTTGCCTATCATGGATCAGGTATTACAAACTGTTACTAGATCTGAAATGTTATCCATGCTCGATGGATTTTCAGGATATAATCAAGTTGAGGTAACTACGGAAGATCAACACAAGATGGCCTTCACAACCCCATGGGGTACCTTTGCTTACAGGAGGATGCCTTTCGGCTTGATCAATGCCGGAGCTACCTTTCAGAGAGCTATGGACTTGGCATTCAGAGACCTGATGGGCAAGGTCATAGTTGTGTATTTAGATGACTTGACCGTTTTCTCTAAAAAATGGAGTGATCATTATGATCATTTGGAGCAGGTTCTTTTGAGATGCAGGCGTCACGGGATTTCATTGAATCCCAAGAAGTCTATGTTCGGGGTGACCGAAGGAAAATTGCTGGGTCATATCGTGACTAGAGAAGGAACAAAAATTGACCCAGAAAGGGTAAAGGCCATTCAGAGTCTTACCCTACCCACAAGTAAAACTGGAGTTCACTCTTTCTTCGGAAAGGTTAATTTCCTAAGAAGGTTTGTACCTGATTTCACTGACAAAACCAAGGATATCCTTGGGATGATGAAAGGAAAAGTTCCATTTCGATGGAGTACAGAAGGGAAGCTTGCATTCGAAGAAATCAAAAGGGCAGTTGTTGGCGCTCCTATCCTAGTATGTCCAGACTTCAAGAAAGATTTCATCATGTACAGCTACGCCTCTGCTCACACAGTGTCAGCCATCCTGATGCAGGAAAATAGGGAAAGCATTGAAGCTCCCATCGCATTTATGAGCTGCCCATTGAAGGAGCATGAATTGAAGATGTCTCAAATTGAAAAGCATGCTTATGCGGTGGTACGAGTAGTGAAGCATTTCAGGTACTATGTGCTAAATTCCCATACTCTCGTTCTCGTTCCCGACACTGCCGTTAAATCCATTTTGACTCAACAAGAGTTGGGGAGTCAATGAGGTACCTGGATAGCTAAAGTTTAGGAGTACGACTTGGACATCAGACCTACCAAGTTGGTACGAGGAAGGGGCCTGTGCCAATTGATTGCAGAAAATCATGTTGAGGCAGAATGTGAAAAGACTCAAGATGCTTCTTCAGAGCTGCCCTTGGTGCTTTTCGTGAGTACAACTGACGAATGGTACACGGATATTGCTTTCTTCCTAACTTATGGTGAATGCCCCCCACATTTAAGCCATAAGGAGAAGAGGACAGTCAAGCTGAGATCTGTAAAATACCTTTTGTGGAATAACGGAATATACAAGAAAGGTATTGACGGTGTCTTCCTGCGTTGTGTTGATAAATCACAACAGGTAAAGTTGTTAGAATCCTTCCATAGCCTAGCATGCGGAGGACATTTTTCATCTTCTGTAACAGCTTATAAGATCCTGCGGGCTAGGTACTATTGGCCTACTCTCTTTCGAGATTCAGCAGAATGGGTGTCAAAGTGTGAAGCTTGTCAACATTTCGTTGGCCGTCCCAAGTTAGCAGCTCTTCCCCTGAAGCCCGTAGTGATTGAGGAACCTTTTCGCCAGTGGGGAATTGATTTCATTGGAACATTGAATCCTGCCTCCAGTGCCGGACACAATTACGTGCTGACTGCTACAGACTATTTTACCAAGTGGGTAGAAGCCGCACCAATCAAGCAAGCAACCTCTGAAGCTGTTTGCAAGTTCCTTAAGGAAAATATAATTGTCAGATTCGGTGTGCCTCATAAGATTGTAGCTGATAATGCCTCTAATTTCTCGTCACATGAGTTGACAGAATTTTGCTATGGATTCGGTATCACTCTGGCTCACTCATCTGATTATTATCCCCAAGGCAATGGGCAAGCTGAATCCAGCAACAAGAACCTGGTTACCATAATTAGAAAACTAGTAGATGAAAACCAGAGGACATGGCACAAAGCATTGTATGATGCGTTGTGGGCTGATCGAATCACCCCAAAGCGAGCCATAGGGATGTCCCCTTTCCAAGTACTATACGGGATTGATGCTGAGATCCCTATTTCAGTAGAATTGCCAGCCTTACAGTTGGCAAAAGCAGTTGAAGATACGGCCTTTCAAAATTCCATTGAGAAGAGGGTCATGTACCTAGCCAGGCTAGAAGAGGAATGAAGCAAGGTGGTTGATCGCATCGCAGATCATCAGAGCAGAGTGAAGACAATCTTTGACAAGAAATCAAAGCAGCGTAATTTCCAGATTGGAGACCTGGTGTTGCTTTGGGATAAGAGGAGGGAACAAAAAGGAATGCACGGGAAGTTCGATTCTTTGTGGAAAGGGCCTTTCAAGATCCATGAGCTGAATGGTGAAAATAGTTTCCTTCTATCATATCTGGATGGAGGGTTACTCCCTTTACCTTTTAGCGGACAACATCTAAAGTTGTTCCATCACTAATGCAAGATGTTCTCTTGCATTGTACATACTTTACTTTTTGTTGTGTGTTTGCTTTTGGTTTTCTTTCTTTCTTCGTTTTGTTTTGTTTTGGTTTTCTTCTTTTCAGACTCCGTAGCCCAATGGATAAGACCAGAGATTCTGAGTTCTCTTCCTTTGGTATTACAAAGGAAGTCCCCAGCTGGAGCCAGTTGTTATCTCAGTTTTGAGTTTACTCCAAACTATCAGATAACCCCTACGAAATTTTTAAAGCTGGTTTTGCAAAATTACCTTTATTAGAGAAAGTCGGGTTTTCGGGTTTCACCAACAGGTCAACATGTGTTTTGAATGCTTTATGTCTTGTGTTTCCCGAAACCCGAAACCCGCTTCAAGTGAGTCGAGTCGGGTTTTCGGACCTTCGGCACATCGGAACATGCCTTATCCAAAGCATGTTTTGTGTCGCCTGTCTCCCGATACCCGAAGTCCGATTTAGTCCTTCATGTCGGGTTTTCGGAACTTTGGAGCATCTAAACATCTCATGCTTTGTGTCAATTGTTTCCCGCGACCCGAAACCCGAATTACTCTACACACCTTCGTGTCGGGTTTTCGGACCTCCCGAGCATGCTGACATGGCGTTAATGTCGAGTTGTCGGGTGAGTTGGCACGTGCCAGCCGAGGTGTATTAATTGCAAATTTTCTTATAAATATGTGGATTTACACGTCATTTTCACCGGACGTATTTTTAACTCGTGGATTTTCGTACATGCTCTTCCAACCTCGAAACCCAAAGCTCACCTGTGCCCAATTGAATCACCTATTTTTGATCTTTCCTTTCTCTGGTTGAAGGTATTTCTCTTTCCATTCTTTGTTCCTAGTTTTTATGGATTGATTGCGCGTGGGTTCTTCTCATTTTCTTACCGGGTTTTGTGGGATTTTTATTCTTCTTCTTTCTGGAGTTGTTTTCTAAATGGGGTTTAGGTTTTAGGGTCTATTTCTTCGAAATTACCACTTGGTGTTATTTCCTCAGAATTTTCTTATGTGCTTGGTACATGAATGGTAAAAAAGGAGATTGCATGTTTGAAATTCAACAAAAAACCCTGTTTTTCTCTTCTCGGGTTTTGAAGGGTGTTGTGCAGTGTCGAAGACCCGAAGTATATTGAAGGTTTGGCGTGCCGGACTTTCCAGAGTTTCTGACATCATCACAAGTGTCGGGCTTTCTTCAGTTTCGACATCATCACAAGTGTCGGGCTTTCTTCAGTTTCCGACATCCTCAGCAGTGCGGACTTTCTTTCCAGAGTTTCACACTCTCAGCGCATCGGGTTTCCTGGATTTCCCGACATCCTCCTCAGTGCGTCGGACTCTTCCGTTCATCCGACATATCCAGTAGCTCGGATTTTCACAGGTGTGCGACATCCCCTGATCTTCGAAACTTTCTTCCTTCGACATCCTTCATGTCGGACCCTGGTCCATCTCAAGAAAAGACTGAGAAGTCAGGAAGAATGAAATACAAGTTTAGAAAGGTGGAGTCTCCATCATATATTGATTGCAACTATGACATCCGAGATACAGAGCTTGGGAATATAGATATTGAAGATTTCTGGAGTAGGGTAAGGAGTTCCTCCCAAACTCCGTGGATGAAAGTGATAGCCGATAGTGGCTTACCCCTTGCAGCTGGTTTTCCCATGGCCGCTCAGTGCCCTGAATTCATTTTGGCCTGTGCCTCCAGTTATGACTCGGCTTCTCGTTCTGTGAGAAGTCAGGCAGGTGAAGTAGTGATCAAATTGGACGGAGGTTACTTTGATGACCTCCTCAAACTACCCAATTTTGAAGAGTATGGAGAGTTGGACATCAAGTCAGCTCAGAAATCCTGGGACAACGATCAGGAAAACTACATCAAGCATGTAAATAAAAGTTCCTGATCAAGGCCAAGCCGGTTGTCTCCAGATTTCCAAGACTTATCCCCAGGAGTGATTTCATCCAAGAGATCAATGACATCATCACTCTGCTGAGTCGGGTTTTTGGTTTGCCCGAATCGAATGTATTCCAAGGGTGGATGTATCAATTCATGATCACCATCAAGAAGAATCAACAAGGGATTGACTGGGGCACTCTCATTAGTAATGAGATAGATTCCCAACTGACAACAGTCTTGTCCACAGGGAAATTTTATATGTCTTCATATGTCACATATGCAGCGGCCGGGATGAGGAACTATCCCGGATTGGATACTAAGGGAAGCAGGACGGGGAGTCATGTGTATCAATACTTCCCTCAACTGACAAGGAAGGGATCCCAAGATCAATTCAGAAGGGTGAATGATGCCTTCTTCTATGAAAACATCTGCAGGCTAAACCCTAAATTGAGGAAGACAAGAGTCTCAGATGAGGCTTGGGCTGAAGTTTCCAAATGGGGATGTGTCTTCTTACAGTTCAAGAAGTTCACATATCTACGGGTGGTCATGTACTCGGGGGATCCTTTTCACCTACCCCGATATCCAGGAGATAAACTGATATTGATGGAATTGGTTAGGCATTGTTGGATTTCCATAAATTCCAACAAAGTAAACATAAGGCTGTTGTATCCTTCCCAATTTCTATTGGGAGATACACTTGCTCAACAAAGGTGAAGGCTAAAAATGTTATCCATGAGCTTCGGGACAAGGCGAGGAAGCATATGAAACCTCGAGATGGTTTTGACATCCGAGGAGTGCTCGGGGCGTATGGAACCCTGCATCTGCATAGGCCAAACATAGAGGATATTTGGATTGATCTGCGTAATGAGGTTGCTGTTCGCAGAAAGGATAATAGCAGATTGACAATTGCTGAGATTCAAACACTTGAGCTTGCTGATTTACCCGAAGGTACCAGTGACAATGAAAGTGTTTTGGATCTTTCCTATGATGGACTAAATGAAGATCAATATGTTTTCCCACCTATTGATTGGTCAATCAGTGAAAAAGCCTCCATTACAGATAGGTCGGCTCCAATTCTTGCACGCACCAAAGCATGGCTCTCCTCTTGGGGAATGAATTTTAAAGATGATAAGTTTTCAAAGTTGGCTGCTTCAGAGGCGGGGCCCTCCAAAAAGGAAAAGGACAAAAAATCTTCTAGGGGGCCTATAAAGGTCAAGATTGTCAAAAAGAGGAAAGAAAGAGAAATCTCTTCAATTGTTTCTCCAGTAGAAACGGTGAATGTGCCAGAATCACCAACGCCACCAGAAATAGGAGAAATTACTTTGGAAGGAGAAGGAAGCCAGCCTCTGGTTTCACCATTTGCTGATTGCTCAACTGAAGAGACCTTATCTCTTGCATCCAAGGCTTTGGAGTCTGAATCTGTGCCTCTTTCCTCACAACCACTCCTACCTCCTTATTCTCCATCAACTTCTTCAGTAATGGCCAGTATTTTCTCTGGACTTTCACCCCTCTCTGCTGGGACCCAAGTGATCACCAACACGCCCCCTCCTGTGCCTCTTTTTATTGGATCTACTACCACGTTGGTAACTATTCCTCCTCCACTAGTAGAATCTTCTCCCCTTGAGAGTATGATACCAGCTTCTACAACCGTGGCAACTCCCTCTGATACGCCACAATGGCTACTCGAGAAAACTCTGAGGAAGAGGAAGGTGATTGTGCCCCTACCAGCCTTTGATTTCAGCTCACTCAAGGCTCCTACTGCTAAATCAGGCAAGAAACCCAAAACAGTTTCAAGGGTTTTGGTGGACGCTTCAGGAGATAAGTTCGCAGAGATAGCCACTCCCGCGACTGACAAAACTAAAGAGGACATAACAGCCTCTGATTATCAGATAACCAGGGTGGCTCTAGGAAGAGTGACAGCAGAAGGGGCGCAACAAGATGCGCGGGATGCCACAAACGTGCTGTGCCAGAAGTTGAAAGAAACAAAAGACAAGCAGAGATGAGCTTAAAGGAAAAGTGGAGCAGTTGACAGAGGTTTTGCTTAAACTCTCAAAACCCCTTGAATCCATACCATCTTCTTCTGTCCCTGTCGGATTCAATTTTTCATCAGTACCTACAATTGAGAAGATTGCTAAAAAAGGAAGAGTGGTCGATGAATGGATCCAAAGGTTACTCCAACAGGGGAAGGAGGTGATACAAGACGTTGTGAAAGTTCATCAATCTGTGGGGGATATTCAGAAGGATGGAGAGAAGATGGATGATGAGTTTTCTCAAGAAATTGGACATCTTGATTTGACTTATGAAGCTCTCCAAGTATTAAAGCAAATACCAGCACATCTCTTGGTAGAAGAAGGCGTTATCCCACATACGGATAAGCATTTTCAGCTGACTAAAGCCATCAGGTTCAGGGTGAGGATTCTCAACGAAGCCTGCGCTAAGTTGAGAGAATCAAGGGATAAATTGATTGATGGAAAAAGTGATTTGGAAGAAGAGTTGCTGAAGATTTGTCCAAAGGTGTCGGTTGGGAACTCAGGTATCTTATCAGCAGATGATCTCTTCAAACAAGTCCAAGAGTCAGTTCAGCATGAACCAATGCATGGATTTGGTATTGAGGTCATTGATCGGTTTGTAAGAATTGAACATTCTTTTGAGTCCTTGAGAAAGCTCAGCAAAAGATTGAAAAAGCTTCCCGGCAATGCCAGTGATATCCATGAAACCTGCGAAATTTGGAATGATCATTCCACTGCGCCTGATGAGAACGAAATGCAAGGCATAATTCGAAAGTTTCAAGAATTTCAAACAAACAGTGCAAATTGGAGGAAGAAAAGATGAAGGAACAAAGATGATGATTCAGACTAATTCTTGATGTTTCATGTCATTTCAATCTTGAAATTGACATGTCTTTTTCATTTCTGTTTCGTCATGTAGGAAGCAAATTTTGACTTGGTCTCCTGCGTGAGGATCAAGCAAAATAGAACACTGTTTAAAGAACACTATTTTCTGGGATTTATCCTATTTTCTCTCGTTCCCTTTTATTATAAATAAGGGATGCTTATGCATTCCAAAGGGTCGAGATTTTTTTTGTAATATTCAGAGCTATTGGAAAGAAGAAAAACTTTGTGTTTTCGTTCGATCATTTCAAAGAATAGGAGTTGATATTATTTTACAAACTTTGTGTTGTGGGATATATCTTACTTAAGACATTGTTCTTACGTTCATGATCTTAAGCTATTCTTTGCATAGCATCTTAGTGTGGCTAATCATCTCAGACATTATATTTATGATCTAAAGCTCGTATGATTATTTCGTGCTCTGCGTTTACTCGAAAGAAAATACGTTTCTCTCATTTCCTTTCCATTGTGCTTCTTTCATTGTAATAGTTTCTAACCCCGTTCATTTACAAAAGCAATACCTTTGAATCATGTGAATGTGGATTTCGGGATTCTATCCCAGCCCCCAATGGTTAGATTAGTGTGAATACTTTTGTATATATTGTTTTCGCTTGTGTTTTAGATTAGTAGCAAGTGAGCAGCAAATCACCTGTCTTTGAGGAGGGATTTAATCCCATATACTGTGGTTGAACCTCATATTTTGGGTTGAAAAATATCCAACCAACACTCTACAATCAATATTATTTTCACAAAGTGGTTTTTTATCTTCGGGTTTTCCACTATAAATCATATTCCATTTGTTATTTAATTTCGTAAGTATTTATTTGTTTGTTATGCAATATAGTGTCATGTTTATTGATTTAATATTGCATAGTTTATTAATGTTGTATAATTTAATTGATTAAATATGTAGTTAATAGAATCCTCAAATTCTATCATGGTAATAGAGTGAGGTAAATTAAATAGATTAGATCAAATGTTGTTGTATTTAATTTATTTAATTTTGTACGGGTTTTTTCAACCAACCCGGAAGGGTATTTAAAAATCATCGGGCCCCCTTCTCCCCAATTTTTTTGCAATCTAATAATTTTGAATGTTTTGTGAGGAATTAATGTGAGTGTGCACAAGTGAAAGGGGTTTACATGCATGTGAAAAATCACATACATGTAAGGGTAAATTAATATATGAAATATTTCTATTTCTCTATAGTTTTAAATATGTGCAAGGTAAATGTTTTCAAAGGTAAAATTCAAGAGTAAATGAAGGGAGGAGACAAGTTTCATGAAAATAGGGATTTCAAATTATTTCATTGGCTGGGTGAAATTACTTGTCCCCTCTGTAAATCTCTAGGTTAATTTGTACTCTCATGTGATTTGAAATCTCCTTACACCTAAAAAAATTCTCTTACTATTTTTATCTTATTTTTTCAAAATAATATGCTCGTGTCCTTTGGACCCCCTCTAATAGGGATTGATTTAAAAATATATAATTTTATAGTTTTTATAACTATATTCTTTAAATAAAAATTTACTATAGAATAAATATCATTATAGTTTATATTATATAAACTATTCTCAAAAAAATTATATAGTTGTTTATATCTTATTATAATTTATAAACAAAATCATCTAAAATCTGTATAGAAGAAGAAATTCTAAAATTTCATATTCTAGAAATACATAGGTAATTTTCACTGTGTTAAATTTGACGGTCAAATGACTATCACGACAGACCAAAAATAAGGCAAAATGATGGTCATTTAGACGTCAAATTTAAGCTAGCCATATCTAGGAAATTTTCACTGTGTTAAAATTGATGGTCAAATGATCATCACGGCAGACCAAAAATAAGGCAGAATGATGGTCATTTAGACATCAAATTTAAGTTGGCCATATCTTTATCTTCATTAACACTTTTCATAAATTTGAAGTTATGCATTCTTAGGGGTTTCATCTTCACTTCTATATGGTCGAGAAAATTTTATGATAGGTCTGGGGTATAATGTCAAAGCCCTTTATAATGTGGGTTATTATTTGATTATGGAAAGTTAATTAGTATGCATTTTAATGACAGAATTAGTTATGGTCAAATAGTTTCTTTAGATCTATAAATTTAGATCTGGTTCTATTAATATTTTATGATCAGATTTTTAAAAAATAGTTATTTATTTTTAAAATATATATAATACTTGATTTTTTAATGAAATAATACAAGTTTTTTTAATCATAAAATATGGGTATTGTCATTTTTTCGATTAATATGTTTCTAACTCAGTGGCGCATTATATCATAATGGGGTATGTGTTTCAAGAAATTTGAAAGACAATGGTGTCCAGTTTCTTTTGCCTTGATAAATCCCAGATCCTAAATGGAGCAAATTACAATATTTGGAAGATCAAGGTCAAATTGGAACTTATAGCAAGAGGAAAATCTAATGATTATTTCAAGAACTTAATTTGTGTCCACCGGTCATCAAGCGAATGCTAGAAAATATGAATGCATTCCCACATTGTACTCGGAGGCCCTTTCCATGATCCTGCACAATGTGAACGATGAATATCTTCTACACATTGGTAATATCAAACATCCTAAAAAGGTATGGATACAATTAGAATCCATGCATGAAGGTATGCACTTATCTAAGATTATTAAACTTGTTTTAGAATTACTTACGACTCCTATGAAAGGAGATGAAAAATTAGTTAATTTATTAGCCAAAATTAAAAATATCAAATCACAATTAGATGGATGCAATTGTGACTTAATTGGTGAAAAATTAATCTACTTTATTGTTTAGTTGAATATACATGAAATATTTAGGAATTTTATTTCTATCCTAAACTCTAAATATCAAAATGAGGATGAATTACCTTATTTTAATACTTTGAGTTCTCTTCTGATATATGAAGAGTAAGTGATGATAAACTTCAACTCTAAGGAGAATGCTTCTCAGGCACTTCTATCTCAGAATTCAAGTTTCAAAACACGCAAGCCCTTCTTTGATCAGAATTTTAGATCTAAATCTTCATTTGTTGATAAGAAAAATTTTACTTCTAAACATTTACATGTAAGCTTTAATGGTAAATGTCACAAATGTGGAAAATTTGGGCATAAAAAGGAAGAGTGTAAATCTAAGAAACCTATCCATAAAAAATAAGAAACAGATTGTCTCATCTAAATATAATTTAAGGAAAAATGATAGTTCTAATGATACTCCTAAAACTATTGCATTATATGTTGTTTTATACTCTTCCTCTAATTATGAATGGATTCTATATTTAGGTGCTTCAAATCATATGACTGGTATTTTCAATTCTTTATTTGATGTTATAAAAATCAATGAATGTGTGTATCTTGGTGATAATTCATCTTTAGAAATGTTATCCAATTTTTCATACTTGGCAAAATCAAACAACGAGGTCATGTTGTGCTCTAGTCCCGATGGGCCCATTTCCGGTCATCATGGGGATAAATTAATTAAAATCGATAAATTATGTTGAGGATGTATTATTATATCTCTATGATCCCCACTTTTGAGAAAAATCTAGGAGGTTAAAATGTTTCAAGGTCAAGGGTGAGAATGCTCCAAAAAGGGTCTATGAACTCAAAAGAGCTCACCGAGTAGCTTGGTGAGCCGTGGCGAGTTGATGTCATGTATAAGGTGGGAATTGAGTTTTATTAGCTCGGTCAAGCCATATCAATTACATGGGGTTATAATATGGTTGAATGTGATCATATCATGTCATGGAATTTGACATTAAGTATGACAATGAAGAGACTCATGGTGAACATTGGTATCCAATAAGTTATCCTTGGGAGTTAGTACGGTTGATGACTTATAATGCTTTCTTATCGTGGGTGAATAACTCTACAAAATGTAGCAATAGATGAATTACATCAACTCAATGACATGAAGGGCGGTTGGATGAGATGAGTAGTTTGGGTTAGTTTTTACAGGAGGCTCAAGGGATGAGTTATTCGGAGATAGGGGCTGATGTGCTAGATGTGATAAAATTATATTAGGGAAACATATGAGTTTGATACTTGGAAAGGTGAGCTTGGTAGCCAAGCTCAGTGAGTGAGTTGTTTGAAGGATAATGTTCTAGACTCCTCAATGTTATC
This sequence comes from Taxus wallichiana var. yunnanensis, assembly GCA_018340775.1. NCBI lineage: Eukaryota > Viridiplantae > Streptophyta > Pinopsida > Cupressales > Taxaceae > Taxus > Taxus wallichiana. Next base: position 204,604,220 of record CM031234.1, read on the forward strand.
TCGGACAAGTTTAGAGCTCAACATGACATGGAGAAGACATCTCGGAAGCCCAATGAGAGGCATCACAAAGATAATACTTGTGGGTCGAGTTTAACACAGAGCCAAAGTGAGGCAAGGATCCCGAGATGTTGGTGAGTTGGATCATGTATTGTAAATGGTTGTGCATGTTGATGCAAATCAAATAGTTAAATTGGTTCGGCTGAGAAAGCTTGGACAGAACCAAGTCATGGTTAACAACATCGATCTTGACATGGATTTGGAGGATCAGGTAGGATTTGTATACATCAAAATTACTTGGCTCATGGAGATAGTAGAGGTGCTTGAACTCATAGCTCGAGTTTGAAAGTGATGTGGCTCGAGCTCGAGAATAAATTCAAAACATCAAGTTGATATCATGAACTGATAGACATGTATGATGGGTTGAGCCATTCATCTCAATGATAATATTCCTAAGTTGGAAAGATCATATGGATTGAGTTTTAGAGTGAAATACTTAGGAATAAGATAATAGCTCTAGGTGAATGACAACACTAGAACATCACCAAGTTAGCATGGTCGTGAATAAACAGATCAAGATCAACCTAGTTACTAGGATGTTTGGGGTAATGAAGTGTGAAATAAGCATCAGTGAGCTCAACCATCATGAGAATGAGGTGGTGAGAAGGTTATCTCATAAACTACCCAAAAATACTCGAGAGGTAAGTTTTTCTTAGAATGAAGGTGAATAATATTTGGACGTTGAAGGCGAATCATCCCGTATGATCTCGCTTGCAACTCATGAGTCACTCACCAAGAGGTTCAAAGAGAAGCCCAATTGGGGATTTTGGGGGCCTTAGACTTTAAGAGGCCAATTTCTAAAGAACTTAGTGGTAGATTCGATGTCAAAACCCATGGGAAAATAAGCCAAGCAGTGTCATGGAGGATGAGTAAAGGTAAAATTTGAGTTGGAAAAATTTTAATCTAGCGATGGCTGAGTTGGTAAAATAGCATCGATATTCCACACTTTGGTTATGGTCATGGGAATTCCATAAGCATATGGCCAAGTTGGAATCACGAGATGGTGATCCAAGAGATAAATCCTTCCAAATAAATGTGTCATCAATAAACTGAATCAAATGTCAAAGCATCTCATTAGTTCATGAATGTGAGTAATGTTTAACTAGCTTAGTGAGTTTTTTGGAGTCCGATTCCATCGCCAAGTTATCGGGAAATTCATTCGATGACTTTGTTTACATGGAAGGTTTCGCAAAAGGTAATGAATAAGAAAGCAAGCTCAATGGGTGATTCGATGTAGAGATGGTCACGTAAGGAGCTTGTGAGGATGAGGAATTCGAGGTGATAGGTCATGGTCATAAGATGTTTAAATGTTTTGATAGCGTGAAGGAATCAACAATGAGCTCATGAAAAGTGAGTTCATGACGAGGGAAACATGACACTCACTGTGGCTTGGCAGGTGGTGTTGAGTGAGCTTAGGGATAGAGCTCATGAACAAGAAAATTTCATAGCTCATTGGTGGTGATTACATAATTAAGAGCTCGATGATGAGCTCAGTGTAGAGCTCAATATAGAATAATCTAGAGCTCGGTCATAGATTTTTAGGAGGAAGATAACTCAATGGAACCATGGCAAGTGACTCGTCAATCAACGTGTGAACATGGATCTTGGCTCGATTTTGGAGCAAGACACAAGCTCGACGCAGAATCTTGGTAGTCAAGAGATGCGAGGTAATGCAACGGTGGTGAACTCAGCGGTGATCACTTTATGATGGTGTCATTGCTCGGTGACAAGAATGGAACTCGATGCATAAGAAGGGAAGTCAAGATGTTTTTCTATGTGAAATCCCAACCGAACATAGAAAATTTTGAGCTCGTGTGAGGACTATGAATGCCAAATCGAATGTCACACTATGTTGGAGGAGAGCTTGATCTTTGATCCGGCTTCCTGAATGCATGCATGGTGCCGAAGGTGATCTCAATACATTCATAACATGAGGACTGAGGTGATTGTTAAAAGGAGCTTATAGTTGGAGTGGAGATCTCGACAAGTAACGTGAAGAGCTCAAATAATTTGAGCAAACAGATCTCATAGAGACAAACCAAAGGTGTGGAAGAACTCTATGGAGCTCAAAGTGTAGAAGTTCACTTAGAACATGGCTCGGTAAGAATAAAATGAGCTTGGTGGAGAGCTCAATCTAAGACAAGTTACTCGACATGATGAATTTGAGCCCTAGAAAGCAATACATGATTCCAGTGGGGATCTTATGAGCTTTCTGATGTAAAAATGAATGTGAAGAGTGATCCATGACTCACTCAAGCATACACACAAGTTACACCAGGTGATCAAGGGAATAGCTTGGAGTGAGTTCATGGGTCACGTTGCAATTAGCTCACTCAATTCTATGGAATAGAGGAGCTCAGTGCTTAGTCAAATCTCACAGAAGATTAACTCATTCAAGTCGATGCATATGGGAAGGAAAGGTATCTCATGGAGTTAGGTCACATGATGGATCATTAAGAGCTCAATTTGGTAAATGTAAAACAAGAATGAGTAGAGTCAGTGGAACATGTAAGCAAGACTACCATATTTGAATGTAAAGGACCTCATACTTGGAAAGTTCAACACTAAGAAAAATGGTGATTTGGTTGGGCATAAAACTTAGTAGAGTATGAGAGTGACTCAAACAAAGATCAACTTGGAGCAAGTTGTGTTGGTTGATGCAACGGTGCAAAGGAGTTCGATTATGGCAACCTAAAAGAGGAAATCGGTGATGGTCTTGGTGGTAGTGAGCCAATGCAATGGAAAGAGGAGCTCGAGCCCAACTTGGTGAGCTAGCTCGGTGATCCAACCACCTAGTTAGGCTATTTTTGGCTTATTGTCACGGACCCCCACCTCTTTAATGCAAACTAGTTTTTCAGGGGGGTCCCTCCATTATTTTTTAATTAAATTAATATTGTTATTTTAAATATTTTATTAATAATATTTTTATTTTTTATTTAAATATTCCTTTAATTAATTGAGAGGATTAGGTCAACAGGAAATTGATGGCACATGATGGAACCTTCTCAAGTGGTTCAACCAATTATAATAAATGAACAATCATGTGCCTTCAATTTAGGAAGGGAATTTATGAATTCTTCTCTCTCTCACACAAATTCTTCTATAAATGTAAGTTGGAAGCTCATTCCAATAGGTTGGACAAGTTAAACTTCTGAGATAAGTGTATATTTTTCAAGAAACCTCCTTCTTCTACAAGTTGTTCTTATATGTTGAGGGAAATTTCAAGCCTCCTTTCAAGACTGTAATGGAAACTATTGCCTCTTCTAAATGTATGATGCATTGTGCATGTTATTAAAGTAATAAAAGTGTGTGTTTTGTGACTAATCTTGTTCCTTTCATCCTTTTATGCTTCTTTGTGCCTTACTCATGCTTGTAGGTACACTTTGCAAGATCAAGTTTCTATTGCAGGTTCTTTGAGTTATGTGCTTATCAAGTAGTGAAGTACTACATGCAGTTGATTTTTGGTGTTTTTCAACCCTTCTCAAGTTCATCCTTCTTCACTAGGTGATATATTGTTTTTCTAATCAAGTTTAACAAAGGGAATGCATGATTCCTAGTTTGTGGTGTTTTGTACCCTCTCTACATTGAAGTAGGTAAAGTTGACTTGTGGTACACGCACACTCTTCAAATCAACCCTTCCTAAGTCTAGAAACACCCTTTATTTGGTGCATCACCATCCCTATTATAGTTTCATTTATTGTAAATATATTTCCCTAAAACCCATGAGAATGTTAGCATAGGAGTAGATAACCATTTTATTACACTAGGAGTATTACAACACTTAGTTTAGGAAGAGGAAGTCGGCCTTCTTTGGAGGTTCACCTCGAGCCCAAGTCCCATAGCTTGAGAGGTGATCCCATGTTTCCCAATCACACTAAACATCATGTTCACATTTTGGCCATTCGAGGGTGCAAGTGATTTGGCGACAATAGTTTTTGGCATGCCCGGTGGGATAGAGTTGGTACTTCTCTTCTCTCTTGCAAAAATCAAAGTACCTCGCAACTTTATATCTTTGGATTTTAAATATCGATGTGTTAACTTATGAGAAGAATTCAGACAATATCTTCTTCAAAAAAAAGGAAATTATCAGCATATCAAACTTTGTCTCCTCCAAGGAGAAATATAAGAGGCATCTCAACATCACCAATCATTGCACAAAGATCACCTCATAGGGGTCATTCAACTCCCCTTACAAAACCACCCAGAATAATCAACCTTTCATTAATATAACAAGGAACCAAGTTTTTCCCCCTTCAATTCAAGCATTCCTCTTATGTTAGCTCAACATGACCCTATACCTATTGCGGCACTCAAAATTTTACCCTTCTACACAAGGGAAACTCACGTTACTCCAATGGAACATATTCTTGATGTAGCTAGCATTTTTGCAGTACATAATATCACAGAGGAAACATTGCGGTTAGACTTCTTGCTACCTCTTTCAAGGGAAAATCACTTTAATGGTTTCAAGGGTTAAGTGTTGGTACTATAACCACTTAGGACAAGTTAGGAGAAAATATTTGTAAACAATTTGAAGACAAGAGTGATCACCTGTCACTCTTGGAACATCTCACTACCATAAAGAGATCTCCCCAAGAATACATGAGTGATTTCAACTTCCAATTCCACAAGACTTGGAATAGGATTCCAAACTCATAAATCCTTCTCCAAATAATGCATTCTTATACTATTTGTAAGCCTTGAATAGTGATATAGCATTTATGATCCAGTCCATGGGAGGGACTACACTACCTGATGTCTACGAATTTTCCTAAGAGCAAAGAATTCCTTAATCCAAGCTGGAAAGATAGCTCCACAACCACCAATTCCATTGTCTCTAGATATTACAAACAATTAGCTAACCATTTCTCCTATTCTAGCATATTCCAAGCAACTAGTTCATTCTACCCCTACCTCTTCAAATGGCCTATTTGAAAATATATATTCTTGCTAAAATTTTGGGAATGATCTTGTTGCACTCAAGAGGAAACAATTTCAATATAATTGTCCATACCAACCAAAAAATCAATAGTATCAAGCGAACCATCCTCCTTTTCAAGGGAAAAATCAACCACAAAATTCAACCACAAGTCAAGTTGTGAATTTCAGGCATTTGAAATTCCAAAATTCTCTTATTGCTAGCTCATCAAGAGCCATAGTAGTTATCCAAAATAATCTAGTTCAAGACTACAAATGGTATTATCCTTGTTCTCAACCCCACAATCAAAATCTTTTCCCAATGGAGTTCTTAGCTAGGCCCTTATGGTTCAAATTGTATCTTCCCTTCAGATCCAATAGAAAATTCATCTATGCAAGAAATAGTAGATCAATCGCAGGCACCTAAAGAAACCACTTTGCTAAATTGGCAAGCAGAAGATTTTTGCGAGTTGAATATAAATTCCTCATCAGTGGCAGCAAACACTCATTCCAAAAAGAGATAAATATAACCTCAACCTTCCAAATTTGATCAATCATCCACTTCACAAATTTAGCCACAAGCATCAATTGATAAATATGTAGGAAAAAACCACCTGAAACACACTAGCTAGCCAAGCTGTAAGGAAAGAAGGTTCATCATGCATCATGGTACCCAACAAGCATTTTCTAAAGGAGGATCCTAAAACCCAAAGAAGTGTTATAAAATTAGGAGAAATTCCCTTCAGCATAGTGGAATAGATGAATAAAACCAACCTAAGTGTTATTATGTGAGACACACTCTCAATCCCCTCTCAGAGGAACTTGTTACGAGAGGCTCTAAATAGTTTTGTTACAAATGACAAATCATTGGATCTTGGAACAGAAGCTCTACTACGAGTTTGTGTCAACCGAAAGGAAAAATATTCCTAAGGAAAAAACCACCACCATTCTATATTTCCCTGATCATTGGAAACCACTTGGTACATAATTGCATGATCGATTCTGGAGCCAGTAGATCAGTCATGCCCAAAAAAATTGTAGATGTACTAGGCATACAATATGCACCAAATTGCAAGAGGAGTTGTTTAGCTGGATGTCACAACCATTAAAACTATTATATTTATAAAAGGACTTCAAATTAACACCCATGCATGCCCAAGTTTTTCATTTACGTAAGATATATCATTCATTTATCTCCCTCCTCTCTTTGTCATCTGCTTATCACGATATTTCACTTTGCCAAGATGGGTGGTTATCTATCGGTCGATCGGTCATATATGATTCTCAAGAATCAATACAAAACCAAAGTAACTATAAGGTAGGAACCAATCTTCCATAATCATGTAGAACCCTACACTGTTAGTCCTATAAATGGGAATTATACAATCAGTGATCCAGAAGAAAAAGATGTTGATCATGAATTGACTACTCTTGTTGAAGAAGTCCCTAATACTATGTTGGATGAAGTAAGTGGAGATCATCAGTATGATCCCTACGTTAATGTATTAGTAGAGGAAGAAGTTGTTTTTCTTCTGTTGGAAGAGACGGGATTGGGTACATACTGCATTCACAAAGAAGGTACAATCATACCACAACTTGTCAAAACATAAAACAATTCTAAAGGACTGTGGAAATTATTCTTCGATGGTTCGAGGAGTAAGAATGGATCTGGTGTTGGCATCATGCTAATTTCTTTAGAGGGAGATAATTACTTCTCATATTTCTGGTTGCAATTCAGTTGCACTAACAATGTTGTTGAATATGAGGCCCTTTTACAAGGAATTCAACTAACTCAAAAAAGGGAATCAAAGCCCGATATTTTTGAGACAAAGTGAGTTAGTTGTTCATCAAGTGATGGCATGCACAGTGCATCCAAAAATGATCTTTTAAGATCATACAAGAACCTATTATGGGACCTTATTGAATATTTTGAAGCTTTTGGGATCTATGCAGTTCCTAGAAATCAAAATCAAGATGTTGATAGGATTCCTACAATTGGCTCGCAATATGACATACATGTTGAAATCATGAAATAAGGGTGGAAATATTTTAAAATAGTGGTTCGATCTCAGTAGTTCCCAATAATGTGAGTAGCTGGTAAGTTTTTATTAGTGACAAAAAATTGTCCTTTTCCTTCAAGAAGAGGTGGAGTTTGCTGAAAATAATCAAGATAAGTTGTAAGAATCATATGGTTATCAAATCATAAAATTGAAGAGAAACAAGCTACAAAAAAATTTTACTACTTTGGAATCCATTTTCAATTCAGATGATCAAGCCAAAAGATAGAGCTCTAACACGGTGGTCAAAGAAGAATATTTTGAGGAAGTCGAGATAGTCGATGAAAAGGTTCTGAAGATTGGTAAAGTGTGTACCCCATAAGAGAAACAATATTTCATCAAACTCTGTCAATATTATCATGACATTTTTGTGTGGAGCTATAAATACCTGTGTAGTTTTGATCCAAGTCTAGCACAACATACCATCAAACTAGATCCTAATGCCAAGCCAGTTCCCTAGAAATAGAGGCCAATTAATCCCAAAATCAAGCCACTAATGAGAAAGGAGCTAACCAAACTCATCAGGCCTATAATTTTTCCCATCAAGTACTCCTCTGGGTAGCCAATCTGGTCCCCGTAAGGAAAAAATAACGGGAAATTCGGTTTGCGTGGATTTCGAGGATTTAAATCATGCCTCATTGAAATATCATTATCCTCTTTCATCAATGGATCAAATCCTTTAAATGGTGGTAGGACCTCAAATATTTTCTTTTCTCAATGGATATTCAGGTTAAAATCAAATTCTAGTCCAATAATCGACTCAATTCAAAACAAATGGCTTCCACTACCAAGTGGGGCACGTATGCTTACAAAAAAATGCCATTTGGATTGTCCAATGTCGAGGCTACTTTCCAATAAGCCATGGACATGGAATTTAAGGGAGTAATCAATGATATCATTTTTGTTTACCTTGAGGATATAAGTGTATACTATAAGCATGCAGAAGACCACATCACACATCTAAGGAAGGTTTTCCAAAGATGTAGGGAGTTTGGGGTTTCACTTAATCCCAAGAAATGTATTTTTACAGTACATGAGGGAAATTTGTTGGGGAATGTTGTTTCAGTGGAAGGATATCAATCGATCCATTGAGGATCTATTCGATTATGTCCTTATCTCTCCCAAGTCACAAGAAGGGTGTCTAGAGTTTTTAGGAACCATAAATTTTGTGTGGAGATTCATCCCTCAATTCACAAAGATTGGATAAACCACCGACATCCATGCTAAAGATAAACATGCCATTTTCATGGAAAAAGAAGGAAGGGAGAGCTTTGAAGCCATCAAAATGGCCATTTCTCAAGCTCCCATGCTAGTGAACCCCATGTTTGATAAAGACTTTAGCCTTTATGCTTTTACAGGTCAAGAGAGCATTTAAATTATCCTCACCCAAAAAAATGATGACCTGATAGAGCAACCAATTGATTTCTTTAGTCAATCCCTCAAAGACTATGAGCTCAAATATTCATTCATTGAAAAAAAGTGTCTTTCTGGTTATTTGATCTTTGAAGAAATTCAAGCACATGTTGTCCAACAACAAAATTCATCTAATGGTGTCTCATCCAAGTGTTAAGGACTTTTTGTTGAATAAAGAGATGAACGAAAATCATGTTGGATGGATCACGAAGGTGATGGAATATGATGTACATATCAAAGCTACAAAACTTGTCAGAGGTAAGGTTTGTGTCAACAACTTATTGCAAACATGGAATCAAAAGGTGATGAGAACGTGACACTCCTAAACACTGATGAAGGTGATGATCAAGTTGACTAGTTATCCAAAATGAAGAATTTCCTTTTCTCGAGTATATCCTGTGAACATGGATAAAAATCAAAGACACACCTTCCGTATTAAATCTAGTCCATATGTTCTAGGTAGATAATGTTCTCTTTCGAAAGGATTTGAATGTTTCTCTCCTTCAATGCATGGGACTGGAATAGGTAAGTAAGATACTAGAAGAGTTTCACAATGGCTTATCTATAGGAAATTATTCTACATGAATAATTGCTACCAAGATCATGTGAGTCACTACTATTGGCTAGATTTTTTCAAAGATTCCCAACTCTAGAAGGAAGTGTAAGCAATGTGTCTTTTTCACCTGGTAAGCATAATTTGGTAGCTCTCCCACCGCATCCAATTCAAGTGGGGTTTGGATTTCATCAGAATGATTAATCCTTCATCTAGTGACAAACATAAATGGGTCCTTATTGTAACTAAATATTTTACTCGATGGACAGAGGTGGTAGCATTGAAGGAGAAAATGAGAAGGCGCTTCTTGATTTCTTAGAAGGTATAATGAAAAAATTTGGTGTTCCATTCACAGTCATTTCGATAATGTGATGGCTTTTCTTGGTCTAAAGTTGGGTGAATGGGCTCTTAAGAATGGGTTCTCCTCAAAATTTCATCTAATTACTATCCGAAGGAAACATATTGGTTGAGTCCTGCAATAAGAACGTCATGCAAGGATTATCAAGTTCATAATGGAGACTAATAAGAGGACTTGGAATTTATACCTTAAGACTACCTTATGGGAAGATCGAATCACACCTAAAAGGGCCATCAGAAATTCTCCTTTCATGCTTGTATATGGAAGGGAAGTAAAATTTCCGCTCTCCTTAGAGTTACCTTCTTTGGAGTTAGCTCATCAACTTGAAGTTATGGAGAGTGATCCTTTGACAATCATGTTTATTGAACTCGTAGAGTTGGAAGAAGTATGAAACAAGGCTATGAAGAATTTGGAGCAACATCCGGCTCAAGTTAAGAAATCTTTTGTCAAGAAAGCATCCAACATGCATTTTCAAGAGGGAGATTTAGTTCTCAAATGGAATGAAGATAGAGCTAAAACAAGAAAACATGCCAAGATTTATGCTCTCTGGAGTGGGCCATATATCATCACAAGTTGCAAAGATGTAAATTCTTTTTTCTATAAAGGCTCAATAGAGAAAAAATTCCCATTCTTGTAAATGGGATACATCTCAAATTATTTTTTAGAGGCATTCCACCCCTATACATTTTATTTAGGTGTTTTCCTCCAATTTCTTATGTGCATTGTTGTTTTTGTTGTTATTTTGCTTTCCTTGTTGTTGTGTTTTGTGTTTCTCATACACAATGTGTCGAAGGTAGAGGTTTTGTAGGAGAAGGAAGATTCAAAGTTTCCATAAGAGTTTCAAATGGTTTCTTCATTTAAAATTCTGTAGTATTCCATAGATGCCAACTATTTATCAGATTCAGTATACTTCATGCTTAGCATTCCAGGGAGGCCCAAGATCGGCAATTCTCAAGGGGATTCCAGGATATATCATAAAGATCAAATCACTTTTAGGATTCCAACATTGACTCCATGACCAATGGATGACTTAAGGCTACTAGAATCATGCTTAACAAGAAATCATCCCTGAGAGGTCGCCCAAATTGTTATCCAATTTTACACACTTGGAAAAATCAACCAAAGAGGTTATGTTGTGCTCTAGTCCCGACATGCCCATTTTCGGTCATCGTGGGGATAAATTAATTAAAATTGATAAATTATGTTGAGGAGGTATTATTATATCTCTATGATCCCCAGATTTTGAGAAAAATCTAGGAGGATTAAAAATTTTCAAGGTCAAGGGTGAGAGTGTTCCAAAAGGGTCTATGAACTCAAAATAGATCACTGAGAAGCTTGGTGAGTTGATATCATGTATAAGGTGGGAATTGAGTTTTATTATCTCGGTTGAGCCATATCAATTACATGGGGTTATATTAAGGTTGAATGTGATCATATCATGTCATGGAATTTGACATTAAGTCTAACAATGAAGAGACTCATGGTGAACCTCGGTATCCAATTAGGTATCCTTGGGATTTGGTAAGGTTGATGACTTAGAATGCTCACTTATCGGTGGGTGAAAAACAACTCTACAAAATATAGCAAAGATATGAACGAGCGTCGACTCAAAGACATGGAGGGTGGTTGGATGAGCTAAGTAGTTTGGTTTGGTTTTTCATAGGAAGCTTGAGGGATGAGTTATTTAGAGACAGGGGTTGAGGTGCTAGAGGTGATAAACTCATATTAGGAAATAGACTAGTTCAAGACTTGGAAAGGCGAGCTTGATAGCCAAGCTCAGTGAGTGAGTCGTTTGAAGGATAATGTTATAGACTTCTTGGTGTTAGCTTAGGCCAAGTTTAGAGATCAAAATGATGTGGAGAAGACATCTCAGAAGCCCGATGAGAGGCATCATAGAGATAAGACTTGTGGGTCAAGTTTAACGTAGAGCCATAGCGAGGCAAGGATCTTAAGATGTTGGTGAGTTGGATCATGTATGGTAAACGGTTGTGCATGGTGATGTAAATCAAAAAGTTAAAGTGGTTCATTGAGAAATATTAGATGGAACCAAGTGATGGTTGACAAAATTGATCTCGGCATTAATTTGGAGAATCGGGTAGGATTTGTATACATCAAAATTAATTTTTCATGGAGATATTAAAGGTGCTTGAACCCATAGCTCGGGTTTGATAGTGATGTGGTTCGAGCTCAGGATCAACTTAGAACATTGAGTTGAGATCTTAAACCTAATAGACATACATGATGGGTTGATCCATTTGACTCAATCATAATATTCTTGACTTGGAAAGATCATATGGATTGAGTTTTAGAGTGAAATAATTAGGAACAAGATAATATCTCTAGGCAAGTGACAACACTAGAAAATTCATCGAGTTAGCATGGTGGTGAATAAACGGTCGGGATTAACCAGGTTACTAAAATGCATGGGGTAAAAAAGTGTGAAATAAGTAACAACAAGCTCAAATATCATGAGAATGAGGCAATGAGAAAGCTATCTTGTAGACTATCGAAAAATACTCAAGAGGTAAATTTGTCTAAGAATGAAGGTGAATAATTTTCGACGACGTTGAAGGCAACTCGGCTTATATGATCTCAAGTGCAACTCATGTGAGTAAGCTTGATGGAATATGTTCAAAGGGAAGCTGATTTGGGGAGTTTCGTGGGGCTTCAATTTTTAAGAGGAAAATTACCAAAGAACTCGGTGGTAGAATCGATGTCGAACCCATGGGAAAATAAGCCAAGCCGTGTTATAGAGGATGAGCTAAGGAAAAATTGAGTCGAAAAAAAATTTATCTAGTACTGGGATGAGTTTGAAAAATATCATCAAGATTTCACACTTTTTTATCACCATGGGAAATTCACAGGAGCATGGCCAAGTGGGAATCACAAGATCTGAGCTAAGAGTGAAATCATGCCAAAGAAACATGTCATCAATAAACCGAGTCGGATGCCAAAGCATCTAGTTAGTGCGTGAAGGTGAGTAATGTTTAATGATTTTAGTGAGTTATGGGCAGTCTAAGTTCATTTCCAAGTTATTAGGAAATTCATTCAATGATTCATTTCGTGGAAGGTTTCACAAAAGGTAATGAAGAGGCAAGCAAGCTTAATGGGCATTTTGATGCAAAGATGGTCACGAAGGAGCTTGTGAGGGTAAGTACCTTGGGGTGATAGGTTAGGTAACGACATGTTAAAAAAATTTGATAACATGAAGGAATCAATAGAGAGCTCATGAAAATTGATTTTGCGATGAGGGAATCATGGCACTCACGTGGCTTAGTGGATGATGTTGAGTGAGCTCGGGGAAAATCTCTTGAAGAGAAGCTCATAGCTTGGTGGTGGTGAGTAAACAAGTAAGATCTCATTGATGATCTTAGTGTATAGCTCAATATAGAAGAATCCAAATCTCGGTCACATATTTTTAGGAGGAAGATAACTCGGTGGAACAATGGCAAGTGACTCATCAATTAACATGTGAACATGGAGCTCGCTCAATCGTGGAGTAAGATACAAGCTCAACTCAGGGAATCTTGGCAACAAGTGATTCCAAGTAACTTAGATCGATGTGAGGTGATGTAGTAGTGGTGAACTTTGCGGTAATCACTTTGTGATGGTTTTGGTGCTCGGAACAAAAATGGAACTCAATGCACAAGAAGGGAAGCCGAGATGTTTTGTTATGTGAAAGCCTAACCAAACATGGAAAATCTTGAGATCATGTGAGGATTGCACATGCCAACTCGAATGTCACACTATGTTTGAGGAGAGCTTGATCTATGATCCAGCTTCTTAAATGCATGTATGGCGCCGAAGATGAGCTCAACGCATTCGAACATGGGGACCGAGGTGATTCTTTGAAGGATCTTGTAGTTGGAGTGGATATCTCGAAAAGTAACATAAAGAGCTCAAATTGTTTAAGCTTAGTTCAAACAGAGCTCGTAGAGATAAACCCATGTGGAAGAACTTGGTGGAGCTCAAAGACAGAAATTCACTCGAACATGGCTCGGAAGAATAAAATTAACTCAAAGGAGAGCTCATTATAGGACAATTTACTCGGACGTGATGAATTAGAGCCGTGAGAATGAAAGACACGAGTCTAGTGGGGAGCTCATGAGCCCACCAATGTAAAAATTAATGTTAAAAGTGATCCATGACTCACTCAAGCATACGCATGAGTTACACAAGGTGGCCAAGGGAATATCTTGGAGTGAGTTCATGGGCTGAGTTGCATTGAGCTCAGTCCAATGTTGAAACAAAGGAGCTTTCTACTTAGTCAAATCTCACGGAAGATTAACTCATGCAAGACAATGCATGTGGGAAGGAGAGGTAGCTCATGGAGTTAGGTCATACTTGTGAAGAATTAAGAGCTTGATTCAGTAAATGCAAAACAAAGACGAGAAGATTCGGTGGAACATGTAAGCAAGCCTTCCATATTTGAATACATAGGAGCTCATACTTGAGGTAGGTTCAACATTGAGTGAGATGGAAATTTTATTGGGCATAGAACTTGGTGGAGTATAAGGGTGACTCAAACACAAGATCAACTCCGAGTGAGTTGTGTTGGGTGATGTGGTAGTTCAAAGGAGTTCAGGTGATGGTGAGCTAATGGGAGGAACTTCATGTAGGCTATAATTCACCAATAAAATCCTGCATGCCGGCACATCACTCATTCTAGACTGAGCACTCACCCGAAGCATGTAAGGGTACCTAGCCCCTCTTTAGGGTTGATGTTGTAGGATGTTAACATGATGAATACTTAATGCATTTAGATCCACCATTAATACATCATTCTACAGTGTATGTTCAGATCTAGATCTAAGGAATAACATACTTAAATGATAAACATGATGAAATAAAGCATGCAAGAACCAATTATACTCATAATTAACACTCTAATTCAGCCAATACACTCCATTATATTAAACATGATAAATACATAGAATCTCATTACAATAGATAATACCATAGTTTATGCACACATCAGATTTGGCAGCATAACCTCACAATAATTTAGTTCTCATACACCTCTACTATACTACGTAGTTCATTACATATTTATAAGGGTGGGGACTTTCCCTTCACCGCTTATCTAATCCCAAAATAGGTCACATGCTAAAAATAGCCATGTTCCTTTACAATTACAGCCACACATGCAAGTGCACTAACAATAGATCTCTCCTAGTTAACTGTCAGTAGAAATTCTATCTTTAGCCCACATCCATGCAAAGCACCCCATATCTTCTCTTCCAAAATAGTTGATGTGTTTCACACAATTCTTCATCTCATTTGACTTCTTTACACACCATCTTCCAAAAATAAATCATAATTGTGAAAACGGCTAAGTCTCGAATCTGTCTTTGTCCTCTGCATGCAATTCCTTCCCGATCCTCCCACACCTTTAAACGCACTTTGTTATTCCACATGAATCTTTAGTATGCCTTCTGCTAAGTGTTTATACATTGTCTTCTCAACATTACCCCACACTAACTACATTTCCACCCCGGAATGGGTACCTCTTGAATTTTCAAAGAATGAGAAAGAATATAAATGGAAGATAGTAAAGAATTTTCTATACAAAAGAATGATTTACTCAACAATATCCTCTGCTTCAACTGGAAGAATCAATCCTGGATATTCTTCCTTTATGTATGTCACTCACTTAGTGTGGCCTCTACTTTTTCTAGAATATCTACGCTGCAATAGAAACCAACTCATCTTGGGAAATTTCTCCCTTTTCATTTTGCAAAACCAAAACAATGTTGGACATTGTAGACATTCTTCCTTCTAGTAAATCCATCTTCTACACTATAATCTTCCCCATCTCATCTAACCTTTCCTTATGGGGTTCTTATGCTGCTATAATGGTCTCACACTTTTGTTTTACCAATGTCAACCTCTCTGACACGACCCAGTGTCTCATCCTTCATCACTTTTAGGAATTCATTGTCCTCTACCATGGTCCTTATCTTGATGACTACCTCCAAAGTTGTGTAAATTTTCAATGCCTAGTCTACTTTCCTCAACTCCTCCTGCAAGTTTTGGAGAAATGCCTCATAAGATGTAATCTTCCTCGTCACCAAAACCTTTTCTCGCTCTTCTTCCTGCTCAGGATATTTTGGTGCTAGCATGCATATAGGTCCATCCTCAAGCACCAAATCCACCAAGGTACATACATAATGCATTTCTAAAGGAAATTTAGGTACCTTAGACTCCAAATGTGGTCTTTCTTTTAGGACATGGTCTCCAATTTCCTCTACCATGCTGATGAAAGCATTGTTCTTCTTCTTCTCTAAGTCCTTCTCTTGTCATAGGTGCACTATCTCTACATCTTTGGCCTTGATCTCTTCTTTCAACACCCTAATAGTTGTAGTTTTATCCACATTCCTCCTTGCCACCTCTGTAGATACCTTCACCAAGGCATTACTTACTTGTTCATCTGACATAATAGTAGGCTTTACTTTGTTATGTTTCTTACCTGAGGTGTCTTCTTCAATATTCTTGATACACGGACTCTTCACATATGTCGAAGTTTGGTTCATCCATATGTGTTTGCATTGACCAAGATAGTTGTTTCCTTGTGCGCATGGTGGCCATGTCCTCATCCATCAACTCCCATCCATACAATTCCTTAAGGCCCACCGTGCTTTGGAAATGGGTGTGGACAATTTTACTTGTGTCCTCAAAGCATATCCCATGACCAGTGCAATATACTCCCACTTGTCCTCTTTAATATTGGCCCCTTAGGAACTTGAGCGCCAAGATTTGGAGCTTGTTCTACTATTCCTGAGCAATATCTCATGTTGTCCCATCTACCTCCTTTACTCCTCCATCCTTCATTTATTTTTCCTTTGGTTCTTCCACATCCTCTCTGGTGGCATATGAGATTTGGACATGCTATCCTCAAATTCTTTTTCCTCCTTTCTCAGCTTCAAATTTCTCCTCCTTTTCTTAGCTATCTCCTTCTGTGGAGAGATTCATGGTGATCTGTGCACTGACTATGGTGTAGCACCTTGGGTTCTAGTTCTTCTGAATACCCTTTTGAAGTGGCACTCTCCTTGTACTGCATCCAGTCCTCATCATCTCCTTCTTGCACCTAAGGTGGTGTAGTCGCACACTTAGTTCCTACCTTTTCTATAGGCTACCTTCATCCTCTATGCTCCAGGCCACCACTATCTTCTCATTCATCCTCCTCTTCATCCACCACTATAGTCTCGTAGGTTGTGGAGTTGGCACATTCTCTATAATATGTTTACCCTTAGGCAGTCCCAGCACGAAATCATTTTCCACATTTTTTTATCCATCTTGGGCTTGAGTTGAAGATACACAAGCATTGCTCCAACGTCTCTAACTACCAAGCTTACCATCTTTATGCTTATTACATCTGAGATAAGCCTCTCACCCTAGGCAGTCTGTCCTAGATATACATATGTTTTTCTCAAAGTGTGATAATCACAATCTACCTTATCTGTGATGAATCTTAGGTGGCACGCATCTGTGAACCGGTGAATTGATGCCTAGAAGTAGCATGTTGTGAAGGCATATGGCAGTTTGCACCAAGGGATCCAAGCTTTGTCCTTCATCGCAAATCATGCGATGCAAAAATGTTGGTAGACTACAAACTGTACTACCTTACCCACCACCAAAGGTAACTCCTTGGGTATGCGCCACTCCTCTTTGAATGCCATGCGGAGCCTATCATACCACATTTCTACCCTCTATTTAAATGGCCCACCCATGGTCCCTTTGCATAAGTATTTATCAAATCTTTCTGCACAGAGATTTATTTTCCATGGGGTACTCCCAAATCTTTTCCTTTGGCCCATCGAGACACTCCAATATCCATAAACACCAAAGATAATAAAATAGCGCCAAAACTAATTTTGTCACCTGTACATGCTTTTACAATAATTATCTCTGCTATGTAACCCACAATATTGTAGATCACTCCTTGAGACATTTTCCTTGCAATGTGTAACCACATTGTATTCACCTGCAACCACCTTTCTTGGTCATTCAACTTTGTTATCAGATGTGCAGCTACTTGTACCACTTTGGGTACTTCTTCAATTTATCAATTTCCATGTTGTGTGGACCCTTGGTATATCCTAGCTCCTTCTTTATCTCTAGGATCGCTGCTTTATCTATTAAGTTACTCTCCAGATCTTCTCCTAAGGCCCTTAATCCTGTTACTATTGAAATTAAGGTGGTTGTGATTCTAACCCTTCATTCGGTGAAGTAGAAGAATTCCTCATGGACTCTTCTCATCAACCATCAATACAATGGTTCATACTTTCCAAAATATGGCATCTCATACAACTAGTAGACTCCAATCTTCTTTATCAATTTCTCTCCAACGTCATCGTATACTGGCCTATCTTCTATTGTGCACTTGTTTGTTTTTGTGCTCAAAAATACATCTAGTTCCTTCTTATTATCGGTGTGCGATGGTTGTAATTACTAATCTTACATTTACAAATGTGGGAATCCCATTCTTGTCCCACAATCATGCCCTTTGGATACTACATTTTTGATAAATTACTCTAGGAGCAATTTCTTCTTCCACTTTGACCTTCTTCTTCCCTTTTACTCCTGCTACAGGTGCTTTCTTTGGTGCCATTTAAAAATCTCTCCTTTCTATCCTCTATAACAAGCAAGTTAAAACCCTAGTTCAAATCTCTATGCCCTAGTGGAAATCACGTGCCCTAGCTCTTTTGTAACGTGTCTGCTTCACTCAAACCCTTCACCTATGGGGACACAAGCTTCTCCTATGCACAAATCTTCTCTCCACATTTGGTTTCACACTCTTCACACCTCAACATGATTCACTCAGCTTGTTTGCACTTATCTCTTTTCAAATTCTCACAATTTCAATGGTAAGAATGAACTCGCATCCCATCCTTATATATATTTTCAAAAAGTTAGTGCATTTATTTCTCCTTCACCTACCAATAATCCTCTCATTAATCGACCATTTTCATTCTTTCTGTGTGGTACATCTTCATGCCCAAGCTATAACCTTCTAGCACACCTTCCTACCTTCTAGCCACAGACTTCTCTTCATGTGCCTCCATGCACCCGAGTACCTTGCCATTGCACCTTCCCTTGGTAGTTCCCATGGCCCCTACTTACCTCATATTATACTTGTTTCTTCATTCATCTCCACTTATGGTCCTCATTTCCAAAATTAATCTCTCTTTTTTAACAATTCTCCAACTTGAATAGCACTCATAGAAGTTTTTTTCTTTCATGTGTACTTATTTTCAACATCTTGTACCTAGATATCAATAACCACCCCACACTAATGGTATGTGTAGTCCTCTCAGGCATAAAAATTTCTTCAAATAATAATTAGCTTTTGGTACACAAATGCGCTTATTACACAAAAACACCAACTAAATTGAAAAATCATAGTGATGAAGAAGGAAATACATTAAGGAAATACATAATTGAAAACCTAATCTAAATGGAAACATTGCCTTATTACAAACACCAAGAAGACTTATTTATAGTAGGGCTTCAGCCTACTCCGTTGAAGTACCCAGGTAGCAGTGTTCCATCAAGTGCCTCTAATTGGAAAGCACATGTTTCAAGTATGTGAGTGATAACATATGGCCCCAACCAATGTACTTTGAGTTTTCCTGGATGGCACAAAAACTTAGAATCATAAAGGAGCACCATCTGATCCAATCTCAAATTTTTTATCCCTGATGTGCCTATCATGCCATGTTTTTTTCCTGGAATTTTCTTTTTTTACTCCAACGTGTTATTTCTCATTGCTCATCCAACTTGATTAAATTTTCAATCCATTCTTCTAATGCTTTTTCATCAGCTAGACCTCTAGCGCACGTAATACGTAAAGAAGGTAGCATGAATTCCATAGGAAGAACTTGATTCCGCACCAAACACTAACTAAAATGGTATGGCTTTGTTCAACCTTTTATATGTTGTTTGATATGCCCAAAGAACTGCAGACACTTTATCATCCCAATCCTTTCTTCCAACATCACAAATTTTTGTCAATGTCTGACTCAAAATCTTGTTAAAATCCTTAGCAGTCCCATTTTCCTGAGGATGATATGGTGTAGTCTTATGGTGTGCAATCATGAATTCATCCAATAAAATTCTGATTGTCTCATTCAAAAAGTGTGTGCCCCAATCACTGTTCAAACTCAAAGGACATCCATACCTTTTAATAATATTTTCCCATAAAAACCTAGATATTGTAGTCATTGTATAATCCTTTGTAGGCGCTGCTTCTACCCACCTTTTCAAATAGTCTATGCAAGTAATGATATAGCACAATCCAGTCCTGCACACGGATGGTGAAATAGGACCCAAAAATCAATATCCCATTTCTCAAATGGTTCTACACTAGTAATAGGTCTTAGAGGCATTTCATCTCATTGACTGGTTTCCCAAGATGCTGACAATGATCACAAGCCTTGCAATATGCTTTACAATATTTATACATGGTCTCCCACCATAATCCAATGAGTAGAATCTTGTGCGCAGTGACATCACCTACATAGTGGCTAACCTGCAATACCACCATGAGCTTCCTCCATGATATCTTTGTGCTCATGTTCTAGTACACAATGGTGTAATACTTCATCCTAGCCTAATTTGTATAGGTCACCGCTAATCAACATATAGGGTGTCATGCGTATAACAAGTTGTTTCTTCTCTAAGGATTTCATTCCTTCTGGTGTCATACATGTTTATAGAAAGATAGAAATGTCCTCTAATTCTGATGGCGCTCATTATAACCTATATAATTGTGCATCGGGCATGGTATCTTCAATGGCTTGTGCCTCTTCTCTTGACTGTATTCTGGATAAATGGTCTGGTCCAGAATTACTTTTCCCTAGTTTTACCACAACTGTGAAATCAAATTCTTGAAATAAGAGTACCCATCGGTATATGTTCCCATGTAAAATGTGATTTTTACCAAATACTTCAATGACATGTGATCTGTATAAAATACAAATGGTGTAGCTGGTAGGTATTGTCTCAAATTTAAGTAACACATAGATTATTGAAAAAGCTTCATGCTCTGTATTTGTGTAATTCTTATTTGTAAGAGTCAACTTTATTCTCACAAAATAGATAGTATGATCTAAAATACCTTCTCCAGTTGAGCCAACAACGTGTCAATGGCCATGCCGAGAGGCATCCACATGTACATGAAATGGTTGGTCCCGTGAAGGAAAGCATAGAATAGGAAAAGTAGTAAGTTTCTCCTTGAATGTCTCAAATGCATGTTGTTGTGGTTCTCCCCAGTGAGAATGTACCTTTTCCTTTCAGAAACTCCTCCAAAGGTATGCCAACCTTGGCATAACCCTTTATGAATTTCCTATAATACCTCGTGTGACCTAAGAATCTGCACCTCACTTTGATCGGTAGGATTTTGTAGGTCAATAATGATCTACAACCTTAGTTGGATCAACCAACAAACCTTCCTTACAAATTATGTGTCCTAACAATGATTCAAATGGTGTAGCAAATATGCACTTCTTGATGTTCAAAGAGATACTCAATTGTCTACATCTTTCAAACATTAAGCACAGATTGTCACAATGATCCTTAACAAGTCCATACACCATCCAATCATCTAAATAAACTTGCAAGAAGTTGTGAATAAAATCTTTGAACGCCTGAACAACTATGCACAAAAATACAGCAGGCACATTTTTTAGACCAAAAGGCATCACAGTATAGGCAAAGCTACCCCATTCAGTAGTAAAAGTAGTATTTTTTTATCCTCCTGGGAAATTCTAACCCAATGATACCCGTAGAGAACCCATTTGTAAATGAATATATTTTGCACCTGCAACACCCTCTAGTATTTCCTCGGTGAATGGCCTAGGAAAGGATCAATCACACATGCGGAATTCAGCTCCCTGTAGTCCACACAGATCCTAATCTGACCATCCTTCTTAATACTAATCACCATTGGACTAACCCATTCTAACTCGTTGAGGCACTTGATGATTCCATACTTCAACATTTTGTCAATCTCTTCCTTGACCTTTTCACGTAAATTGGGGTTCATCCTGTAGGGTCTCTTTTTGACTAGGCGCACACCCTCTTTAAGCTTTATCTTCATCTCTCCTAATGATTTATGTATGCCTTTAAGTTCATGGTACCCCCAAGGGAATAAGTCCTGATAATCCTATAGTAACTCAATGATTTTTGCCACTTCAAAGTCTAACCAATAGTCTCCAATTATGGCCTCCTTAGGCTCATCATATGATCCAATATTCACTTTCTTTGTCTTCATAGGTTCATGATAGGCACGTGTGGTCTTATCTGCACTGTCCAATACCTCATGCCTACCTATTGAATGGTCTACATCTAGATTTTCTACTTCTTCATCATCCACTAAGTAGACCTTTTTACTTTTTCTTTCTCAAGTCAAGCGCACCGAATTAATGTGGTATTTGTCTCTATTTTTTCAATAAAATGCGCTCCTGAGTCTCCTTCATCAAATAACTCTTGAATGAGTTCTTCCACCTTGACACTATCCCCCATATTTAAGCACTTTATAAACTTTAATGCTTCTTCCACCAAAGGTTTCGTAGAGAAGAATTCAAAATTATAGGTCATTCCTATAATTTAATCCTACCAATTTCTAATCTCTCTATGGAGTTCTGCATATATATACCAACCACACGTGCAGCCTTGTAAAGTGGAATAAAACTTTTACACCTAGAGTGGAGGTGGTAAATCTTCCTGCCCCTCTATCCAGAGTCTCTCACACTGTTGAACATGGTGTTCAACATGTTGATTACAATGATAAGTATAGATTTGAGTAGGTGCATTGCTCCTGAAGAACCTAGTAGCAAGAGCAATCCCAATTTCATTCCATCCAACAATATTATCCTGGTGGACCACCCACCAAAGTGTGTTGATGTCCCGCATAGTGTATATGCTATAATATTTCATCTCTCCAATGGGTATATCCATTGTTCCTCCATGGCACGCAGGAACACCATAGGTTCTCCTTCTCCAATGTAACAAGGTATCAAGTTGTTACCTATTCTCCTAATATAATGCGGGTTATGGTTCTTAGCAAATAAACTCTTTACTTCGCACCCTACCAACTCATAGGTGATATGAGCCCAATTATCACAAACAACACTTGTAGTATCACTAATAGAATATACGTCCTCCCACTAAATGATTCCTTCTTTAGATGGCTCATGCACCTCTGGGTCCTGGACAGTGCGTACATAAATCCTCTTCAGGTCTTCCTCACTCAGGGGCTCAACATAGAGCACAGATTTTCCATCTGTTAATGGGACAATAACCCTTTCCTTCTTTTTCAAAGTTTATATAACCCTTGTTGAATCGAGAGATCAGCATTATTTGCATAGCACCATGATCACCCTAGTAGAGTTGGGAAGCTATATGCCTCTGCCGGTGCTAAAACCTCGAAATCTCCAAAGTGAACTTGGCTCCTTGTATGGTAATGGAGGCATCTTTTAAAACTTTTATGGGATTGGCCTTAGTTTGGTTAGCCATGAACAATACATTAAAATAGGGTGTAATGGAGGTCTCCCCATTTGTACCCATGTATCTAAGGTAATAACATTGACTTTCATGCCTCTATAAATCTATATATTACTCAAAAGCCAGCCATCCATAACAGCATTCAAAGTGATTTCCTTGTCATAGTCTAAGCTATGAGGGGGGAGATTTGTATGTAGGATCTTTTTCCAGTCTCAATCCTTGCGCATGAAGTGTTTCCTTTTAACCAATTCCCTAATAATGGAATGATATTCTCCTGGCGCACATTTTGCACACTTTTATCAAGTCATCCATCTCATATTGGATTGTCTCTTATGCTTTCTTTTACTCCATCTACCACGATTGCTCCTTTAAATATTGTATTTTACCCTGAAGATTTCTGAGTACCTCTATGGTTTCCTTATAAACCTCCATCTGATGGGAAGGATATGGGTACTGTGCATGTAGAACCTCCTCCTTAGTGATGGTAGGCTTCTATTGTAATGCTTCTTTGGTACACACCACTTCAAAGCATGGGTATTGATATTTATTGGCAATGCCTCAGATTTTGGTTCCAACTTGGGCATCCACTAATTTTCCATAGTGTGTTGTATCCTAACCATCCATGTGCCTTTGTTTTCTTATTTATGTTGCTTGCTAAGATGCTCATATAAGTATGGGCTTTCCTCATAACTATGATTCTTTCCACAAAAAGAACATGTAATATTATAATGACATTCATGCCTGTAGTGGTCAGGATATTTGCATGTATAACATATTCCGTGAGGGAACTCATCTCATCCACCACCATAGCATTGTCCTCAAATCCTCAACCTCTTCCATGACCACCTTTAAAATTCCCTTCATTCCAATCATAGTGTGCATGATTGCTATCTTGATCTTGATGCTTGTTCTTGCCTTTAGAGTTATCTAAAACTCCTTTCTATCATACACCAATATCTATAGCATCATGGATCTGACCAATCAATCAGCAGTCTTCCATGTCATGATTTATGGACTTGCAAATTTTATAGTAACAAGATACATTCTTCCTTATTGTGTATTGTAATAATGGACAATGGCTAGCATCATGGTTTAAATGACATATCTCACAATCTAATAGTAATGAGCATACTGATTTGTGGGGACAACTATCCTTTGTGTGACCTTCCACTTCATAATCCCTACACCAAATCCATGTGCACATCTTAAGTGTTGAATTTTCTGATAGCTTCTCCAACTGCTTCGTCATAGCTGCGATCTGTGCTTCTAAAAATGGGCTCACCTCAATGCCTTTACTTCCAACTTCCTCGGTATGTAAAGATGCTTTAAGTTATTTTCATGGATTAGTGTATGTCTTATGTGATAGCTTCCTTCTAAAAGGTGTAATCAGGCCCCCAATGAACCATTGCACATGTTGGCTTGCATGAATATCATAAGAAATTTTAGATAACAGTGTTTTGAAATGAGCATCATACTCTTTGACACTCTCAGTAGTTCCTTTCTTAGTATCCTTTAGCGTACTTATACTCTTCTGCTTAAACTCAAGGATATGAAATTCTTTAAGGAAAGCATATTTTAAAGTTGCATAGTCTATGCAAGTCTGATCAGGGTCAAACTTTTTGTACCAATTGTGTGTGCACCCTTGTAACATAGTAGCAAATTGAATTTCCCTACGCTCAAAAGTTGTGATTCCTTTTGCGTGCCAGATTATTTCACACATGTGTACGTGTTTAGTAGCATCTTCTATGCCCCTATACTCTGGAATATGAAGAGACATATCCATGTAAATATTTTGGGGTTGGTGTGGACCCTACCCACCTGATCAAGAACCTCATGTGTTTCGTCTACGTCTAGAACCACTAGATCCTCCGAATAGAGTCAAATATACCTCCTAATCCTAAACATGTATCTAGAGTATGACCAAATGATGTACTCCCGTGTCCTAACAAGAGTAGTACTTGAATCGCACCCCTACGGTCTATGAAGTGTTACTCCTCTCTGAAGAGAGTCCAAAATTCTACGCGCCTGAATTTTTTACAAAAGATACACCTAAAAAGGTACCTCCAAATAATAATGAAGACATTTTTGCTTCCATCAATGTGCTTCTTATATGACTTACTCTTGCTCTCCCACTACCTAAATTAGCTTACTGACTATTTTTCAGATGGATACTAGAAGACCAGCATAAGGGAAAGGTCTCTAGGTAGACTCAAATGTGCACCCACGGCCCAGTCATCTCTATTGGTGTGCTTCTACGTGAGGCCAAGGGGGGTTCCCTATCATGATTTCCCAAATGGGGGAGTTTTGATGCTCAAGTTCCACATCTTCTACATGAACTTTAAATCCTTCTCAAGCCATCTCTCTCTCAATGTCATACGCTCTGCAACATCACGTTGCTTCTCTATCTCCCTCTCATGCACCTCATTTTACTTAAACCGCCTTTCTTCTCTATGCCTCTCTGTTGCTAGGTCTACCATCTTTCATCAAACCTACTCCTGACCCCGTGCATGGTGGGGTTTAGTTAGCCATTGGTTTTCTCTCGAGTTCGTGGTTATCATCATAATTTTGATCACCAATGGAATGCCTTGCAAGTAAGTTCCCCTAGGATATCATAAAAATTGGAACTCGATACCTCTAGGCATGAATAAGTGGAAATTGAGTACTCCAAGATATAGCTATTCAAAACACCATGGAACAATGTATCCACAACGCAATTCCAAATCAGATCCACATCATAAAGGGTCTGAAATTCTTTCGCATCCAGACAAGTGTGTGATACCTCCAATTCCATTTAGATGCATAAGTAATTAGCCACTCGTATAATTATACTTGGAAAGATAGTGAAGAAGCTCTCATACAAATAGTCATACAGATTCTGCTCCACCCACGTGTGTGTGTCAAACTCAAATCCAGTGTTGAACCTTTATGCATATTCTTCTTCTAGGTCATGTATCCACTCCTCAACACTTGCTAGGGTCAACCGGTATGTCTTCATCATGAACCATCCTAAAAACAACTGCAAAAGAGGTCCCACAAATGAAACCAATGATGTAGCCTAGACTGAGTGCTCACCCAAAGTGCGCAAAGGTACCACCCTCTTTAGGGTTGTTGTTACAGGATGTTAGCATGATGAAGACTTAATGCATTCAAATCCACCATTAATACATCATTCTATAGTGCATGTTCAGATCTAGATCTAAGGAATAACATACTTAAATGATAAACATGATGAAATCAAGCATGCAAGAACCAATTATACTCAATTAACACTCTGATTCAGCCAATACACTCCATTATATTAAACATGATAAATACACAGAAGCTCATTACAATAGATAATACCATAGTTTATGTGTGCATCAGATTTGGCAACATAACCTCACAATAATTCAATTCTCATACACCTCTACTATACTACGTAGTTCATTACATATTTATAAGGGTGGGGACTTTCCCTTCACCGCTTATCTAATCCCAAAATAGGTCACATGCTAAAAATAGCCATGTGCCTTTACAATTACAGCCACACATGCCAAAGTGCGCTAACAATAGATCTCTCTAGTTAACTTTCAAGAGAAATTCTATATTTATCCCGCATCCATGCAAAGTGCCCCGTAGTCACTCTTCCAAAAATATTCGATGCATGTCACACAATTCTTCATCCTATTTGTGTGCTCCGCACGCCATCTTCCAAAAATAGATCATAATCATGAAAACAGCTAAGTCTTGAATCTATCTTTGTCCTCCGCATGTGATTCCTTCTCGATCTTCTGTGCCTTTGAATGCACTTTGCTATTATGCACAAATCCTCTATATGCCTTCGCTAAGTATTTATACATTGTCTTCTCAACAAAACTCGGTGATGGTCTTGACAGTGGTGAGCCCATGCAATGGAAAGAGGAGATCGAGCCCAACTCAGTGAGTTGGCTTGGTGAGCCAACCGCCAAGTTAGGTTATTTTTTGGCTTATTCTCATGGACCCCTCCCCTCTTCAATGCAAACTGGTTTTTCAGGGGTCCTCCATTATTTTTAATTAAATTAATATTGTTATTTTAAATATTTTTTAATAATATTTATTATTATTATTTAAATATTCCTTTAAATAATTGATAGGATTGGGTCAACAGAAATTGATGGCACATGATGGAACCTTCTCAAGTGGTTCAACCAACTATGAGAAATGAACAATCATGTGCCTTAAATTTAGGAAGGGAATTTATGACTTCTTCTCTCTCTCATAACTTCTTCTATAAATGTAAGTTGGAAGCTCATTCTAACAGGTTGGACAAGTTAGAATTCTGAGATAAGTGTATAGTTTTCAAGAAACCTCCTTCTTTTATAAGTTGTTCTTGTATGTTAAGGGAACTTTCAAGCCTCCTTTCAAGACTGTAATGGC
Organism: Taxus wallichiana var. yunnanensis; assembly: GCA_018340775.1. Classification (NCBI taxonomy): domain Eukaryota; kingdom Viridiplantae; phylum Streptophyta; class Pinopsida; order Cupressales; family Taxaceae; genus Taxus; species Taxus wallichiana. The sequence goes on from CM031234.1 coordinate 204,631,476, forward strand.
AACTATTGCCTCTTCTAAATGTATGATGCATTGTGCATGTTATTGAAGTAATAAAAGTGTGTGTTTTGTGACTAATCTTGGTCCTTTCATCCTTCTATGTTTTGTTTGCCTTTCTCATGCTTGCAGGTACATTGTGTAAGTTCAAGTTTCTATTACAGGTTCTTGGAGTTCTATTCTTATCAAGTGGTGAAGTACTACATGTAGTTGAGTTGTGGTGTTTGTTCACCCTTCTCAAGTTCATTCTTCTTCACTAGAATACTGATAGATCGTTTGTCGATCAAGTTTAATAAAGGGAATGCATGCTTCCTAGTCTGTGGTGTTTTGTACTCTCTCTAAGTTGCAATAGGTAAATTTGACTTATGGTGCACACACCCTCTTCAAATTAACCCTTCCTGAGTCTAGAAACACCCTTTATTTGGTGCATCACCATCCCTAGTATAGTTTCATTTCTTGTAAATCTCTTTCCCTAAAACCCATGAAAATGTTAGCATAGGTCTAGATAACCATTTTATTACACTAGGATTAGTACAATCATTTTATTACACTAGGATTAGTACAACACTTACTTTAGGAAGAGGAATTCGACCTTCTCCGTAGGTTCATCTCAAGCCCAAGTCCCACATCTAGAGAGGTGATCCCATGTTTCCCAATCACACCAAATGTCTTGTTCACATTCTAGCCATTTGGAGGGTGCAATGATTTGGTGACAATAAGAAGCAATAGAGAAAGGAAAAGTAAAATTTGCAAATGGTATTTTGAATAATGTTTTATTTGTTCCTAAGCTTAAAAATAATCTTTTGTCATGTTCACAACTAACTCATGATGGTTTTTCTATTCAAATTTTGAAGGATACTTGGTACATCAAAGATAGTAATGATAATATAATTGCTTTGAAAGAATTCAAAGAAATGGTCTGTATATTTTTGATGATTTTTCTTTTGCATCTTATTTTGTATCTCAAAGTTTGAATAATTCAAAACTATGGCATGAAAGGTTAGGACATGTCAATTATCAAAGCTTGTATGAAATGTCTAGATATAATCTAGTTAAAGGTTTTCTTGTTTTGTCTTCATCTCACGATGCTTGTGAAGGGTGTTTACGCTCAAAACAAAGTGTTAAACCTTTCACTTACATCTTGAGAAGAGTTCCTCTTCACCACTAGAACTCGTTCATAGTGATGTTAGAGGACCTCTTGAAGTAGCTTCATTAAATGGTTCTTTGTATGTTATGACATTTATTGATGATTTCACCAAGATGATTTGGACATATTTTCTTTAAAATAAATCGTATGTATTTGAAAATTTTAAAAAATTTAAAGCTTATGTTAAAAATTCATCAAATTATAAAATTAAGAGGCTTAGAACAGATAATGGGGGTGAATATGTTAGCAAGGAATTTGAAAAAAATTGATTGTCGTATTAAGAGAGAATTAACTTCTCCCCATTCTCCCTAGTCTAATGGTGTTGCAGAACAGAAAAATAGGACTATTCTAGATATGGCTCACACTATGCTTCATTCTACTAGTCTTCCCAAATTTCTATGGGTAGAAGCAATGAACACAACAGTCTACATTCTAAATAGAGTCCCTACCAAAGCTATTCACCTTTTGACCCCCTTAGAGAAATGGTCAAATAAAAACTTGATGTATCACATTTAAAAGTATTTGGTAGTCCTTCCTCCTTATATATCCCTAAAAAGAAAAGAAAGAAACTTGATATGACTTCTTTTTCTTGTATTTTCATTTGATATGGTATTAACACTGTAGGTTTAAGGATTTATGACCCTGTAAAAGAGAAGTAACTGAAAATCGTAATGTTATTGTTTTAGAAAAATGTTCATCTTCAAATAATAATGATATTCTTAATCTTGTCAATATTCCTAATGATGGTTTTGGTTCTGATAATGAAAATATGGTAAAATATCAGGATGATGTTTCTTTTGTTAATGTTATGGATGTTTTTGAAACTCTTTTCTCCCTAGCTACGAAAAAAAAATGTTCTCAAACTGTGTTAGAAATTTTTAATCCTATTGACCTTAGGAAAATAACCAAATGCCATTATACATACCATGTGTTAATGACCTTATATGAACCTGAGCCACAAAGTTATGAAGAATCTTCTCGGGATGATAAGTGGATCAATCCAATGCAAGACTAAATATAATGCCCTAATTCAAAATCAAACCTAGGAGTTGGTTCCACCTCCTGAGAAAATAAGTGTTATAGGGTCTAGATGGTTATACAAAGTAAAATATAATGTTGATGGTAGTATTGACAAATATAAAACTAGACTTGTTGCTAGAGGTTTCACTTAGAAACCTAGGATAGATTATGTTGAGACCTTTTCCCCTATAGCTAAAATGTGCAATTTGTTAGGACCTTATTTGCTAATGATGCTCACTTTGGGTGGAAAATCAACCAAATTGATGTGAAATTTACTTTTTTGAAAGGTGATTTAAAAGAAGAGATTTACATGTCTTAACCTAAAGGTTTTGAAGAAACTAGTAAAAAAACTATGTTTGTAAGTTGAAAAAAATATTTGTATGGTTTAAAGCAAGATCCTAGAGCTTGGTATGTGAAAATTAATGGTTTCTTTAAACAATTAGGTTTTGTTAATTTTTCTTCTGAAAGTGATCTATTCATTAAGCAATAATGTTCTCACATTATCATTGTATTTCTATATGTGGATGATTTGCTTATGATTGGTGATAGTCTTGCTTTAATTCATAAGATTAAAGAAAAATTGAAACAATACTTTGAAATGACTAATTTAGGTCTCTTACATCATTTTCTTGGCATGGTTGTATTTCAAGATAAGAATTTTATTATTGTTTCTCAAGAAAAATATGCAACCAATATACTAAAAAATTTTAATATGATTGATTGTAAACCAATTTATACACCTATGGAAGTTGGAATAAAACTTGATCCTAAACCTGCATGTGAAAAATTTGATCCTACTTTATATAGGCAGTTAGTTGGTAGTTTGATTTATCTAACTATAACTAGACCAAGATATTTCCTATGCAGTAGGAATTACTTCTAGGTTTATGTAGGAACCTTATAGAGATCATTGGAATCTTGCAAAAATAATTCTTAGATATATTAAAGGTACAATCAATTATGGGTTACATTATACTAAGGATGAAAATGCTAACTTATATGGATTTTTTTATTTTGATCATGTTGGTGATGTATTAGATAGAAAATATACTTTTAGTTATGTGTTTAAATTTGGTGCAGGTGCCATTACTTGGTATAATAAAAAGCATCCAACTGTTTCTATCTCTTCGATCAAGCTCGGTATAGAAGTGTAATGGAAGCTACAAAATATGAACTATGGCTAAAGAGGTTGTTCGTCGAGATAAAGATGAAGGATCAAGGTAGTATTCCTTTGTTCTGTGATAACTAGAGCACCATATCTCTTGCACATAATCCAATACAACATCGAAGATGAAGCACATTGAGATACATATACACTTCATCTGTGAAAAGGTGATAAGTGGTGAGATATATCTCAAGTTTGCACTAATCAAGAGAAATTTGTTGGCATCTTCACAAATTCCCGAGTGTTGAAAAATTTTGTCACTTTCGTGAAAAACTTGGATTGTTGGAGTTTCTATTGAGGGGGAGTGTGCATGACAATGTCACCTCGTAATAGAGGTTGATATTTGTAAAATAAAAATGCATTATAATAAATACCTTCTAGTAAGTGAAAATACCTTCAGAATGTGTATACCTCCTTAGCTTTTTTTTATAAATAAGTGTAGAAAGACCTTAAAGGTTGTCTTTAGTAAACTCTTTTTGTTATTGAGTTTACTAGTAAACATCTAGTATAAGTGTTTCACCCGATTCTTAGACGTTTCTTTTAAGTATTGACAAAGTAGATAGGGTAAAAGGCATCATACCCGAATACATGTTCAAATGTTGTTTGATGGGTTATTGTGCACATATGATCTCCAAATCCACAGCTAGTTGTGAGAGCTTCCTTTTGGCTAGGAGGAACTACCTGTAATAAAAGCAAGACCACTAGAAGGAATTAAACAATATGTGCAATGAACTACCTAGCATATGCTAGATCCGGGAAGTGTGATACTTCCTAGATGGTTGTCAATCCACTGTTTTAAACAATTTAATGCGGTAAATAAAGTAAATCCTATTGTAGTTTGAAATGATTTAGGTATCTCACTTAAAACACAATAAGAAAGATCTAATCTAATAGGCTAGGTTAGAGTAGGATCCAAAGGTCAAGTGATTGGTTCTGGGTCTCTGTAGGTCTGATAGAGGTCTCAGGAAGATCATAGGTGAATGAGGGTGAGGCAGAATTAGGTGGGTAGGTCACTATTCTGGGTTGTATGGGAAAATACAGAGACCGATGCCGGTTAAGGGTGACTAATTACGGTTGGGTGTAACCAGTGCCGGTTAGTATGGAAATCTGGGAATGCCACAGAATGAGCTTTGGTTCTCCTTTGTGATTACACAAAGGACTTTGGTTGGTTAGAATGAGGTATTGGGTGGTTTGGGCAGGATCTAGCGAGGTTTTAATGGGCATATGGAGGGTTGAGTGTTGGAGGAAGTCAATGGGTGGCTATGTGAACAATAGGTTATAATATAAGGATGGAATGAAATAAACCAGAGAAACATAACGTTATACTTACTTGGATCCTGGTCCTAGATGCCTGTGAGTGATGGATGGAGGTGTTGATGAGAGGTTGAAGGCTACAGGTGATCACAAATTGTAGGAGAGCTTCTTCATAGGCTGCATGTGCATTCCTCTTTGCTTGGTTAGATCAGATCATTGTTGGGGTGGATGTGCAAGAGAAAATACTTGATCTCCTTCCTTGCATGCATGTTCTCGCTGAAATTTACTCTCAGAAGATGTGATATCTCTCCAAAATGTGCTAATGTTCGTCAAAAAATTCAATATTTTTTCCAACCTTCATAATAAGGTTGTTTTGAGGGTTAAAAGGGTAATCGATGGCGGTTAAAACCTTAACGGTGACGGTTAGGGATAACCGTGTCGGTCAAGGTAGGATTTCCTAGGTTTACTAAACTAGTGAGATCCTCTTGATTTTCTCAGATTTCATGTAATTAACCTATGGATTAGACTAGAAGCCTCTTGTAAGCATGAAGGAATGTAGTTAGAGAGAATGTAGGCATTGATTTTTAAGGTTTGGGTAAGTCTTAGTTAGTTATGGCAACTTACTAAGAATAGGTCTTAGATTGAGTTGGCTTGATGAGGTATCTAAGTGAGGTGTATGTCCTGGATATTATTTAAATTAAGATATCTAAATAATAAATATGGTGAGAATAATGAATTAATTTTATTAAATTAATATTAGTGGGGTGAAGGGGGTCATGACTAGGTGAATGTGATGAAGGGTGCTTATTTGTCGAGGGACCAAAGGGGAGTGTAACCTAATTTTAGTGTCTACATATTTCCCCTTGTTGTTGCGTAGCGTGTATTGGTAATCAATGCTAACAAAAATAAGATGTGGTTTCCCCACGTGTGGGTGAAGATGATCCCCCTCAAACCAGGAACTGATGAGACAGAAGGTAGAATCGGTGAGTGGTTTGATAAAAGGTAAATGTGAGGGAAAAGGTAGGTGGGCATGGGTGAAAAAGGGTTAAAAGTGTATTGAAACTTATGATGACCTCATAGGTTCATTTATGCACTTTTTTTAATCCCTCTAGAGCCTTGTTATCCATTTTTAGTCTTGAGAAGTTGTTAAAACTTAAAAGTTGAGTTCGATTTGGGCTTACCGTTTGTACCTCAAGTGATGAAATGGATATTGGTTTTACTGTAAACCTCTAATATTTCTACATGAAATTTCTTACAACCATTAGTTTTGAGTAAAACACCTTGCTCATTAGTTTTACAAAAGGGTTTTGAAGGCCTCCGGTCATTGAATGACCAAACCAAACTAGTCCAATTATGACTGGTGACCCTGGAAGAGTATCCATCGTTTGTACCTAGTTTTCTAGTTATGAGTTCTCGTTAACTCAAGTGAATTCCCTATATGTGTGTGAATGTATAGGATTAGTATCGTATTACTTTGACCAATGGAAATTGGTTTTTAAATGTGGTTTTATAGCCACTTGGGCTAAATTTGGATGTTTTACAAACTAGCAACAAAATCAAAATACACTGTCGTGGACCCATATTAAGTTAACTCACTGGTGGAAAAACACATAGGCACTAACACGATGTCATGAATCTCTATTTAGTTGTTTTTGTATAAATTTGACTTTAGGGAAAATGGTGTACTTCTCTCTCCTCTCCCTATCTCACTATTTCTTAGAAAATGAAAAGAACTTAAAAGTACCTAGTGTCTCTCTTGTATGTGTAAAGTTTTGTATTTAATTGTAAAAATAAAATTAGAAATCGTGAATTTTTCTTGATGGTAGGAGAATTCCATGCCGGCGTCATTTGTTGACCCATGCTCTAATGATTGTTTTAGGTTGCAGGTAACACGACAAGTAAGATAAATGATGTAAATTGTCTTTATAGTAGTAATAAACTTGTAAAATGTATAAGATGATGTGATGTTTTGTATTTTTGACTAATTATAATTGTTTACGATTTTGAAAGGAGAAAATGAAAATAAATTAAATATTAACTATTTCATGTGTATATTTATGGTTGTTTTTTTTGTTATTAAATGTTGTTAAGTGAGATCGAGTTATTAAAATAATCATTACCGTACTAATTATAGTTTTCCAGCCCTAAAAACTTAAACTACTTGCTGAAAGTTTCCCTACCTTTCCCACCTAAATGAAGTGAGTTACAACCCTCTTATCATACTTAACTCCCAGTCAAATATTGTTAAGTACGAAGACCCTTATCATGTTATGACTAAGTTTTAACCTATTGTTAGTTGTTTCCTAGTTTTGTACTTGGAACGAGCCTTGTTATCCCATTTCCATGGCTTAGGACATTGTGCGAGGACATGATTACACTATGTGTATCCTATCTCTTTGAGTGGGAATGTGATCCTTACTCCTATATGTCATAGTGCTAGATCCCCCTTGAAAAAAATTAATCTTCATCTAGGTGTATGGTCGATAATAATCTTGTGAGAATCCTAAGCCATGTGAATATATTTTGGGTGTTTCACTTCCAAATAATCTCATTAAAGAAATTTAAACGGTGTAATTGAAGCCTAGGACCTATTTTCCTACACTTGGAACTACGAAATTTGAACCCCTTAAGCTCCTTGCAGATAGAAGTGTAACCATTGTAAGAAGTATCGAAGTACCTTAGTTTGTGTGAAATTTTGTGAGGCATAGATAACTAATTACCATAAGTTTTGTCTCACAGTAGATCTTAAACCCCTTTGAGTGTTAACAAAGTTAATACTTTGTGGATCTCTTAGGAGGATTTTTGGTTAAGGACCCCTAACGCATGTTTCCCAATGAGAGGAATAGTGTCATAGAAGGCATTTAAATTCATATTATTATATTGAATGTCCCACATGTAAAACATATACCTTAAATTCTTAAGTTGTCAAAGTGCAATAAAAATATGTATGTTGTATGAGATAATACCCCTCGAAAGCTTATTTTCACCAAGGGAAGAAGTAATATTATATGTTTCGTAGTGTTTCTAAAATGATGCCAACCTAAGACAAAAGTAAAGAATGTAAATGAATTACGAACAAAAGTAAATGAAATGAATTTTGGTGCGATTGTTTTGGATATCTCGTACACTTGGAATTAGGTCAAACAGCTTAAAAAAATTAATATGATCTTGAGAAAATGAAAATAATTATGCGTATCCTAAGTGATCAACATTCTAACAATGGAAACTTGTAATAATTAAGGAAGGAATCTCGTTCACATTCATGACCAAGTTTTAAAAAAAAGGTGGCAATTGATCAAGAAAAATAAAAATGAAAATAAAATTATTTTATTTTATGTATCTTGTGGGTTATCGATGAGGCCATAAATTGGCCATAAATTACCATTATTTGGTCCTTCCAAGTTACCTTTGAAATGGATTTAAATGTAATCTAGTAACTTATAGTTTTCTTAAGATAGAATATAGGATATATATCTTGTTCATTCTTTAGAAATATTTTTAATCTATTTTTTGAATAATCCTATTGATTATTTGGGAAAAGATGCAAAGTCTTGTGTATGCAGACCATAAAAGAAAGATAATGCTAGTCTTGGGAAAAGTGGAATTTATCATGAATAGTATACTTTAAATTAGATCTAATTTCATATTCAGATTCCTCTCAAAAAAATATTCAAGTTCAAAAAAAAATCATCTCAATCCGAGGTCACATGCAAAAGTTATAGTTATTTTAAGTTAGCTGCAAAACTCGCAGAGTTAGTTCTGGAACTCACAGAGTTAGTTCTGGAACTTGCAGGTTTAGTTCCGAAACTCACAGATTTAGTTCTAGAACTTGTATCAATTGAATTATAGTTAGTTCTAGAACTTTCAATTCATGGACAAATCAATTTAGTTCCGAAACTTGTAGATTTAGTTCCGGAAATTACATAAAAGGAATGACATCTTTAGTTCTGGAACTTGCATCAACGAAATAATAGTTTTTGAGGTATTTTGAAAATTTAGAGATTCCAATGGGAAATATGAGAGAGATTTTTTTCATAGAAATTTTTTTAACAAAAACCTCATTCAGATTTGCTACAAGTTTTACCAATGAAGAGAGATCTAACTTTTAATGAGTTGCAGTCCCAGGAAAAGAGTATCAGACGAGCACTAAAAGTTTCATAAACAGAAATAGAAAAGTCAATTGAAAAAATAAGAGATTTTTTTGTTCATAGTAATGTTTTTAACAAAAACCTCATTCAGATTAAGTTCTGAGGTTTTACCATGAATAGAGATCTAACTTTTAGTAAAAGTCAGTAGTCCGAGGAAAAGTGTATTAGACAAGCATTAAAAGTTTCATAAACAAAAATAGAAAATTCAAATGGAAAATATGAGAGAGGTTTTTGTTCATAGTAATGTGTTTAATAAAAACCTCATTCATATTTTCTACAGGTTTTACCAATCAAGATAAATATAAATTTTAGTGAACTGTAGTCCGAGGAAAAGCGTATTTGACAAGCGTCAAAAGTTCCACAATCAAAAACAAGCAAAGTCAAATGGAAAATCCGAGAAAGGTATTTGGTAAAAATAATATTTTGAGGAAAATCATTATTCCAATAATGTAGAGGAATAAAATCATTATGATTCTTGTTACCAAAATCAAGGAGAAGATTTGGGAGCAAATCTTCCTAAAATAAGTGAGATAAGATTTGACTTCAATAATATATCTCTCTATATTTGGTGGAGATGAAAATCTTAGTTGTTAGGATTGGAATAAAGATAATATTAGATTGTATTTTCTAAAATAAGGATTTGTTTGGATGCATAAATTATAAATGCAACCTTCCACACTTAGATATGTAATGTTTTTCTCCAAAGAAATAAAGATTTATTCTTTCCTCTCAAATATTCTGTAGTTTTAAGATCTCAGAAGTATGATTTAAATCCTCTTCCAAGGAATGAGCTAACCACTCATTCCAAGGAAGATGGATCTATGTATTTATGTTTATGTTTATTCATTTGTCTTTAATTCATTTTGTTGTATTGTTTTTATCTTTGTATTGTGAAAATTCAATCTGTTGTAAACCTGTAGGTGTTTCATTCAATTGTGTTTATTTTTAATTCAGCAATTTCATTTATGCAAGTGTGCCTTTTAATTCATGCAAGTGTGTTTCTTTCATGTAAATTTTATTTATGCAAGTGTGCCTTTTAATTCATGCAAGTGTGTTTCTTTCATGTAAATTTTATTTATGCAAGTGTGCCTTTTAATTCATACAAGTGTGTTTCTTTCATGCAAACTTTATTTCTACAAGTGTGCCTTTCAATTTCTACAAGTGTGATTTATTTTATGCAAGTTTGGTTTGTGTTTAAAGGAGTTACTTTCCAAGATTTTCTTCTCTTAATGCATACAACCTTTGGACACCAACCTAGATTGACATTATTAATGGCAAGGATTAACGATCCTCATCATTTTAGCGCCGCTGCCAGGGACACGGTGTTATTGGGAGATTCAGAGTTCTCTAAAAGAATATTCTAGAACAGTAGAATACCGTTTAGAAAATTCTGTGACATGAGGTATTTGGTAAGTAATTTCTTTATACTTTTATTTCCTGTAAGTAGATTAAAATTTCATTTCTGCGATTAGAAATATTATATTGTAAATATCTCCCCATAAACAAACTATGTGTATAAGAAAAATGACTGTGATATTTGATCAAGAAGTATAATGGTATGAATAAATAATTCAGATTTGGAAATGGTATAATATGATATTGAATCTGGAATTATATCCAGTTGATGAAATATCATATGCCATTTTTGATAACCACCATCATTTCCCCTTGTATCGCCTAATGTGACTCGGTGATATTATTACACATAACCTTAGTCAAAAACTGGCTTATCCAGTTTGTAATAATGAAGTGGTAGCATTTCTAATTAACTCCATCCATATTCAGGATTTCATTAGAGCCAAAATAAAAACCCACTCATAATAAATCCACCCATCCAAATCAATTTTTCATCCCATAATAAAATTCAATCCCTAAACCAGATCCATTAGAAAAATTTGTTTTCATGTCTTTCAATTTCTTCATTTTTGTATATGCTTGTATAATGTTAAGAAGCAATTATTGTGAATATCAAGGCAAGAAATTTTTACGTACTAACATCTAAGGACTAGATCTATAGGAATTTCTAGAGTTATTCTTAATACCAACATGCAGATTTTGGAGCACCAATAGTATCAACCAAGGAGCATGCAGATTTTGGAGGGACCCATGGATACCTTCACTCTCTCTTTTAATAACTATCCATCTCCTGAGATCACTATTCTAGACTTTGAAGATTACTATGGTGATTCTGATAATGCACAATTCAAGATGGACTTTGAAGACCTAGAAATTGTCTACACAATTTTTAGAAATCTTCTTGGAGTTAACAAGTATGTAAAAAGGTTTTTATGAGATCTCATACATTGCCTCCTATTTTACACAAGTTTTACTTTGATGAATATAGTCTGATGATGGATCAAATTTTTCTCTAATCCTTCTCATGCTATCATTTCAAAAAAATAAAAATAAAAAGTTTTGATTAGAAAACCAACTTGCTGGCCAATCAAAGGTAAAAAAAAGTAAAAATCAAAAAGCTTTGATTGGAAAACCACTTGTTGTCCAAAAAAATTGATTAAAAAACCATCTCGTTGGCCAATCAAATGAAAAAGAAGGTGGATATTCTTTAAAAGAAATCAACTATTACCTGGTGGCTTTCTTCTCGGCACTATTTGATCATGTTAATAATAGGATGACAAAGACAACTAGAGGTATGATCAAGTTATTTTTTTCTACTATTTTATTTTTAAGTTTTCTTATAAGTTTTTTTACTACAACTAGATCCACTTTTAAAGATTTCCAAGGAAGGCAAGATAAAATTCATATCTCCCCTACTTATATGAAAAATATGTGCACCTCTTTGCAATCAAACTTTTTGAGTCTAATTTATGGGCAACCATAAATAAACAACATGCATGAGGACATGCATGAGCTTAGGTGTGGGAGAGAAGGAGAAGCACAAGCTATGCATTTTGATTTTAAATATGAGACACAACAAAAAGAGATCCACACAAGAACCTGTCAGTAAAATAAAAGAGATCAAAAGCAATAGAAGGAGATCCACACAAGAACCTGCTGTAAAATAAAAGAGATCAAAAGTAGTAGAAGGAGATCCACACAAGAACTGTTGTAAAATAAAAGAGATCAAAAGTAGCAGAAGGAGATCCACACAAGAACCTATTGTAAAAGAAAGAATATCAAAATCAACATGAGAAGATATCCACACAAGAACCTGTTGTAAAATAAAATAATATCAAAAGCAACAAAAGGAGATCCACACAAGAACCAGTTGTAAAAGAAAAATTTATCAAAAGTAATAGAAGGAGATACACACAAGAACCTATTGTAAAAGAAATAAATCAAAAGCAGCAGAAGGAGATCCACAAGAATGTGTCCTCAATATGAAGAAGAATCTAAGAAGAGGATAATAATTTAATGCATGAGGACATGCATAATATTAAGTGTGGGGCAATGATGAGGTCATAAATTGGCCATAAATTACCATTATTTTATCCTTCTAAGTTACCTTTGAAAGTGGATTTAAATGTAATCTAGGAACTTATAGTTTGCTTAAGATAGAATATAGGATATATATCTTGTTCATTCTTTAGAAATATTTTGTTATCTATTTTGTTGACTAATCCTATTGATTATTTGGGAAAAGATGCAAAGTCTTGTGTATGCAAGCCATAAAGAAAAGATAATGCTAGTATTGGAAAAAGTGGAATTGATCATAAATAGTACATTTAAAATCAAATCTGATTTCATATTCAGATTCCTCTCAAAAAATTATGCAAGTTCAAAAAAATAATCATCTCAATCTGAGGTCGCATGCAAAAGTTATAGTTGTTTTAAGTTAGCTGCGGAACTCACAAAGTTAGTTCCAAAACTCACAGAGTTAGTTCCAAAACTTGCAGGTTTAGTTCCGAACTCACATATTTAGTTCCAGAACTTATATCAATTGAATGACAGTTAGTTCCAGAACTTTCAATTCATGGACAAATCATATTTAGTTCTGGAACTTGCATCAACAGAATGACAGTTTTTGAGGGATTGTGAAAACTCAGAGATTCCAATGGGAAATATGAGAGAAAAGTTTCATAAATAGAAATATAAAAGTCAAATGGAAAATATGAGAGAGTTTTTGTTCATACTAATGTGTTTAACAAAAACCTCATTCAGATTCTCTACAAGTTTTACCGATCAAGAGAAATCTAAATTTTAGTGAACTTTAGTCCGAGGAAAAAGCGTATTTGACAAGCATCAAAAGTTCCACAATCAAAAACAACAAAGTCAAATAGAAAATCTATAAAGGTATTTGGTTAAAATAATATTTTGAGGAAAATCCTTCTTCCAATAATGTAGAGAAATAAAATCATTATGATTCTTGTTACACAGAAAATCAAGGAGAATATTTGGGAGAAAATCTTCCTAAAATAAGAGATAAGATTTGACTTCAATAATATATCTCTCTCCATATTTTGTGGATATGAAGATCTTAGTTGTTAGGATTGAAATAAAGATAAGATCATATTGTATTTCCTAAAATAAGGAGTTGGTTAGATGCATAAATTATAAATGCAACCTTCCACACTTAGATATGTAATGCTTTTCTCCAAAGAAATAAAGATCTATTATTTCCTCTCAAATATTCTATAGTTTTAAGATCTCAGAAGTATGATTTAAATCCTCTTCCAAGGAATGAGCTGGCCACTCATTCCAAGGAAGATGGATCTGTGTATTTATGTTTATGTTTATTCATTTGTCTTTAATTCATTCTGTTGTATTGTTTTTATCTTTGTATTGTGAAAATTCATTTGTTGTAAACCTACAGGTGTTTCATTCAATTGTGTTTATTTTTAATTCAGCAATTTCATTTAAATTCCTTTTAATTCATGCAAGTGTGTTTCTTTCATGTAAATTTCATTTATGCAAGTGTGTTTCTTTTATGTAAAAATAATTTATGCAAGTGTGCCTTTTAATTCATGCAAGTGTGTTTCTTTTATGCAAAATTCATTTATGCAAGTGTGACTTTTAATTCATGCAAGTGTGTTTCTTTCATGTAAATTTCATTTATGCAAGTGTGCCTTTTAATTCATACAAGTGTGTTTCTTTCATGAAAATTTTATTTATGCAAGTGTGTCCTTTGGCATTAAATATTTTAAAATCACTAGTAAATAAATAATTAAAAATACTATAATTTTTTTAAAAATCGTGTAAATTCTGGATGCCACCGCACCTTGGTATTTATAACCTCTTAAAAATGCATGTTTGGTCATTGTATATGTGTTTGGTCATGTTTTAGTCTTTCATAGAAAATTTTAAATCAAAAACTACAAAAAGTGGGACACGTTATATGTCCCTTTCAAGTGTGTCTTTCAATTTCTCGCAGTGTGATTTATTTTATGCAAGTTTGGTTTGTGTTTAAAAGAGTTACTTTCCAAGATTTTATTCTCTTAATGCATACATTGTTTGGACACCAACCTGGATTGACATTATTAATGGCAAGGATTGACAATCCTCATCATTATCCATCTCTCTTATTCGGCTATTTGTCCCTCCATATTTTTGGTACTATGCTTGTTGAAACCAATGTGTTGTGAGTTATTGTTACTCCATTCATGTGATTATGAGTTTGAAGGAGCACTATTTTCCTTAATCCATGTTTAACACACAAGATTTATATGACTATAAAGCAAGCCATGTGATGTGCTTAGTGATGGTCAAATACCTCACTCTCTCTCTCGTAATTCTTGTAAATTCATATTTTATTTTTCCATCATTTGATGGGATGTATGTTATTTAATGCTCATTGAGTAGTATGTGTATTTTCTTATATGTTGTGTACTTGTTTAGTACTCATTGTGAGACTAACAAGCATTTTGTGTGTATGGGGAAGGTAGGGTCATTATGGAGGGATAAGTAAAGATAAAAATTGAAGTAAAAATTGTGTTACATTAAGGAGGAACCAAAGGTATGTGGGTTTTGTTCTAGTGGAGTGATAAGTGGGTTTTGTAATAAACCAGGTGGAGGGATAAGTGGCATGCATTTTATTTTACTGGAGGAACCAAGAACTTATGCCCCATACCTTAGTGGAGTGATAAGTGGCATGGATTGACCCTAGTTCCCTTTGCAATCCATTAGAGGCTTGGTAGTGCATGATAATGTTGTGAATGTTCCCAATCCTCTCTCCTTCAAGCCTCTTATGAAGGCTTGACATGGTGATACATATTTGATTGAATGTATTTTCTCCTTCTCTTAATGATTAATCTTGGTGGATTTAATTGGTTTCTATTTGGAATGCATATGTATTGATGGTTGTGTTTTATTTTCCTTATATACATGAGTATGCTTGGTATGTGTGTATATTGGAGAATTACATTTTCAAAGGTGGAGGGATAAGTGTTATTATGGGTATGGGGTTTTCTTATTTATTTTGGGAGGAAAAAAAGGTTCGTGAGACAAGTCTTAGTGGAGGGATAAGTGTGTTTCATGTGTGGTTACATGACTTCTAGGAGAAACCAAAGGATAGCCTCTCTTCCTTAGTAGAGAGATAAGTGGAAGTATTGGCACCATTTCACCTTGACAAGCCACTTTATGGCTTGTCGATTGTGTTTCTCATTTCTAATTTTTAGTATCATCATCTCCTTGTTTTGGATATGCATGCGAAGTGACGCATGTTGTGTTTTGGTTCAGGCATTGTGTTATTGTTATGTGGGCCCAAGTGATAATCTAAATATTGTTGATAGGTGTTATAAGATTTTAAGTTTTAAATAAAAACTACTATTTGTGTTTAGGTTGTGTTGATAGTGTTGGTATTACACATTGTAAAAGCATTACGGCTCCATGAAAACAAATCGCCCAATGGAGGAGACTATTTTAGGAAGAAAATGCATGCAAGTGAGCGGCAAGCCAAGGAATTCGACCTAAACAAGGACTTTAAGGTCCCTAAATTCAGAGATAATGAAGTCCTATGTCTAAGGGGAAAGAATCAACAAGGAGTTCCAAACATACTAGGTCGTAGTGCAGTTCAAAATAGCTAGGCCATTTGAGGGGGAAGAAAACCAAAAATAAAGAATCCTTTAGTCATGTTTTATACACTCTCAAGCCTAATGCCATGGGTATCCCAAGATGAGCTAACTCGTGACTTGAGCATGATTTTAGAGGGGATTCAACCCATAAATTAATCAATGAGGAAAAAATCATTAAGTCGGTGACATGTATCATTGAATTCGAAACATGCGAGAAAACATCGAGAGCAAGATATTACCTCATAGAAGATCTTTGAGACAAAGTTCTGGGACTTTTCTCTGGCAGCGTGCCATTGTTCGCAACTCCACTAGCACTAGCCTCAACATCAATATATGGGCTTGAAGTGGAGGGGGAATTATATAGGTGTGTTAAAACTATAATATTAAGTGCATCATAATGTTTAGTTTATAGTTAAATAATATATAATAGTTTATATTCTTATTATTTAAATATAAACTTTAGATTAGGTTTGTTAGTTATTAATTAACTAACTATTTATTAAATTGGGTGTGCCTCATCACTTAATATGGACATAACCCTTCGGGTTATTTAAATATGATTGTAGGTCATATTCATTAGATGATGTGAATCAATGGATTACGGGTAAATACATGGAGTAGAAGTGAGGGAGGAGTTACTTGGACTGGGTTGTAAAATGTTTCTCTATAGTGGATTATTCTTCCGTGGTTTTTTACCCATTTACGGGTTTTCCACGTTATATACGGTGTCACTGTGTAATTTATTTTATGTTGTTATTTACTTTTATTATGGTGTGCACATTTATATTTCCACTTATTAATGTATGTTAACCTAACATTTAATTTAGTTGGTAAATATACCTTTTCACCCCTCATCCTGACATGGTACCAGAGCGGGTTTAATAAATTAAATATAATCCTAATGTAACCTAAGGACATAACGGTTGGGAAGGTAGTTGAAATATTTGAAATATTATTTAATCCCCCTTCTCGTTCCACATAGTTGGTTGGATGATTATTGCACAGGTGAAAAGGTATTGTGGATTTTCAATTACATGGAAAGAATTCTACTTCAAGAATTACCAGACCCTGAAAAATAAGGTAAGTTTTTTAAATATTTGGAAAATTTGTATATAGTTTATATGGTATGCAGGAATTCAAGAAAACAAGTAAAAAATTACAAGTGAAAAACAAGGGCACAGGAGACAAGATTCGGGAAAATAGGCCATTTGAATTTTTCCATTGGTCGAGTAAAAACCTTTGTCTCCTGGTAATATTGTTTTTACAATTTGAAATGGAAAACCCTATTTTACTTTTGAAAAGTTTTTGAAATATTTTTGTATCTATAATCTATACAAATAATTTTATAATTTTCATACTTTATGAAAATGTATATATAATATAATTGTTATATACATACAACTATATATACAACTAAAAGCTAACTATTCATATATAACCTATTCATTTAAACCTAAAAGCTAACTATTTTAAACTATAAAGTGGCCCCCTCCTCTTTTTTTTTCTACGTGAGACATAAAGTTGTAAAAAAAAACCTAAACATTAAAACTTTTAACTAACCTAAAACTATATAATGCGGCCCTTTTTAAATTTGAATAAGGAATATATATTATGGGGGCATGGGGGCGACCCCATTCCCTTATAATATTTTATGTTTTAGTCTTTAAAAAAACTATATCCTCTCATAATTAACTCATATTTAACCTTTTATATACCTTTTACCTAACATTCATGCCACTTAACATATATTTTTACCCATATAAAACATTTAACGTATTAACTTATTTGGTTTATTGGAATGCGATAAATGTGGGAGGGGACCCATGTTGCAGAATGTGTACTGACCTTCGTTGTGAAGAATACAGGGAACACATTTTTTATGTGTGGCTACAAAGTGGAGGTTACTTCAATCCAACAAGTTTTTATTATTATTATTATAAGTACATTATACTTGAATAAAATAATTTGTGAAGCCTCTGAACATTTTGCAAGGCAAGATGAGAATGTCCGTGACATTTTTCCTTTCAATGAATAAATAGCGGAGGTTTAGAGCCACGTGGGTGGCCAAATGGAATTCACTGGTTGTAATCCCATGTGAATGTGGGCGGTGGTATATGCATTGAGGGCCACGTGGACATGTGGTGATGGCGACTTTCATGGCCACATCGAGCTAGTGGTAAAGCCCGAGTGGTAAGGGCTGGCAGTGAAGAGTAATATAGATCCACCGTGGCTAAGCTATAATACATATGCTACGTTTATGTGACATGATTAATAATTTAAAAATAATATTGGTCTAGGATTACTAAGTGATGTAAAAGTTTGTTTAAACATACTTTTCATGATTAAATGGAGTGATAATTTAAAAAAACACGTAATTCTAAATTTTAAATATTGTGAAGTTGATTATATGGTTATTCATGGTATAATAATATGGTTAAAAGGGAAAGAGCTCCAAAATTTGTTTTTATAAACGTTTTTTTAGAAATTGTGTTTAAATAATTTGTTTATTTATTTTTTCGAAAAATATAGATAAATTATAAAACATTTTTTTGTAAAAATAGTATCATTTTTTTTAAAATGGTATGATACGATTTTTCATCGTCATTTTATTTGAAAAACTAAAAAAATTTCACTCACGTTTCAATTCAAATTTTTGATATAGTTCTATTTTTTCATGTATAGATTCTTTTATATACAGGATCTTCTTTTGTGATGTAAAATTAATCGGGATCGATTACGAGGATTAAAATATGACAGGGGAATTTCTATAAAACTCTTATTTTAATCCTTGTTTATTAATTGTTTTATCTATATTTTACGCACAAATGGGGTCTAATCAATTTTCAATTGATAAATCTCAGATGTTGAATGGAAACAACTACAACATTTGGAAGATTCAATTGAAATCGAGAATTCATGGCTTGTAAAACTGTGGGCAGTTGTAAATGGAACAGAGAGAGCTCCTACTAGAAGACATGTAATGATGATAATGTCACCACATATCAATAGAAAGTACAAGAGGCGATGTCCATTATCTTGTGAAGCGTACAAGATGATTTTCTACTTCATATCGGAAATCTAGAGAGTCCTAGTGAAGCTTGGACACAATTGGAGTCGATGCACGAAGGTATGCATTTATCAAAAATATTAAATTGGTTTTAGAGCTTATGACAACTCCCATGAAGGGAGATGAAAAAGTGATTAATTATTTAGCAAAAATAAAAAATATTAAGTCATAATTAGATGGATCTGGTAGTAATTTGATTCATGATAAATTGCTCTATTTTATTATCCAATTAAATATTCATGAAAAATTTAGAAATTTCATTTCAATTTTGAATTCAAAGTATCAATCCAAACAAGACATTCCAAATTTTCAATCTCCTTGTTCAAGAAGAGCAGGTTATGACTAATTTTGATTCAAAAGAAAATGCCACACAGCACTTCTTGCTCAAAAGAAAAAGGTAAACCTTCTAGGTTTAACAAGAATCAAAAATCAACTTTTAAAACTCCTAATAAAAACAAGAAACCAGGAAACTTAAAAGTCAGTTTTGATGGTAAATGTCATAATTGTGGGAAATTTGGACATAAAAAAGAGGATTGTAAATTTAAAAATAAGTCAAATTTCAAAAATTAGAAATGGAATAAATCATATCAAAATCAAGATAATGATGATGATAATAATCATAGTGCTAATATAATAGCTTTATAAATTACTTCTAAATGAAAAGTATATTTTCTATTTCGTATACTATTGAAAAAGAAGTTGTTTTTTAAGAAGTAACTACAAGTGAAAACATACAAAAAAATAGCTTATATGTGCTTTTGCTTCAAAAATAGAACTACTATTCATGTATTAAAAAGTGCTTACATGATCATTGTTTGAAGAAAAATCCATGGGAAGTATCCACAGTTGGTGGATTATGTTTTTTGTTATTATTCTTGTATAACTTGATTATCTGATATGTTATCAATTCTTATCTCATTTGTAAAGGCTTACAATAAGATAATGAAGATATTTCTTAGTATACAAAACTAAAATATTATTATATGCATATCAAATAACACTTGGGGACGCCCTTGCATTTGTATTGGAGACGTCCAATACTGATTGCATCTAATATATATTTTCAAGAGTAATATGTTGAATTTTTTCAACATATTCTAGCATGGTTAGTTGTTAAGCATATTGTTATATTAGTTGTTTTACAACTTGTGTTTAACTTTTACAGTTGGTTAAAAGTGAAATTAATAATGATTTATATGCTTATATGGATATTGTGACTCTAACCATGTTGATGTTGTGTTAGATATAAAATATATTGGATATGTGTTCAAGTTTTTTGGTGTAGGAACCATTACTTGGAACAACTAAAAGTAACCAACAGTCTCCATTTCTTCTACTAAGGCAGAGAAGTACAATGGAAGCGTGATAAAGAAGCCATGTGGTTGAAGTGGCTATTGGAAGAGATACACATGGAAGTTGAAGGAAGTATTCCTATTCTATGTGGTAGTCAAAGTGGTATTACTCTTGATAAAGAATCCAGTTCAACATCAGAGAATGAAGCATATTGAAGTTCATATATGTGTTATCCGAGAGAAGGTTCTCTACGGTGATAGAGATCTCTAGTTCTACCGAATGAAGATTAAGATTGTAGTTATGTTTATGAGCCATTGTGTGTTGTAAAATACTGCAAGTGTATGCAATGCTTGGCCTTTCAGAGTTGTCATTGAGGGGGAGTGTGCATGCAATGTCACCTCCTAATGGTTGGCCGGTTGTTGAATCCTTCTCCTCTATACTTCTACTCTAGTTTAAAAGCATTGTAAAAGATCTTATATGATCTAAAGTAAACTGATAGAGTTTACATGTAAACTAATAGAGTTTATGGGAAAATACTAGTCCAGTGTGCATCTGTTTGTAAAGGATGTCCTTGTGTTATAAAAGGCTCTTAGAGATATAGTATAAGAATATTTCCATGAGAAATGGTGAGATGTAGTCTCACAAATCATGCTTAGCCTAAATCATATGTATGATTTATGGATTCCAAATCCTTTTGTACCAAAAGGTAAGTTAAGCATGATGAAGGTGTCATAATTCCTTCAACCGATATGTTAGCCTAAAACATTTGTGGTATAAGGATTGTAAATCTGTAGTGCACCACAGAAGGTAATTTGTTGGCATATGGATCCCCACTTTATATTAAGAGAGAGTGTTAGAACTATAGGGAGTGTTAGAACTATAATATTAAGTGCATCATAATGTTTAGTTTATAGTTAAATAATATAGAATAGTTTATATTCTTATTATTTAAATATAAACTTTAGATTAGGTTTGTTAGTTATTAATTAACTAACTATTTATTAAATCGGGGTGTGCCCCATCACTTAATATGGACATAACCCTTCGGTTATTTAAATATGATTGTAGGTCATATTCATTAGATCATGTGAATCAATGGATTACGGGTAAATACATGGAGTAGAAGTGAGGGAGGAGTTACTAGACTAGGTTGTAAAATGTTTCTCTATAGTGGATTATTCTTCTGTGGTTTTTTACCCATTTACGGGTTTTCCACGTTATATACAAGTGTCACTGTAATTTTTTTGTGTTTTTATTTACTTTTATTATGGTGTGCATATTTATATTTTCCACTTATTAATGTATGTTAACCTAACATTTAATTTAGTTGGTAAATATACCTTTTCACCCCTCATCCTGACAAGGTGAGCCTAGAGGACATAAAACCATATAATGTAACAAGAAAAGTACTATCCCACAAATCCCAAGGTGGTCACAAGATGACATGCAAGTAAAAATCCTAGTAGATCATTTCAAACTTATAAGAATTTTTATCTTTTAGGATTATATGTGCTCAAAATTAGATAAAGTGAATATCCTTGGTATAAGATGTATATTTTGATAGGATTTGGATTTTTGGACGTGAGTGGCCAAAGGGACTGGGTTTGATTTTGGTTTTGGTAGAACATAAGTTCTAATTCCGAGTGGATTTTGAAAAACTAGTTTTTGATCTTTGATAGGATTGGATTTTTGTTTGTGGAACACAACCTTTTAATTTCAAACTAGAATGTAAAAGAAAAATGTAAAAAGGTGTTTATATAAACCAAGTTTTGTGATAGTAACTTTGATAGAACCTTTTTTGTTTCCGACAACAAGCAATAAGTATAAATGTTGTTTAAGAATGTTTTTTCTACAAGAGGGTAAAATCCATCGGGTAATCCGCACAAATTTTTATGAAAATGCAACATACGAGAATGCCATGAATGAGTGGATGTGAGGCTCTTATCTCTTCAAAAGGATGTGTCTTTTGATATATTCCACACCTGATATACCAAATATATATGGGGTTAGAATTGAGTACGAGGAACCCTTGAAATACTAAAAGAGACTCATGTAATCATTACTAACCCACTTAAAGGAGTGAATTACCATTCCAATGCTAGGGTTTGTGAAAAGGTGGTGGGTGATGGGGAATGATATGTGAATGGTGTCCTTATTTCATCCCCAAATAATTTATAGGGAAAATTCTATAGACTTTTTTGTTACACCTATATTAGGCATATTCTTGATGTAACCCCAATCATAATAGCTTGACTTATAAATGAGGGACATAGGCGAGGAAAGCACGAGACATTTTTTTAAGACTAAGTCTCAAGTGTAATACAATATGAAATGAGTTGGTGCATTTTGGTGAAATCCATGTCACCAGTGTAACTAAGTGGTGATGAAACCCACATCGCTACATGCAAAAATAAATATGAAATGATTGCAAACAAGTTCTTTCCAACTTCGAAATGTGTAAATGAAGTGTGTAATTGACAAGCATAAAATGAAAGTATAGCTGATTTTAGCAATTTTAAAGCATTGCTTTAGTGAAAAAAAAATTATTAACAATAAAGAAGGGTTAAGGGGACCCTACCCCATACAAAGATTTAGATCAAAATATAGGAAACCAAGGCCAAGGGTATACCCATTGAAGCCCACAAAACAATATAAAGAATAAAGTAACAAAAAACAACCATACTAACAACCATATAGGCATGTGATAAAACTAATATTAGAGATCCAAACTAATAACTAGCTATAACATAAAAACTAGAAACTAAAAACATAATACAACACATAAAACAAGCTATTATTTTATACTATCATCCAAAGTGTTTGCATGCATTTTGTCCATTCTTTAACTAACCTTGTTATAGTCACTCTCCACCTCTCATAGTCAAGATCTATCATTTCCTTCTTGGGAGTAACACCATCCTTCTCCATCTATTTGGCCTTTTGCATAGCATTTACCGATTCTGCCATCATTTTCAAGTGCTCCACAATGCTTTTCATATTCAAAATACACAATCCTTTGATGTGAAGCATAGTTTCCTTCATACCAAGCAATTCCTTTTCTAGGGTCTCACATCTTTGTTAGCAATTTCCAATTTTTCATTGACCAAAATGGAGGTGATTTTTTCCACCCTTTCCTACACCTCCTTCAGTTCTATAGAAACCATACTTATCCTATGTCTATTGACATTTGTATCTAGCCTGTAATGTTTAAATTATTTTCTAAAGGCACTAGCTTTTACCACGGAATCTTAGGCAAAAATAAGTCCTTTTGAGAAATTTTTAGCACTTTAAGATTAGAAATAGCCTCCTCCATATTCTAAGTTTGGGTTTTCGATTCATCCTCATTTTCTTGGCCTATGGGAGAGCTCTCATTATTCACTTTTATATCTTCTAGATCCGGGTTTATATTCTCATCTTGGGTTTTCTTGTCACTATCAGCGCCTTCCTTCCCTTTCGCTTTCCACATTTTCTTTCTCCTCATAATTTAGTCATCTATCTATTTTCTTCTAGTTTTTACTTATTACTTCTTTCATTTTATCCTTCCGGGTTTTCTCCCAAATCGTATGAGACCTAGGCATCTTCTCCAGAACCTTCCCTTCCTCTTTAGAAATAGGGTTCACCTCTCTTGGGGATAATTTCTCATCCCTACACACCATTGGAGTCCCTATGCAAATCAGGTATTTTATAAGACCTTGGTGTAAAGGGACCTTGAAGGTCCCTTTCTTCACTGCTCTATAGATTTTGCTAGGGATCTGAAAAAGAAGTTGGGAAAGAAAAATTACTTCCCGTGTCTAAAATGATTCAACATTGGAAAGTGGTAAGCGTACACCACTTTAAATCTACCTTCTAAAGTCACATATTACATCAGGAGTAATGAAATTTATTCAAAAGGAGAGGGCAAAGACTCTCTCCTTACCTTGTAGAAAGTTGTCAAATTTCATGCTTTGCAATTTGTTTTGGGCTTGAAGATCATCCTTCCCTCCAAAGGAGCCATTTAACCTTTAAATAAGATTAGACATAATTTAGAAAGAGAAACCCCTCATGCAAACTATTCCCTCGTTCCAATTTTATGTTTCACGTAGACTAATCGACATGTCGTTTCCTTTGAAAAATTTAAAAAATCCACCATTCCAGCTTTCTCTATAATCTCCTTCACTTTATTACTTATTTCCATCATGGTTTCGGGCTTGACCCTCACCAGATCCCCTCCCATTCTTAAAATTAGAGAAGAAAACTTTCCAACTCTCTGTGTTTGGGACAAGATTAACATGTGTTCAAAACCTAGGCTTCTCATAGTTTCCACAGTCCAACATACTCCTTTATTCCCCATTATAATTGTAGGCCACTATTTTACAAGCTCATTCACATGTTCCAAATCAAAGAAGTAATTAACAAATGGGTCCTTGCATGTGTTCCTTCACCTCATTTTTGTTTATCATTATACAAAATCATCTCCTCATTATCATTTAAAATCCTTTTGGAAAAGACATCCTTCCTCCTATCAAAGTTATTATTAAACTTCATTAAAATCAAAAAGGAAATAAGGTTAGGAGCTAATATCCACATCAAGTAAATATTTGGTTTGTTCATCCATTCCCCTTATATTTTCAAAAATATTAAGTTTTGTGGTCGTCACTCCCTTTACAAATTTATCTAAAATCATATTACCTTCCCGATAAACATGATAGAAAGTGATAGAGTTAAAGAAGGGGATACGTTGCTTTGTTCCTTTAATGAAAGGATTTACTTTGAAAACTGCATTTCTCCCATTCATGCTGGAAATTATGTTTTGTGAGTCACCTTCCACTATGCATCACATGAACTCTCTTTCCATGGAAATCTTAACTCCCTAATACAAGTATAGCCTCTTTTTCTACGTGATTAGTTTGGTTCCCAAGGTTAAAGAAATAAGCGAGCACAAAATTTCCATTAGAATCCCAAAACACCCCTCCACCTCCAACTTTACTTTGGGGTTACCTTTCCTGCGCACCTTGTAAAAATTTAGTTTAATAAATCCTTCCATAGGTCAATTTCATCTCACCCCTTCTCTAGGATTCCTTTTCTGAGTCATCCTTTTGTTCAATAGACCCCATCTTCTTGAGATATTAATTTTCACATCTAATATCTCAACCTCCTTATTGTTTTAAATTGAGAAGCTATTTCTAACTGACTTGAACACGGATTTTAGTAATTTGTTTAGAAGTATCCTTTTCCCCCTTAAAATCTTTCTATTTCTCTCTTTCCACACTTCTCGCCGGAAATGGCCAAGGCTAAAGATCTAAAAAAAATTAGGCCTTGACTTCTGAAAGGGCATTGCCATTGTACCCATGAATTCTTCACATCTTGTGGACTAACCCAAACTACCATAAATAAGGATAGGATAGATCTAATAATCAATGAGGAATAAGGGCATCCCACAAAGAGATGATTAGTTGTCTCAAGGTCCTTTTCACATAGTACACATCTATTGGCCATATGGTACCCTCATTTAGTTAGATTGTCAAAGTCAAAATCTTATTAAGAAAATTTAACTAGCTGAAAACACTTACTTTAGGGATGATGTTTTTATTCCATACCTTCCCCATATAATCCCTTACAAGGCTCTTCCTCTTCAAAAATAGGGAGTAAGTAGATTTGACTGAAAAGATGTTTCCTTTCCTTATCCCAAATTATTCTATCTTGTTTACCTTGATTGTAGATGAGATGATTTCTTAATAAATAAATAAGCATCTCCATTTATTAATTTAATTCATGCCTTTCCACCAAAAGGTTTTCCAGTTTTTAAATTTCCTTCTTTAGCTAGATAATTTATAACTAGAGTGTCATATTTCCTTTCTAAAATATGAGAGAGTGCTGGAAATTTTTCCCCATAGAAAATTGTCCTGCCCATTTGTCTTTCTAGAACATGGTCTTGGTTCCATTTCCTATTTTCCATTTACATCCCTTTTCTTAAGAGTTCTGCTATCCAAAATGTACCCCTGCTCATTTTTGTGGCTAACTCCTCTCATTCTTCCCTCTCTTGCCCTCGGTCATAATTTTTTTTTCTTTTTATGCACTCAAAACCTTCTGAAATGACACCGTTGGATAGAGCTCTCTCTCGGCTTTCCGAGAAAGGTAAAGTTTTCCTCCTAACTCCATGTACTTTTGAAGTTATGGCTCAGCGGAGTTTTCGTGGAAAATTTTCCCCTCCAAGGCCCGCACCAATGATATGCCGCCACGTGTCCAGGGAAGTGGTGGGGGTCGGAGGAAAACTTGGTTTTTTACAAAGTGTTTTGGCAGGTTTTCAAGAGGAAATATTTTTCCCACAAGCCCGCCAACGAATTAGCATTTGACACGTGTCCAGGGGGAAAATTTGAAAATTTTGGCTAAGTGTTGGCACATGGAAATTTTGAGAGGAAATCCCACGGCCAATGAAATACTTTGCCGCATGTCACCGGAGCTGGAATGGCGGATCACGGAGAAATTGGGACCTTTTCCCAAAGTGTTGGCACAAAAGGAAATATTTTCCCCAAAGGGCCCGCAACCAATTATATCTCGCCATGTGTCCTAGAGTGGTGGAGTAAGGGGAGAATTTGGGAAATTTTCCCAAAGGAAAATTCAGAGAGGAAAGCCCGCCCCCTTATTGCGAGCCAATAGAATCTCGCCACATGTCCAGGTGGCGCCGAAACTTAAGGAAAGAACGCGAGTGAAATTTTAAGAAGGAAAACCTACACCCAATGGGGTTATGCCATGCATCTAGGATGGAAATGAATCAAACAACCCGCGGAAAAATTTGGAAGGACAGGCCCGCGTCCAATCAGCGCTTGCCACGTGTCCCAAGCTCATCAGCCCCGGAAAATTTTGGAAAATTTTCCAAAGTGCAAAGTGAAGAAAAATAGAGCAGGATGGGCCCGCACCCAATAAAAATGTGCCATGTGCACCTAGAAGGGTAGAGCATGGGGAAATTTTGGAAAATTTTCCAAATGACCAAAAAGGTGAAAATTCAAATTTTTGCCCGCCGACCCAATTTGGCCCTGTTTTGACCTAAAACTTCAAATCGCCATATCTTTCGATCCAGAGCTCAGTTTTTCACGTTCTTTATATCAATGGAAAGCTGGTGAAATTATCTACAAGATTCCAAGGTCATTTTATATTTTTATGGATTTTGGAGAGAGAAAATAAAAAACACTTCTGACACGTGGTCATGGACAGAAATGATGTTTCAACCACCGTTTGTAATGAAGAATGGCTCGCATTCTCTCCCAGCATGGCTAAAAATGTCAGGGAATGGGTCCAGAAAGATGCCCATGCTTTTTTGAATGTTTTTGGTCAATGGTTGAACCCTTCCACGTTTTCCCACGCTTCTCTCTCTCAGGGCTCGTCCCTTGCATTGTAAAAGCCGATTTGGCTCATTTTCAAAGGGTTGAACATTTTTTTGTATTGCAGTCCCCCTTCTCACCTTGGAAGTGATTTTGGTGGAATAACGAGACCTTTTCTAAGAAATGCAACTTTATTTTCCTCCCGTGTTGTAATGCAAGTGATTTTGATGTTAAAAATAACAATACAGCCCACATGATTAGTTTTATCCTCTACTTGTGTTGTTTGGCTAATTTCTTATTCCTCATTACGCTTATCGGTTTGTGCATGAGGTTCTTTGTTGCATTCTATGGATTGTGTTAATCTTTAGAAGTAAAAAAATGCTCACCACTCCTTTGGTCCATCACCTATTAGCATTAGTTTTAGCTTTTCGCATTCTCTATCTTTGTCCCTTTGGAATTTAGAGTAGAAATAAGGATTATAAACCTCTCGTAATTGTGCAAGTGATATATCTGATCAGAGGATTTGAGGAACCAGCCTCTAATCTAGAGATTTATTTCCCATTTTACAAGTCCCACACTTGGGGAAAGAATTCAATGTTGTGCAATCACACTGGATGCTTAGGATGATCAAACTAGAAGCCTGATCAACATCCAAGGGTGCTGCTGATTTGCAACAACAGTTTTGGCACACCTGGTGGGACATTAGAAGTCTTCATCTTCATTGCAACAAATTGATGTGCATTTGTTGCAAGTTTATTGCTTTAAAGAGCTATAAATTACACATCTGGCAACTCTAAGGAAGAAGAATCAGCTGGTTTTAGCAGTGCAGACCTGAAAACACATGAGAAGAATCACCACAAGGTCAAGAGTTGGAGAAGAAGAGGTGTTGTTTGAGTATCTGCAATTATCTCTAAGAAGAAGGCAAAGGGGGAGGAGGATTCAAAGGTCTCCATCTCCACCAAATAGAACTCTTCCACTCCTCCATCTGGTAGGCCTTTCATTCAATCAACCAGGATTCTGAGGCCAATCAGAATGGCACAAAACAACCCCTATGTCAATTTCACTGGCAGCAGCCCACTTGCTCTCAATGCACAAAATTCAATCCCAGTTGTAGCATTAAAGAACATTCCATACTTCACTGGAGAAAATAAGACCACTCCTAGTGATCATGTCAAGGATATTGCTAACATTTGTGCAATCCATGAGATCAATGAGATGCAAGTTGCTATCAAATTGCTGGCATCTTCATTCAAAGGGAAAGATTTACAATGGTTCAGGAGTCTTGCCTCAGGTTCTATTCAAAATTGGAACTAGTTATGTATAGCTCTCCATGAGCAGTTTGGAGAAAAGGGAGACAACTTGTCCCTTTTGGAGCAGCTTGACAACCATCAAGAGAGCTCCAAATGAGCAATGACTGATTTTAATTTCAGATTTCAAAGGACTTGGGAGAGAATTCCAGTGGCAATCAGACAATAGTAGAAAGTGCTTTCCTTTATTACCTTAAAGCTTTAAATTCTGATATTTCTATGTTAATTCAATCCATGGGAGGCACAACTATTCCCATTGCTTATAGCATTGCCATTAGAGCTGAAAATTGTTTGATCCAAGCTGGCAAGTTGGCTCCTAGGCCTCCAATGTCACTGTTTCCAAGTTTAGAGAGCCCAAATTCTAATCAAACACCTAATTTAGCTCCTCTCCCCACTCCTAGAAATCATAATTCGAATGAAGCTTCTACTTCATCTTCTAACGCCTCAAATGAACTTCAAGAAGTCATGAAGCGAATTGCAAAATTTAGGTAATGAGCTGGTTACACTCAAAAGGCAGCAAGCCCAAGGCTTTAGACCTTCTTTTCAACCCCAAGCTTAGCCCAACAGGCAGCCATATCAACCCCAAAGACCACCCAATCCAGCTACAAATCTAAATCAAGCAAGGCCTCCTGCCCGCCAATGATCATTTCATCTCTATAATCCCAATGCTACATCTACCTCTAAAGCATTAGTGCCAGTACAAAACAATATAGCTCAAGAGTATGATTGGTGTTTCCCATGAAATGAACCTCATAACCAATCCATGTGCTTCAACGATGCCTTAAATCAAGCATTAATGGTGACAACAGCTAGTGTAGAGGTTGAAGGTAGTCAAGGAAGTAACCAACGATAAGACACATTCCAGCAAAGATCGGCTCAAATGATACCACACTTGTAAACTGGCAGGAAGAGGATTTTTGTGGCATGAATCAAATGGTTTCCCAAAGTGTTGCAGCCAACACAAGGTCAAAGAGGAGAAATTTGGGTGAAGAACATCCATTAGCTCCATGCAATCCATAACCTTCTATCACTCCACAAAATATTGGAAAACAAAATTCACCTCCATGCATGCAAGGACTTCCTAAAACAGTTCCTAGGCCAACTCAAATTCCAGTTGTTACTGCCCATACATAAGGAATGAATGTGCAGGCCAAGGGACAGAAAAGAGATACTTCATCTCCATTCAATATCATTGATCAAATGAAGAAGACAAATGTAAACATATCAATGTGGGAATCCCTATCTATCCCAGGCCAAAGAGATTTGCTACAAGCTGCCATGAAGGGTTGGTCAACTCCAAATCAAGCAAGTCCAAATGCAAGATAAAGCACTCACAAATGTTTCCCGGCTGAGGGGAATCATGGAGGATAAGCAGAAGGTAAAATTTTTAAGCCCCCTCCATTATATGTTTCATTGATCATTGGAAATCAATTAGTACACAATTGCATGATTGATTCCGAGCAAGTAGTTCAAGAATGCCCAAGAAAATAGCAGATCGGTTGGGAATTCGGTATGAAACCATATCCAAAGGGTAGTGCAACTGGATGGGACAGCAAAGTGACAACAGTTGGAGTGATAAAAACTTTAGTCTCATCTTGCATACATGTCCCAATGTGGTTGTTTCGCAAGATGTCTCGATAATAGACCTTCCACCACTCTTCGCCCTATGTTTGTCAAGGGATTTCACAGCCAAGATTGGAGGTTACTTATCTGTTGATTGGTCACACATGTTTTTCAGAACAAGATATGGAACCAAGGCCACAATCAGATATGAGCCTATTGCAAACTTTCACATTGAGCCTTACACTCCAAGTCAGATCAATACCAACTGTTCAGCATTTCATCAAGAAGATTATCCAAGCATTGATGAAGCTGACACCAAATTTGGAAGCATCCCGGATCTAACTCTTGATGAATGGGCAAACAAGGTGCATGCTTTTGATCCTTATCAAGAAATAGAAGAATCTGAGTTAGGAGTCTATTGCATGCATGAAGGAAATCAGCCTATTCCTAGCATCACCAAGCCAGGCCACAAGGATGAAAATGAGCTATGGCGGTTGTTTTTGATGGGTCAAGGAGTAGACAAGGTGCGGGAGGGGGAGCTATGCTTGTTTCACCACAAGGAGTTAAGTATTATTCAGCTTTTAGCTTTCGGTTTGCATGCTCTAATAACACCTTGTTGAATATGAAGCTTTGATACAAGAGGTTGCATTGGTCAATTAAAAGAGGAATAAGGAACTTGCAAGTCTTTGGTGATAGTGAGTTGATTTTCAACCAAGTGAAGGGGCAGCATGCTGTCAAGAATGATCTACTCAAATGCTACAAGAACAGGTGTGGGACCTCATTGAGTATTTTGAGGGTTTTAGCATAAAATCCATTCCTAGAAAAGAGAACCAAGCTGCTGACAGGCTTGCAGAATTTTGGGCATCCTTTGACGTTGTTGAAAGCATTTACAAAGACAAGGTATAGCCAAGCATACATGTGATTGTGAGGCCTTCAGTGCCAGAAAACAATGTAAGTTGTCAAGTGTTTGAAAATGACCAGCAAATCATCCATTTCTTATAAGAGGAGGTTGAGTTCTCGATTAAAAATTAGGAAAAATTGGAGCAGCAGTATGGTGACCAAGTGGTACAGCTGAGAACCAATAAGCTACCAAAGGGACTTATTACTTTGGAGTCCATTTTCAATCCTAATGATCAGTTTAGGAAGGAGAAAGCAAACATCCAAGTCAAGGGAGAAGATTCAGTGTCCATCTCGGTGGAAGAAGGCAAATCACTCCAAATTGGCAAGATGACAACTGAGTAAGAAAGGTATGAGTTCATACAGCTTTGTCAAGAATTCCCTAATGTGTTTTCTTGGAGCTATGAAGATTTGAAAGGTTTCAATCCCAAGTTAGCTCAACACACCATTGAGTTGGATCCAAGTACTAAACCCGTCAGACAAAAACAAAGGCCAGTCAACCCCCACATGGAGCCTCTCATGAGAAAAGAATTGAATAAGTTGATAGAATCAAGAATCATATTCCCTATCAAGCATTCTAGTTGGGTTGCCAACTTGGTTCCAGTTAGAAAGAAGAGTGGGGAAATTAGATTGTGTGTTGACTTCAGAGATTTGAATAGAGCATCTCTCAAGGACCATTATCCACTTCCTTCTATGGAGAAAATTTTGCAAGTTGTTGCTGGCTCCAAGAGGTTTTCATTACTTGATGGCTATTCAGGGTACAATCAGATTATGGTGAAGGAAGAATATCATTTCAAGACAGCCTTTACAACCAAATGGGGAACTTATGCATACAGGAAAATTCCATTTGGGTTGTCCAACGTTGGGGCTACTTTCCAAAGAGCAATAGACATGGTGTTCAAAGGTTTGATTAACAACATTGTACTGATATATCTTGATGATATCACTTTTTTTGAAAAATGCACCAGAGACCACCTCTTTCATTTGAGACAAGCATTCCAAAGGTTTAGAAGATTTGGAGTATCCTTGAATCCTAAAAAGTGTGTTTTTTTAGCCCATGAAGGAAAGCTCCTTGGCCACATTGTCTCCGAAGAAGGATTATCAATTGATCCAGAGAGAGTTAAGGCCATAAGAGCACTACCATTGCCAAGCCATAAGAAGGCCCTTCAAAGTTTCTTGGGGAGAATAAATTTTGTTCAGAGGTTTGTCCCAAATTTTGCAGCCCTTGTCAGGCCTATCACCAAGATGTTAAAGAAAATCATGGCTTTCAAATGGATAGTAGAAGGCAAGGAAAGTTTTGAAGCAATCAAAGAATCCATCTCTCAAGCCCCAACTCTCATCAACCCGGATTTCTCCAAGGATTTCATCCTCTATGCATTTGGGGGTGATGACACTATTTCTACAATTATGGTACAGCAGAACAAGGACAGTGATGAGCAGCCAATTACATTCTTCAGCCAAGCACGGAGGACTATGAGGTGAGATATTATTTAATTGAGAAGCATGTTCTTGCAGTAATCAAAAGCTTGAATAAATTCAAGCATTTAGTTTCAAACAATAAGGTCCAATTGCTGGTTTCTCATGCGGGAGTTAAAGACTTCCTCCTCAACAAAGACTTGAATGAAAAGAGAGCAAGTTGGATTACTCGTGTCATGGAGTATGACATTGAAATCAAAGTTACCAAGTTGGTCGAGAGGAAAAATATTGTGAGAGCAGCTGATTTTGAGAAAACAAAAAGAAGCATGCAATGAGAAGAAAGTTGTTTTGGCGTTGAGACACCATGAGCAAGGAAGCACTCAAGAAGAAAATAATGGTGTCCCCACTCCTTGCTGGACCCAAGGTATAATGCACTTCCTAAGCAGAGGAGGCCTATGCCCTCCCAAGATGAACAAGACAAAAATAAGACACTTCAGATTGCAGGCTGTCCCATATGCCCTTGTTGATGGTGTTTTGTTCAAGAAAGATGTGAATGGAGTACTGCTGAGATGCATTGGTACAAATCAGATTCATAGGGTGTTGGAAGAGTTCCATGGTGGACCAGTTGGTGGTCATTTTGCACCAAGAGTGACAGCTCTAAAGATCATGAGGGCTGGCTATTATTGGCCCAAGATTTTCAATGATTGTTATGCATGGATCAAGAGGTGCAAGAATTGTGCATTCTTCACAGGTAAAGAGAGGCTAGCTGCCCTTCCATTGCATCCAATTTCAGTTGACCAGCCATTCATGCAATGGGGTTTAGACTTCATTGGAGTCATTAATCCCAATTCAAGCCAAGGGCACAAGTGGATTTTAACAGCCACAGATTACTTCACTAAGTGGACTGAAGCAACAGCACTCAAAGAGGCAAATGAATCTAGTATCCTAGACTTCTATGAGGGAATAGCAACTAGGTTTGGCATACCAGCTACAATAATATCAAATAATGCATTAGCATTCATTGGGTCCAAGGTGACTGAATGGGCATCAAGAATGGGATCTACCTAAGCACTTCATCAAACTATTACCCTCGGGGTAATGGCTGTGCGAGTCCACAAACAAGAACTTGTTGAGGATCATTAGGACTCTTGATGAAAATCGAGAGGTCTTGGCATACTAAATTGAAATCATCTTTATGGGCTGATAGGATAACTCCCAAGAGATCTACGGTAACTCTCCATTAGAGCTTGTTTATGGGAGAGAGGCATTGCGCATGACACTTGAGTTTCCAACATTGGAGCTCATGAAGCGGTTGGAGTTGTTGGAGTTTGAGCCCATGGAGGTTAGATATGCATAATTGATGGAGCTCCAAGAAATCAGAAATCAAGCATCCCAAGAAATGGAGAAGGATCAGGATTTGATAAAGAAGACCTTTGATAAGAAGACCAAGGATAGATCTTTTCAAGTTGGAGATCTAGTGTTAAAATGGGATGCGAATCTACAGAAAACTGGGAAAACATTCAAAATTTGATGCCATTTGGAGTGGTCCATACATGGTCACAAAGTGTAAGGATAGTAATGCTTTCCAATTGTCTTCATTGGATGGCGAGGAACTACAGATTCCAGTCAATGGAATCCATCTAAAGCATTGTTATTAAGGGAAATTCTCCACCTTTTAAATATTAGCTTAGGTTTTCATTCCTCCAAGTGCTTGTGCACATTGTTTTGTTGTAGGTTAGTTTTGCTTTCCCTAAGTGCTTTGGCACAAGCTTATTGTTCCTGGAGATGTGTTTGCAGGCCTTGCTCCATCAGGTGATGTTCCATCTTCCTCCTTGCAATGTTCTAGTCAGTTGGGGTATCAAACAGAGGAAATGATGACTCCATGCCCAATGGATTGCTTTAGTAACCGGTAACTTCATCCAAGCAGCGATGACCCCTTTAAGTCACCAAAATTGCTATCCAAAATGTTCCCCTGCTCATTTTTGTGGCTAACTCCTCTCATTCTTCCCTCTCTTGTGCCTTAGTCATAATTTTTGCTTTTCAAGCACTCAAAACCTTCTGGAAATGACACCATTGGATAGAGCTCTCTCTCAACTTTCCAGAAAGGTAAAGTTTTCCT
Organism: Taxus wallichiana var. yunnanensis; assembly: GCA_018340775.1. NCBI lineage: Eukaryota > Viridiplantae > Streptophyta > Pinopsida > Cupressales > Taxaceae > Taxus > Taxus wallichiana. Next base: position 204,666,132 of record CM031234.1, read on the forward strand.
CCTAACTCCATCTATTTTTGAAGTTATGGCTCGGCGGAGTTTTCATGGAAAATTTTCCCCTCCAAGGCCCGCAGCTAATGATATGACACCACGTGTCTAGGGAAGTGGCGGGGGTCGAAGGAGAACTTGGTTTTTTACCAAGTGTTTTGGTAGGTTTTCAAGAGGAAATATTTTTCCCGCAGGCCCGCCAATGAATCAGCGTTTGACACGTGTCCAGGGGGAAAATTTGAAAATTTTGGCTAAGTGTTGGCGCATGGAAATTTTGAGAGGAGAGCCCGTGGCCAATGAAATACCGCCACGTGTCACCGGAGCCTGGAATGGCGGAGCGCGGGAGGAAATTGGGACCTTTTCCCAAAGTGTTGGCACAAAAGGAAATATTTTCCCAAAGGGCCCGCAACCAATTATATCTCACCATGTGTCCTAGAGTGGCAGAGCAAGGGGAGAATTTGGGAAATTTTCCCAAAGGAAAAAAATAAAGGAAAATTCGAGAAGAAAGCCCACCCCCTTATTACGAGCTAATAGAATCTCGCCACGTGTCCAGTAAAGCACTTGAAACTTAAGGAAAGAACGCGAGTGAAATTTTAAGAGGGAAAACCCACACCCAATGGGGTTATGCCATGTGTCTAGGATGGAAATGAATCAAACAGCCCGCGGAAAAATTTGGAAGGACAGGCCCGCATCCAATCAACGCTTGCCACGTGTCCCAAGCTCATCGGCCCCGTAGGAAAATTTTGAAAAAATTTCCAAAGTGCAAAGTGAAGAAAAATAGAGCAGGATGGGCCCGCGCCCAATAAAAACATGCCACATGGCACCTGGAAGGGCAGAGCATGGGGAAATTTTGGAAAATTTTCCAAATGACCAAGAAGGTGAAAATTCAAATTTTTGCCCGCCGACCCAATTTGGCCCTGTTTTGACCTAAAACTTCAAATCGCCATATCTTTCAATCCAGAACTCGGTTTTTCACGTTCTTTATATCAATGGAAATATGGTGAAATTATCTACAAGATTTTGGGGTCATTTTTTCATTTTGATGGATTTTGGAGAGAGAAAATTGAAAAACGCTTCTGGCACATGGTCATGGATAGAAATGACATTTCAACCACTATTTTTAATGAAGAATGGCTCGTATTCTCTCCTAGCATGGCTAAAAATGTCAGGAATGGGTCTATAAGGATTCCCATGTTGTTTTGAATGTGTTTTGGTCAATGGTTGAACCCATTCCATGTTTTCCCACGTTTCTCTCTCCTGGGCTCGTCCCTTGCACTGTAAAAGCCAGTTTTGGCTCATTTTCAAAGGGTTGAACATTTTTTTGTATTGCAGGTCCCCTTTCTCACCTTGGAAGTGATTTTGGTGGAATAACAGACCTTTTCTAAGAACTGCAACTTTATTTTTCCTCTCAGGTGTTGTAATGCAAGTGATTTTGATGTTAAAAATAACAATACAGGCCCTGTGATTAGTTTTTATCCTCTGCTTGTGTTGTTTGGCTAATTTCGATTCTTCATTACAGTTATCAGTTTGTACATGAGGTTCTTTGTTGCATTCTATTGACTGTGTCAATCTACAGAAGTAAAAAAATTCTCACCACTCCTTTGGTGCATCACCTATTAGCATTAGTTTTAGCTTTTCTGCATTCTCTATCTTTGTCCCTTTGGAATTTAGAGTAGAAATTAGGATTATAAACCTCTGCAATTGTGCAAGTGATATATCTGATTAGAGGAGTTGAGGAACCAACCTCTAACTGAGATTCCTTTCCCATTTTACAAGTCCCACACTTGGGGAAAGGATTCAATGTTGTGCAATCACACTGGATGCTTAGGATGATCAAACTAGAAGCCTGATCAACATCCAGGGGTGCTGCTGATTTGCAACAACAGTTCCTTAAACCGATAATCACCCTATATGCCTCATCCATTAAAATTTGGAACTTTAAAACCCACCTTCCATCTTAAGCATCATTCCAAGTACTTCTTTTTTAGGATTTTGGTCTACACGCTTTCTTCATAATCAACATCCACCAAATTTTAGCTATAAGACCTTTATTCATTTTCACCCAGTCCCTTAATCCCAAGCCACCTAGTATTTTGGGTCTGCATACCTTCTTTCAAGCCACAAGTGGCATGCGGTCCTTGCTTTCTTTGAAAGTGTCATTCCATAGAAACACTTTTGTATGATTTCTATTTTTCTCGCCACCTTCATTAGGAGTTGATAAAGTGACATTACATAAACTAGAAACCTACATATAAAATAGTTAGTAGTTTTTGCTTGTTTTAATTTGATAAAGGTTCCTTTAAATGCATTGGTTTTGTACCAAATGGATTAGTAGTTTTGCTTGTAAGGAAAATTTAGGAGAAAAATTTAAAGGATCATGGCCATTTCTAATTCTCAAGATCATCTAAAGATGCAAAAGAAGAGTGTATGTGGATTTTGATTGTAAAATAAACTAAGGTGATTATAAAAATAAAATATAAAATAATCGCTACCACTTTTTATTCTCAAGATCACCCAAAGGTGCAAGAGAAGAGCATACACGACTTTGATTTGAAAAGAGGATGATAGAAATTAAAAATAATGAATATTAGCTCTAAATATTTTAATTTTATAAATAAACCTCTAGGACAAGTGTGATAACTTCACGTAAAATAATAGGGAAGAAAGGAGAAACATTCTGGAAATTTAAGAAAAGAAAAGAAAAAATTTACACATAACACTAGCGCAATTACTTTAACACTAACACATTTACTTTCATGTTAATGTAGGTAACAACAACACACTTCAAATCATACATAAACATGCATATAGTTGATGTCAGCACACTTTAATGCAACATAACCAAACTTATCAGCAATGGTAGTGCATCTATTTTGAAGGAAACATATAGAATACAACGCAAACATAAATTTGAGCCTGTGTAAAACATAAGACACTAAACACATAAACACATAAAGGTATAACACTAATGCATCTAACATGATGCTAACACATGTATTAGAACAAAAATGTATATGCAAAAAATAAATGATAAAAAAATACAAACACATGCACAAATTACATTGATGTAACTATATACATGTTAGCACACGTAGATGAACAAAAACATAGATATGGTGATGTAGACATAGATCTACTAACCTAGACGTAGGTACTTAGAAGCATCATATATTTTATGATAGAAAAGTAGGGACTACAATGGTAACACATATCATGGGCTATACTAACGTACATAAAATTATGGATATGCAAGTCACCTATACCTACACAAAAATGTTAGAAAAACGACCAAAATGAATGGGTTTTCTCAAAATTCTCGAAACGACCTCACCAAACGACCTATAAATTATTCAAGAACATGTAAACACTTCAATAAACATGAAAATGATATTAGAATGATTTAAAATGAATGATAAAGTGTGGGTGTCCCATCGGGCGTGCCAAAATGTAAACAAGAGAAAAAATAATAATGGAAGAAACAATACACACAAGTGCAAACCTAATCCCTTCCTTCATGTCTCCTTACAACCTTGAATGAGATGGCTGAAGTGTGGAATGAAGTACCAAGATTTTTAAATATCTTTAATGGATTGAATGTGGATGTTCCAAATATGACTCCAAATGGAAGTGTATTCATTCTACAAGCAATGGGGATGAATGATGTATTTGATTATAAGATACTTGATGAAATGGACAACATAATTGTGTTTGTAATTGAGTGGAAATTTGACATAAGTAACACTGCAAATGCCTTAAGCTTCCAAACATGGAATTGTGAGGAGATGAGCCTCTTACTTATAGCTAAAGGAGAGGCCATGAATTGAGGATCAAGTTTTTACTGAGTTACAAGTTAATGAATGCATTTTCCTAATTTAGGATGTTGATTTGGTCTTTGTAGTTGGCTTGTTTGAATAAGAATTTAAGAGGATTTAATTTGAATAATTGGCTCTTGAATTCTTCAATTATATGTGCAATTTAGCTTCCTCTTTAGTAGATTTCTAGAACTTGAGTGAGTGAGATAGTGAAGTGGAGAAGAGTGGAAGGTGAGTGGATATTTATCTTTTTATTTATTTAAGTAGCTAATTAAATTAGCTAAGGAGTGCATATTATATACTTTATATTTTTATAATTAATTAATTAAATATAATGGAATGTGGATGAATAATTATCTAAATACCAATTCACAAAGAGTAGTGTGTATTTTTAGGGTGTCTACAAATACATCCAATGAATATCATCATTATAAATGTTGAGAAGATTCTATAAAAGATATCGTGAAGAAATCAATCTGAATATGATTATTATAATATTATGAATTTTATGCATTTTCTATGAGGGTTTTGACTATTTATAAGAATTATTATTTAAAGAAGACAACATGATGAGAGATAAAAATCACAAATATCCCCAACACGTTGCATTAAAAGGAGATAATAGGGCTTATCTAGGGTCGATATAGGAAAAATATCACCTATATCAATAGTTCTTCACAATTGATATTTGAAATGGTTCCCATGAGCAAGGGAAAGGACCATGGGGATGGAATTGTGTGTATAAAATTCATATACCATCACTATCTATGTAGGTGTAGTCTCAATAGGATATTGACGAACATCATGGCCTATAAATTTAAATCTTAAAATAAGGACTTGGTCTTCCATCACATGCAAGTATATCAAAAAATGGTTGTGTTGTGATGACTGGGAAACTATGAATTTTTAAAAAGGATCACTATCAACTTAAAATTTACTTCCTCAATGCCAACACATATTCACTTTGAAAAAAATGACTCTATAAGGTGTGGAGGAGCCCATTCTCTGTCAGACTTGTGATCTATTGTTTCCAATCAATTTTGTGTGTTCATTAAAAACCTATTGGCCATTGTGTGTTTTTGTTTTCATTGATGTCAAGTCCATTGATGGAAAAGGATGTCATGAGGGTATGTGAGTCTCCATGAGGTGTTAGTATGATGTCAAGCATGAATGTTGATTGGCGGATCCGAATTTGGTGATGTTCTATGAGGTCCCGAAGCTGTGAACAGTCTAGTGAGATGAGTCATAGTTTGAGGTATCCCAAGCTGATTAAATGTTTTCACAAGGTCATACATGGTCCTAGTGATGTGTTACCAGTGTCTAAGGGTCTACATGAGGTCATCATTTTCAGTTCATTAAGTGTTATGGTTGATTCGGGTTATTTTACGCCTATTTCGAGCCTTGGTGCATGCGTAATGAGATGGAGGTATGAGATTTGGACCCAATCAGTCATGGTGGAGCATGGTATCAATATGGTGGCAGTACATATGAGGTTTATTGTGAGTTTTAGGTCAGTTCTCAAAGGTTTGGTGGTGTTTCAAGGTCCTTGGGAAGCAAAGCAATGCGAAGAACATACAGAGGATAAAGCATAAGTAAGTTGTTGTGGCTAGAGAGTTTTAGGAATATTTGGGACATATGGTTAGTATGGAAAGTTATAGGATGTTTTCAAGATGTTTCATGACAAGATTCAGGTCAAAATGCTAAAGTATTTACAAGGTATGAAGTTTTTACTAAAACCAAGTTTTCCAGTGTGATTTTGAGGAAACATTTGACTTTAAGATACTCATTGTGAGTTGTGTGCTTTGCATAGGGACTCTAATACTTTCAGGGTGTTTTTACATAGAACTAATAAATTTTATAAAAAATAATGAGGTGGTTTGATCATCACATTTTTATGAACGATCATTAAGAAGATAAGTTGTTTTGAAACCCTAGTTAAACCCTAACTCCAAGTGACTTGGAGGAAATTGATTTTATCAGCCCAGTTTTGATTGATTTTATAAAATTTATGATTGAATGATGTAGAGGAATCTTCCATATTTCCATAAATGTGTATTAGTTCTTGTGAAAGTATGTGGGCCCCACCTGAAAATGTTTGTTTCTAAAGAAGTTTGGTTTATGGCGAAGTTATCCAAAGAAGGTGATGCATAAATTGACATTGTTTCCATCCCTAGATTTTTCTATTTTTCCTTGAATTTTTAGATAATTTTGGTGCTTATAAATATCGAAGTGTTCCCTATTTATGAAGATTGGTTTTTGGGGCAGTTTGGAGGAATCAGCAATAAAAGTGGAATTGCAGGAGCTATAGGAGGAGTTAGGACTACATTCAAGTTTTTGTGATCCTAGTTAAGAGAAATTTAAAATGGTATATCAAACTTATTTTTTTGATATGATATTAAGAAGTTATGACCTTTTCTTTGAGGGTCAAATATTGATGATGCTTGATCTAACAAGGTGGTATGTTCCTTCATGAGGTAAAGTGATAGTTTCAAGTTATTCATGATTAGTGAAGGATTTTAAGTGATTATAAATAATTTATAAGGGTGTTACATAATTTATTAAGCTTGGAAAAATTTTTTTGAGGTGATGGAGCAAGTTGAGCTCAAGTTTGGTTCTTAAGTCCTAAAAGGCTAAATAAGCAGTTTGTAGAGATGTATTTAGTTGAAGGCATTCCAATTATATTTGGAAGGAGTTATAATATGTTTTGGAAATAGGATTTATATTAATTTACAATATTTTATGGTTTGTGTCTTGGTGATAAGTTTTTATAGGTCATCCAGCTTAGTTTGTGAAGAAGAAAGGTGTTGATTTTCGGGATAGGATTGTTCAGGCTGAAAGAATGAGATGAATGAGGCATGATATGGATTGTATGATGATTCATATCAGTTGGAGATATAATATGGATGAATTATGTTCCAATTTAAGGCCTTTGAGGTCTTTTAAGTGACAAAAATGGTGAAAACTAGTTGAGTTTGTAAAATTTTTGTATGCGTAGCTTGATTTGGTAAAGAGAAAAGTAGGTGTGTTTTGCACATATGAATGTTTCATGAACTCTAAAATGCATGGAGTCATCTAAATGTCCTGAGGATTACATATAGTGGCTACATGCCATATTTTATTTTTTCAAGAGTGGTCTTGATTCCCAAATGTGAAGACAGAGTGATTAAAATAGTTGTTTTATGAAGGATATGAGGCTTTTGAGTTGTATTATGAATTATTTGATTGGTGAAAGATAATGTATGACCATGGATGATGCTAATATGTTATATTACACGTGTGATGAATTTTGGAGCTTGAATAATCATGTTTTTGGTTTTAGCTCATCCAAGTGATGGGGTTTTGAGCTAGTTTTGTGTATGTTTAGAGGTTTTGGGCATGAATGACCTATATGGGTAAATTGTGAACATTTTTATGATTATGTTGGAATTTTTAAGATTTTATTAGTCAAATAAAATGAGGAAACCCTACCTAGATTATGTTTAAATGATGTGAAGCATATAAAGGTAAAGTTTTGAGTTTATTTGTGAACTAGTTGTGCATGGGGGAAAAGTGTGAACCAAGAGAGAGAGTGTGTAACAGGTATGAATGCATGACTTGAGATATGAGTAATGTTTTTGCTGGTTTAGGAATGATTGAGAAAATGTGTGCAAGGGTTTGAATCCTAGACAAGTTTTTAAAGAAGAAGATAACGCGAGTTGAAGGAATGAGGGTTTGAGCAAAGTGTGTGAGTTGTATTTGTGATCTCCATCAGTTTTGGCTGCAATAAAAATTAGATATCTTCATCTAAAAGTGTTTTATTTGGGGCTTTATCATCTCAGGGATTGTATCCTCCTTGTGGAGTGGGTTCTTCACTAAATTAGGGGTTGGTGCTCCTTGTAGGGTTGGTGCTCTACTAAACTAGGGGTTGGTGCTCCTTGTGGGGTTAGTACCTCACTAAATTTGAAACATGAAAATATAATGTTTTTGTTTTAGTGGGTTTTCTTCCCCATGAGGGTTTCCCACTTAAATCTTGTGTCTATGTGTTCTCTCTTATGTGTTATGGTTATTTGAATGTATTGTGCACACCTAATAAGCTATTGTTGAATGTATGTGAATGGATGGATGTTAATGGATGTTGCAATTAATGGTAAATGAAATAAAAAATTAGGACTAATTTATCCCCCTCTTAGTCCATTGTGCTTCTAAAAATTGTATCAGAACAGGTCCTTGAGAAGTAAGTTTAGAAACTTGAAAGAATTCCTTTTGAAGCAAAAGAAATGGGTAAGTCTTCAGATATTAAAGCTACATTAAGAATGAAGTATTAGGTTGCTTTGTTTGTGATTAATATCTTGTGATATCATATCAAGTGCATGGAAATAGATAATGGTTAAGCTATCAATGGTTTGGAATTTCAAGTGGAAAGTGTGACTAAAGACCTAAGGGATAAAGAAGAAGTTTGTTTCAAGTATAAAGAGAAGTTAAAAGACCTTGAATATAATTTATTAGATGTATCTAGTAGGTTTAAGAAGTATAATAAGTTAGAAAAGAGTTCTAAAACTATTGAAGGGATCTTGGAGAGCCAAAGAGTGGCTAGTGAAACATCATGCCTAAGGTTCAAAGGATAACATGTTAAGAATGACAGTGAAGCTGGTTCAAGTTCTCAATCAGGTGAGAAGGTGACCAATAAAGCTTATTTGAGAAATTATAATATAGTTATGCAACCTAATGCTATGATGTATGGTTCTTCATTTAATGGTTATCTCTATATTTATCATGATTTTTGTCGCAGAGCTAGAGATTTCAAAAGGTCTTCTAAGGATGTTGAAATTTTCTTTAAATGTGAATGCTTTTTATGTTGTGAGTATGGCCATAGGGCCAAGGATTGTAGCTAGAATCTAAGTGTATATGAGCCAAGAGGAAAGAGGATTTTTGTTTGTTTCAACTATTAAAACCGGGTCATATAGCAAGATTATGTAAAAGGAAAAGGATTTTAATCAAAAGGTCTTATCCTAAAGCTACAATAATGACAAATCAAAGGACCTAATCATGAAGGTCAAGTTAAGAAGGATGTTAATCAATCCAAAGATATCAATTGCATGAGTATCATTCTAATATGCAGATTTTGAAGTTTAATCCAATAATAATTGTCAAATAAGGGTCCAAATCAGATCAAGAAGGCATGTTTGCCTTAGTTGAAGGGATCAAAAGTGAAGAAAATAAATGTGTCTATCATCCATCCAAAATTTAGTGCAAGACAAGTTGAAGAAACTAGGCCTTTAGGACACTTCAAGGGTCATAAGGTATGGATTTTCATTTCTCTATGTGTTTTTGAGTCCTTGTATTTAGTAGGGCTCTGATTTTGTAAGTGTAAATATAAGTAAAGTTATATTAGGTGAATTATTCACGGTTAAGATTCGGTCATAAGAGTATGAGGTCTATAAGAGTGTGTCAATTTGTACACTATCATCAAGGAGGTATATCACAAGTATGTGTTTGTTCATTAGAATTCTAAACACAAGGTTTTGGATTCATAAAGAAGTCTATGGTGTCTTAGAAAGAGTGAAAGTTTCAATGGCCCTATGGTTGAGTCATAAGATCTTATACAAGAGTGAATCTTCAAAAGAAACGTTTTGCATTATATGAGTCATTTGAGGATGTTATAGATTGCATGATGGTCTATGTACAAGTTGTTTTCATGAAATTTCTATTACAGATCTCTCAAAATTTCCTATGTCTTATACTTATGGAAATTTCATGACGATGCTTGAATATCTTGGGTCTATATATGAAGGTATGACTATCGGGTAAGGTGGTATTTTAAGTTCTAATCTACCTAAGTTTCAATTATAAGGTTATATATATTTTTATAAGTTCTTGTTAGCTTTGTAGTTCAAGTGTGTATCTCTCATGTTGGTGCTAAGAATAACTTTTTCCTATTCATCCAAAAGTGTATGGTCTAATTCCATGAGATGAGTTTGTTGAGTCTTAAGTATGAATCCAAAAGTGACTATGTCCAGTCAAGATAGTCCTTTTCATAAGCTTTGTTTGTGAAGGACTCTTGGAAGATGATATTGATGTATTTTTATGGTAGAGTATATGTAGCAATGTATATGAGGCTGATATGACATTGTGAAAAGTTTCAAGTGTTTTCAGAGTATTAGGTGACTTAGAGGTATATAAAGAAGTGTAAAAGTTGATCAAATCTATCAAAATCTTGATAAGGGCTCCCAAGATGGTTATAGGGTTGATCCAAGAAGGTATGGTTCCTATCTATGTCTTGTGAGTTCATAAAGGTCTGATTTTATACACAGGTTGGTGTTCATGAAACAAATTGCATGAAGCATGGACTATGTAAATTATGGTTTTTAGAGATTCTCTCCATGTGTTTAAAGGTATGTACATGAGTTAACTATGCTTACAAGGTGGTCATTTTTCTCGGTTCAAGCTTGAAGTGTGTCAAAGTGTTTATGCTTCATAAGAGTTTGATTGGAGAAAGTAAAGGAAGTTAATTGAGTCTACAGGGTGCTCTTGCTCTTCTACTGCATTTTTGTTGCAATTTAGCTACATTTTTGTTGTGATTCTATTGTTTTTTAACAAAGTTACGAACTAGGATTCTAAATTTTTGTGAATTTTTCAAGCATGCATATGAGTTTTAGAGGTATACATTATGATTTCATGGTTTAATGATGGTTCATAAGAGGCTGAGTGGGAGACTGAATGCTCTCTATCTCTTGAAGGTGAAGCTAAATATGTGTTGCAGGATCTGTGTAGGTGATCTCTTGTGTTCTTAAGTGGACATGTGCATCATAACAATAGCTCAGTAGTCTATGTATGAGGAAATGGAATGCTACATGTGTGAAATTCAAGATGAAATTTTCATTGATGGTTTGTGAATTCTCAAAGTCGTGTTATAGATGATCTAAAAAAATGTGTATGCATCCCAAAGGATGCATATAGGGAGAAAAAGAGTTGTCAAGTGAGATAGGACATTTTTCTTGGTTTATAGTAGACTAAAACATAGTGTTACAAGTATGAAGGAGACTCTTGAGGTAGGGGGTATTGTGTGATCATGGAGTAAGGGATTTAGGTGTTCTACGGTGTCTATAAGTGCTAGACTAGTTGAGTCGTGGTTATAATTGTAAGTATACTTCAAGGGAATATTTCACAAGCTTATATAGGTATGATGGCATGCAAAATATGTAGAAAATATTGAAGAATCTTGTCAGGGTAGAGTCAATATGGTTGAGTCATCTCTATGACTCATATGTAAGGTATGTGGTCCTAATTTTGTGTTTTCAGTTAGAGAAGGATAGTATGGTTCTAGGGGAGATGTAAGGAGTAGATTCATGTTGTGTATTGGTTTTCATGGTTGGAATAAGTTGGTATAAATTTCTCTGAAGATGTTTTCAGGGACAATGGTCCTAAAGGAAGTTTTTCATGTATTAGAGGCAGATTTTGTGATATCTTGCATGGTTTATACCTAGATGGAGATGTTTATCATGAATGAAGACAAAGTGAAGTTTATATATTCTCAAGGGGAGTTGTTTTGAGGCTCATTACAGGTCCATGGATCATTCATTTTTTTAGGTTAGAGAAGAGAAACTACAATCCAAGGGGAGTCTTTTGAGAAAGTAAGTTGAGTTTGTGCATTGTTTCCATTGTGTCATGTTGTGTGTTGTCATTTTCCATGTCTTGTTATCATTGTAGCATTTTTCATAGATTTCAAAGGGGGAGAGAAGCATCAAAACATGGAAATTATGTCTTGTAGGTGTCTTGGTCTTGTTGGTTGCCATCAATGTTTCTGAAGGTGGTTGTCATTAATGAAAAAGGGGAGATTGTTGGCCATTGATTTTTTTGTTGTCATTGATGTCAATTCCATTGATGGAAAATGATTTCATGAGATCATGTGATTCTCCATGAGGTGTTATTCTGATGTCAAGCACAAAGTTTGATTGGTAGTGTGATAGAGTTTGGTGATGTTTTATGAGGTCTTAGTGCATGGTCTAGTGAGCTAAGTCATAGTTTGAGGTCTCCCAAGCTAAATAAATTTTTTCATGAGGTCTTACATGGTCCTATTGATGTGTTAAATTTTCCTAAGGGTCTACATGAGGTCATCATGGTTAGTTCATGAAGTGTCATGGTTGAGTGTGGTCATTCCAAGACTATTCCTAGCCTTGGTGCATAATGAGATGGAGGTATGATATTTGGACCCAATAATTCATGGTGGATCATGGTATCACAATGGTGGAATTACATATTAGGTTTATGGTGATTTTAAATCCATTTCTCATAGGTTTGGTGGTGTTTCAAGGTCCTTGGGAAGCAAATAGGTGAAGAACATGTAAGATAACATAGGCGTGTCACTATGGTTGGAGAGTTTCAGAATATTTTGGCTAGATTATGAGTATAGATAGTTGGAGGATGTTTTCATTATGATTCATTACAAGCTTCAGGTAAAAATGTTGAAGGATTTGTAAGGTATGAAGTTTTTACTAAAACTGGGTTTTCCATAGTGTGATTTTTTGAGGCAAAAGTTGACTTTCAAATGTTCATTGTGAGTGTGTGATTTGAGTTGGACCCCGAGAGTTTCAGGGATATTTTTATATGTAACTAATAAGGTTTAGAAAAAATAATTAGGTGGTTTTATTGTCACATTTTTATGAACAATCGTTAAGAAGATAAGTTGCTTTGAAACCCTAACTAAACCCTAGCTCAAAGTGACTTGGAGGAAATTTATTGTATCAACCTAGTTTTTATTGGTTTTATAAAAGTGATGATTGGATGATGTAGGGGACTCTTCCATATTTCTAAAAATGTGTATTAGTTCTTATGACAATAAGTGGGCCCCACCTAAAAATGTTTGTTTCTAAAGAAGTTTAGTTTGTGGAAAAGTTATCCAAAGAAGGTGATGAATAAATTAACATTGTTTTTATCCCTAGAGTTTTTCTACATTTCCATGATATTTTCAGATCATGGTGGTTCTTATAAATATCAAAGTGTGCCTTATTTATGAAGACTAGTTTTTAGGATTGTTTGGAGCAAATTTCAACGTAGTAAAGTTGAATTGTAAGAGCTACATGAGGAGTTAGGAATCCATTAAAGTTTTTTTATGATCTTGGTTAAGATATATTTAAAATGATATATCAAATGTGTGTTTTGATATGAATGAAATAATTTATGACCTGTTCTTTGAGGGTCAAATCTAGAGGATGTTTGATCTAGCAGGGGTGGTAAGTTGTTTCATGAGGTAAAGTGACAATTTTGAGTTATTCGTGATTGTTGAATGTTGATGAGTGCTTAGAAATCATGTATAATTATGTTTCATGCTTTGGTTAATCTTATAAATTATATTTGAGATGATGGAGCAAGTTGAGATCAAGCTTGGTGTTTGAGTCCTAGAAGGGTAAATAAGCAGTTTGCAAAGATGTACTTGGTTAAAGGCCTTCCACTTGGATTTGGAAGGATTTATAATATGTTGTAGAAATATAATTTATATTTATTTCCAATATTGTATGGTTTTTTCTTGGTGATGAGGTTGGATGATTCATCCAAATTTCGGTTTATGAAGAAGAAAGGTGTTGATTTTTAGGATAGGATTGCTCAATCTGAAAGAATGAGATGAATGAGGCATGGTATGGATTTGATGATTTTGATATCAGTTTAAGAGTGAATAGTAATTAATTAGTTTCCTATTGAATTCATTTGGAGTTATTAGAAGTTACTGAAAAGGTGCAAACCATTTGAGTTTGTAAAACTATTTTTGGGTAGTTTGATTTGGTGAAGAGGAAAGTAGGTGTGGTTTGCACATATGAATGTTTCATGAGATATAACAAGCATGCATGTGATCTTAAGGTCCTGAGGATTTAATAGAGTGGTTAAATTTCATATTTGAATTATTTTGGAGTGGACTTGATGCTCAAAGGTGAAAACAGGGTGCTAAAAATAGATGTTTTGTGAAGGATATGTGGCTTTTGAGATGTATTATGAATTATTTTATTGGTGAAAGATAATTAATGACCATGGATGATGTTAATATGTTATATTACACATTTATGATTAATTTTAGATCTTTAATAATCATGGTTTTGGAATTTGTGGTTTTAGCTCATCAAGGTGATGGGGTTTTGAGCTAGTTTTGTGCATTTTCTCGAGGTTTTGGGCATGGCCGGCCTATATGGGTCAATTGTGAACGATTTTGTGATTGTGTTGGAATTTTTGTTTTATTATATATTCGGTGAATTTTTTGTATGTGAAGAAAAATATTTTTGAATATATTTTTACTGTAATACTCCTATATAATGGAGTGTAATGGTGCAGCATAGAGGAGGTTTTGTAATATAGTATGTTACAATAATAATATATTTTAGTGTGGAGTTTGAGTTTATGTAATCCTTGTGTGTTAAATATGAGTTTATAGATCCATTTATGAATTTTTAGATAGCATAAGAGTGAGATATAACGTCACCTTATCCTCATCTTGACGCGTGCACCGGAAAAATTGGATAAGTATGGAAGGCTTACCTTGGGAAGGACATTGGAGACGAAGTTGTTGGAGCTCCATGAGGATTTTTATGGAACTTCATTATATTATTTTGACTCAAAACATAATTTTATAATAATGGGATGTGTCCCATGATCTGATTCTTCCTGAAACTCCCTAAACAATAGCATTTTTTCCCGAGATCGCAAGGTGTTCCTACCAAAAATGGATTATGGAAAGAAGCACTTTGGTCTTGTGAGATATATGAAAGTAACACAATTTATATAATTTAATAATATTTCCAATGGTATCTTGTTTGACTTATAACTCATTCTCAAAGCTCCCAAATCATCTTCCAAAGCACAGAGCATTGTTTTGAACTACAAGTTCCTTCACCTTCAAAAACCCACTTTCACTGAACTTGTTCCTAAACCTCCAAATATTTCATAAACTTCCCTAAATCACTTGCAATATGATATTTGACGAGGCCATAAATTTTCCATAAATTACCATTATTTTTCCTTCCAAGTTACCTTTAAAAGTGGATTTAAATGTAATCTATGAAATTATAGTTTGCTTAAGATAGAATATAGGATATATATCTTGTTCATTCTTTAGAAATATTTTGTTATCTATTTTGTTGACTAATCCTATTGATTATTTGGGAAAATATGCAATGTCTTATGTATGCAGGCCATAAAGGAAAGATAATGCTAGTATTGAGAAAATTGGAATTGATCATGGATGGTATATCTAAACTCAAATTTGATTTCATATTTAGATTCCTCTCAAAAAATTATGCAAGTTCAAAAAAAAGAATCATCTCAATCTGAGATCGTATGCAAAATTTATAGTTGTTTTAAGTTAGTTTCAGAACTCACGATTAGTTTTGGAACTCATAGAGTTAGTGCTTTGGAACTCACGGTCTTAGTTTGAACTGCAGAGTTAGTTCCGAACTCGCAGGCTTAGTTCTGGAACTAACAATATTTTGACAGTTTTTGAGGAATTGTGAAAGATCAGAGAATCTAATGGAAAATATGAGAGAGGTTTTTGTTCATAGAAATGTGATTAACAATACCCTTATTCAAATTTTCTACAGTATTACCAATAAAAAGTTATCTAACTTTTAGTGAACTGCATCGAGGAAAAGTGTAACATATGAGCACTAAAAGTTCCATAAAAAGAAACAAAATCAAATAAAAAATTTGAGAGATATTTTTGTTCATATCAATGTGTTTAACAAAAAAATCATTCAAATTTGCTACAAGTTTTACCAATGAAGAGAGATCTAACTTTTAGTGAGTTGCAGTCCAAGGAAAAGTGTATCAAATGAGCGCTAAAAGTTCCATAAACAGAAACAGAAAATTAAAACAGAAAATATGAGAGGTTTTTGTTCATAGAAATGTGTTTAACAAAAACCTCATTCATATTTGCAACAAGTTTTACCAATGAAGATAAATCTAACTTTTAGTGAACGTGGTCCGAGGAAAAGGGTATCAAACAAGCGTCAAAAGTTCCACACTCAAAACAAAAAAGTAAATGGAAAATCGAGAAAGGTATTTGGTCAAAATCATATTTTGAGGAAAATCCTTCTTCCAATAATGTAGAGTAATGAAATCATTATGATTCTTGTTACCAAAAATCAAGGAGAAGATTTGGGAGTAAATCTTCCTAAAATAAGTGAGATAAGATTTGACTTCAATAATATATCTCTCTCTATATTTGGTGGAGATGAAGATCTTAGTTGTTAGGATTGGAATAAAGATAAGATTAGATTGTATTTTCTAAAATAAGGATTTGGTTGGATGCATAAATTATAAATGCAACCTTCCACACTTAGATATGTAATGTTTTTCTCCAAAGAAATAAAAATCTATTCTTTCCTCTCAAATATTATGTAGTTTTAAGATCTCAGAAGTATGATTTAAATCCTCTTCCAAGGAATGAGCTAGCCACTCATTCCAAGGAAGATGGATCTATGTATTTATGTTTATGTTTATTCATTTGTCTTTAATTCATTTTGTTGTATTGTTTTTATCTTTGTATTGTGAAAATTCAATCTATTGTAAACCTGCAGGTGTTTCATTCAATTGTGTTTATTTTTAATTCAGCAATTTCAATTTATGCAAGTGTGTTCTATTCTTGCAAATGTGATTTCCTTTATGCAAGTGTATTTACATTTATGCAAGTTTCCACTTAAATTTCCACATGTGTGCTTTCAATTTATGTAAGTTTGGTTTGTGTTTAAAGGAGTTGCTTTCCAAGATCTTCTTCTCTTAATGCATACCTTTTTCTGACACCAACCCGATTGACATTATTAATGGCGAGGATTGAAGACCCTCATCAATATTATCTCCTTGATACCACTTCTTTAATAATTTGGTCCTTCAACTTTTCTTTGTAGGATGCACACCCGCCTTATAAAGGCTAAAAATAGCCATTTCTAAGTTTACTAAGAAATCCACCTTGAGAGGCATTGTCTTGGAAGAGCTTCATGAACTTGTTTTAATTTATCCAACACATGGGAAAGGTCATAACAACACATATTATTACTAATAGGATTTGTATAGGCACTCGACACGGGAAAACTAATCCAGAGGGATGCTCAGGGAGGGTTTTAGGAAGATTTGGGGAAAATATTTCAATTTTGGATAATTTGGCATGCTTAAAAGTTTGAAATTTTCATTTTCACATTTACATGACAAAAGCATAGTAATATTGGAGGATAAATAGAAATAGGCTATACCTAGTTCTACATGCTCATCTACTTTCTCTACTTGGCCACCCCCTACAAGGATTTAAACCCCATGAGCTCCCTTGTCGTTTTTTCTATTTTTAAGGGACATTGGAAATAATTTATTTGTAAATTTGCTTCATTAATTTATTTATTTAATGTCACTCCTTTTTGAAAATATTCAATGGTTTTGTTCTTATAAAAGATTGAATTCATCCAAGGGAGGGATTGGGATTTTATTAAATGTAGTATTTATGTTACCTAACCAAAGCTAGGCACATTGGGACCTCATTCAAATAGATTTGAATGCTCACCCGAAGTCTTGTGCAACCACCAGTGTCCCTTCTTTGTTATGCTTGACAGAAGTTAACATGCATAATCATCATATTGATAACCAAGAAACCATTCAGCCATAGATTTTCATTCTATTCATCTCGGTTTGGAAAAGCATATAATAATGAAGACAATTGATCTAAATAAGAATCAAGATCAACCGCATCATTATAATACCATCTTCGATACATCAACTACCATTATCCAACTACAAGTATACATTATAACCAGAATTCATTACATAACAGATGGTGAATATATAAAATCAGTCATTACGCAAGACCATACACATAAACATCATAACCTAACTCTATAACAAAACATCATACTTTGTCCTTGCATACATGGTCTCGCACTCACTCCATATCTCTTCACATTCATAGTCATATGTCCATGGTCATGTCTTACAAATGTATTCATCACATATATGTACAGTGGGGACTTTCTCTTCACCGCCAGGCACTCTCCTAATAATAGGTGTGCTTATAAAAATATCTTGCATGATTTACATCTTATGCTAATAATAGATTATCCTAAAACTAAGACTTACATTCATCTTATTATTATCCTAATCCATGTGTGTGCTTTATCCTTGATTTATATGTGTGTTCTTCTATTTTTCTTGGATGATAATTCTCTGTGATTTTCTCTATTCTTGAATCTTTACTTAAGCAACACTCCAACTGTGTTTTTATTTTTTTAGCCCTCGTGGAAAGTTGGCTAAGTCCTCGTTCCCCTTGCGCGACCCTACACATTGATCTGCTTTCCCAATGCATGTACCCCTTGCACGCTACTTTGTTCCGTGTGCATGCGTACCTTACACGTATCTTCTAGAACTCCTTGGAAACTTAGTCGATTTCTTTGACCAATTTCACCCCACACTAGGGATATTTTCCATCCTCGAAAATATGTTGCCCAACTTATCTCCCCAAGAATGAACAAACCAAGAGTTTTCCCACAAGAATAGAGTAAAGAATGTATAGGGGAAATAATAAGGGGCATACACCCAATGAATAAAATAATATCTATGCGTGCTTTCATTTTTAACCCAGGGATGGCTGCAACATTTCAGAAGCTCTAGATTCAAGATGCTCTCCATCTTTTGTCATTTTGTTATATCCTTAATAGTTGCATCGTGAATTGCTCCTACAGGTCTCCTCGTACTGTGCAGGGGTCCTTGTTTTCTCCCTTATCCTTGAGTTCTCTAATAATCCCAGTGAGGCCTGAGATCACTCCTTTGAATGCATCCATCCTTCATGCAACCAATGACTTGAGCTCCTTAATCCTTGTATCAAAGGTTTCTCTCGATGTCTTTAGTGCATCCCACTTCTTCGCAACCTTGGTCATCCTATCCTATCACCCAAGATTTTCATCTTTCTTGGATGTATGTAGCTCATTCTCCTCATTAAGGGTATATTCCTTGAGAATGGGGTCAATTTTTTGGTGATTATCAAGTGCCCACCCCGCCTTATTCAACTCATCCTTCAACGTGGTCATTAGTGCCTCATATTCTACTATCTTGTGCACTACTGCAATTTTATTCCTATTTTGTATTACAACCAAATCTTCCTTTGATGGCCTCCATATATGATTTTGTTCCTTAAGTAGCATTCCTACCAGATCCTCCAAATAGTGTAATATTGTTTGATATTCACCTTTGGCCCTTTCTTCTAAATCTATGTGCACTACAATGATTGAATTCGTAATATGTTTGGCCTTGATGAATGCATACTTTGTGTGCTTTTCTACCATATCTCATGCCTCTGTAAGTTGTTAGACTTCATGTTTTTTATTATTCTTATCTTCAATCAATAACCTGGTGGTGGCCCCTTTATCCAAGTTTCTTCATGTTACTTGATTGTCATCTTATTTAAGGCATTACTAGCCTGCTCATCACCAACTATATTGGCTTTACAATCACATGGGTTACATTTGGCACTTTCTTCATTCTACGCCTTACACATGCTTCATTGCTAATGTCAAATTCTGGATCCTCCATGTGATTTTTCATGCTCCATGAAATCATCTTCTTTGTGTGCATGGTCACACCCTTGGGATCAATCATCTCTCTCGGCCATATAGTTTCTCATTGGGGACTATGCTTTGAAAATATGCACACAAAACTTTAGTGGGATAATCAATGTATCTTACCTATGGTGTGCATAATATCTCCTCCTTTTTTCATCCACCAAAGATGCCTACCTGTGGGTATCCATGTCTCTACACTTAAGTGTGTACCTCCTCCTTGTAAATTTCCTCATCTTCTCTTGATGGATCACCATCATTCCTTTGTTTTTTTCTTTTCCCGAGGGGCCTTCCTCATGCTCACTTTACCTCTACATCATGTTGTACATCCTCATCCTTAAGATATTCCTTATCCTCCACATTATGAATAATTGGAGTTTATATATTGCGTGCATCCTTTTCTTTGGACTCCTCTTCATCACTTTGTCCACAGGGGCACCAACCTTCTACTTATCTTTATTGGATGGATCTTCTTCTCTATATTTTGCTTGGGTAGGGTGACCCTTGGTGATTTCCTCACATACTCGAGGTTCCTATGCCACTATCTACATCCTTGTGTGTTCTCCGCAAATTTTTCTATGGCTTTTATCCAATGCGATGTTATCTTCCCTCTTTGCATCATCCTCATCATCCTTATTCTTTCTTTCCTCTTTTTTTCTAGGACGATTAACCTTGCGTGACCTCTTTATGCCAACATTTTATTTACCTTGACTCCATGCCAAAACTCTGTAAGCATGTAACTCTCCCGATCAATTGTGTAGTGATGCGCATCCTTCTACCCGTAAAAGAAAAGTAGTCTTCATGAATGCACGATAAATACCACCGATATAGGCACTCGGGCTTTCCAAAGTAAGGTAACTCGGATATTTTGATAACTCCCGCATTCTCTAGGCCCTTGTACACTTTGTTATCATAAATTTGTTTTCCATAAGAATTCCTCTCATCTATCTTCCTGATCGGCTCATTTTCTATTTCACGCTCATTCACCTCCGAATGGTGGTTGAAATCACTAACCTTGTACTTGGTAAAATGTGATTCCCATGCTTTCTCAATGACCACTTCTCCCGGATATTACATTCCGAGAGAACCATTCTTCTTGTGCTTCATTTTTCATAGGCTTATTTCCTTTAACCTTACCCTTACCCTTAGGTGGTGTTGTAGATGGTTTCCTTGGTGCCATTTTTCTAACTCGAACTTCAATCTTCAAGCTTCAAACTTTAAAAATTTTGTGGTTATGGTGGTGCTTAAATCCTCTTACCCTAGTTCCATGCTTCTTCGCTGATTGTTCACTTCTCAAATTCCTTCACCCTTGCTTCTTCTTGTACTTTGGTTCACCCTTCAAACCCGTATTCCTAGCTCGAATTGGGAAATTTTTGCAAAAAAATTCTCCAAACACCGCTCTGCAATTTAACCTTCGAACCCTTCTATCCACACACCTACTTTTGCGCTCACACTTCCTCCAAAGGAGCTCCAACCTAAGCCATGATAAATCCTCTTTGGTTTTAAATTATCTTTTCATAAGCTCTTCACACATGGTTCACACTTAAATAGCTCTTCAATCACTCAAACATTTCAACATGCAAGGTAAGAATGAACTCACTCACACCCCTTTTTATAGATTTCCAAATTTTTACTACATTTATTTCTCCATACTATAGTTTTAAATATGTTTTTTTTTTTTCCATACTTTCTTCCGCTCATGATCTTAACCTTCGACACATTTACTACTTCGGGCCGCTAACATCCTCGCACATAATTTCCTGCATTGTAACACATCTTCCTCTATGCCATATACCAAGTATCCCATCCTATTGGTTCCTACCTCACATTACACTTCACGACCTCTTCCTTTTGTGGTCTTGATTACGAACAATTCCTTTTCAAGCACCCTTAACCTTAAGCACTCGCAACACCTTTTTTCTTTTGTTCACGCACACATTTTAAACAACATCTCACCTTTCTATCATTGTGTGCACATTTGTACCAAATTTCTCGGGCACTCCCACCTAGTTCACCCCACACTAAAAGTATGCACAGTCCTCTATGCATCATCTCAATAAATAGTAATCAATTTCTGTATGCAAGCACGCTTATTACAACTAAACAAGCAAAATAAAGACAAAATATGAAAGGGAAACCTAATCTAAATGGTAATACTATCTTATTACAAAAACATAAGAAGCTTATTTATAATAGGGCTTCAGCCTACTCCCATTGAAGTAATCAAGCAACATAGTGTTATTGAGCACCTACAATGACATGTGCTTGTTTCAAGTATCTTGGTCATTACAAAGGGTCCTGACCAATGCATCTTCAACTTCCTAGGGGTGCATAAAATTGGATTCATACGAAGTACCATCTTCCCAACTATAAAATAATTTCTCTTAATGTGCCTATCATGCCAAGCCTTCTGTCGTGCCTTTTCTATCTTCTAGCTCCAACATGTAATGTCACACCGCTCATCTAGCTACATTAGTTTCTCAATGTGCTCTTCCACATCCTTTTCGTCTAACAAACCATATATGTATGCAATAATACGCAGGGATGGTAATAATAATTCTACATGTAGCACATCCTATGTTCTAAACACTAACTCGAAATGGTGTAGCTTTGTTCAACCTTTTATATGTGGTCTTGTAAGCCCAAAGTATAGTTGATACTTTATCATCCCAATCCTTCCTTCCAACATCACAAATATTTTTCAAAGTTTGTCCCAAAATTTTGTTAAAATATTTAGCAGTACCATTAGCTTGAGGGTGATAAGGGGTAGTTTTATGGTGTACCACCATAAACTCTGCTAGCAAAATTTTGATTGTCTCATTCAAGAAATGAGTTCTTATATCACTTGGCCAATCTTAACAGAATCCATACCTGTTGATAATATTCTCCCAAAGGAACCTTGTTGTAGCTACTATGTAATTCTTTGTAGGTGCAGCCTCTACCCACATTTTCAAATAGTTTTTACATGTGATTATGTAGTGTACCCCAATCCTACGTGTAGGTGGTGCAATAGGTCCTACAAAATCAACAACCCACTTCTCAAAAGGTTCTCACTGCTTGCTATGGGTCGTAAATTCATTTCATCTCTACTTCCAGGTTTTTCAAGGCACTTGACAATGATCACATGATTTAACATAATCCTTGGTATCCTTGTATAATGTCTCCCACCATAATCCAATGAGAAGGATCTTGCACGCAGTTGCATCTCTTGCATAATTTCCTCCTACAATACCTCCATGAGATTCCTCCATAATAGCCTCACTCATACTCCAAAACACACTGCCAAGACCTCATCACATCCCATCTTATAAAAATCTCCACCAATAAGTTGATAAGGTGTAGCCAAAATAGCAATTTGATTCTTCTCCAATGTATTCATCTCTCTCGCAGTGCAAGTCCAGTGTGTAAAAATATTCCAATATCTTCCAGATTAGCTAGTGTTTGATTCAACCTAAACAACTATGTATCAAGCATCGTGTCCTCAATACTCGTATCTCCTCTCCCAAGTTGATCCTAGATAAATTATTAGGCCCTAATTTTCTCTCTCTTAGATTTTAAACAACTATAAAATCAAACTCCTGAAAATGAAGAATCAACCGACAGATATATAGCTTGCAAAACAGGATTTTTGACCAAGTACTTCAATGTCATATGGTATGTATAAAATAAGAATGGTGTGGCCAACAAGTAGTGTCAAATTTTATGAAGTGTTTAAATCATAGACAATGCCTCGCGCTCTATTGTAGTATAATTTTGCTTTGTTTGTGTCAAATTCTTACTTGAAAGCATATGGGGTGATTTTCATTACCTTCACCTAGTTGAGGTAAGACTCGCACCAATATCCATACCAAAGGCATCAACATGTACATGAAATGGTTTATTCCAGAAGGAAAGTGCAAGATATGAGCGGTAGTCAATCTTTCCTTCAAGGTCTCAAATGCATGTTTTTTGTCACCCTAGTAAAATTTTCCTTTCAAAGCTTTGATAAATTCTTCCAGGGGTGTAGCAATCTTTGTATATCCCTTTGATAAATTTTCTATAAATATCCAAATTCCCCAAAAATCCGTGCACTTCATTGTATTTGGTAGGTTCTTCCAATCCCAAAATTATTGTTATCTTAGTTGGATCTACCAACAATCCATCCTTACAAATAATGTGCCCAAGTAAAGTGCCAAAAGGTGTAGCAAAGATACACTTCTTAATGTTGAGAGATATTTTTAACTATCTACATCTCTCAAACATGATCCTTAGATTATCACAATGATCTTTAACCAGCCCATAAACAATCCAATCATCTAGATAAACTTGCAAGAACTTGTGAATGAAGTCATGAAAATCCTGCACAACTATGCGTGAGAATATTACTGGAGAATTATTTAATACAAATGGAATCACAGTGTATGCAAAGTTTCCCCATTCATTGGTGATGGTAATATTCTCCTAATCCTTATGCGCGCAATGTGCACCTAGTGATAATTTGAGAACCCATCAATGAAAGAATAAATTTCACGCACCCAACAACTCCCTCAAGGATCTCCTCTGTGAATGATGTAAGAAAAGGATCTATGACACATGAAGCATTTAGGTTCGTATAGTCTACATAGATCCTTGTCCACCCATCCTTCTTGATGTTGATCACTATAGGGATAACCCACTTAGACTCCTCAATTGGTT
The DNA here is from genome assembly GCA_018340775.1 of Taxus wallichiana var. yunnanensis. Taxonomy (NCBI): domain Eukaryota; kingdom Viridiplantae; phylum Streptophyta; class Pinopsida; order Cupressales; family Taxaceae; genus Taxus; species Taxus wallichiana. Next base: position 204,690,157 of record CM031234.1, read on the forward strand.
CAATTATTCCAGACTTAAGCATCTTGTCTATCTCTTCTTTCACCTTCACACACAGATTCAGGTTCATCATGTAAGGCCTCTTTTGAACTGGGCGCGTGCCTTATTTCAACTTAATATTCATTTCTCCCAATGAGGGTGCACTCCCTTTAACTCATGGTAACGTCATGGGAACAAGTCCTAGAAATCGTACAATATTTCAATGATCTTTGTTACCTCTAGTTCGACTAGTAATCTCCAATGATGACTTCCTTAGGTGCATCCTCGGTGCCAATATTGACCTTCTTTGTCTTCATTGGAGCATGGTATGGGCATGCCTTTTCATCTACAAATGTCCATTACCTCAAGTGTACCCTCTGTGTGGCTAATATCCAAATTCTCCACCTCTTCATCATCAATAATGTAGACTAATTTCCTTTCTATTTCTCTTTCTAGGCGCGTCCCAAGTACATCTCATATGTCTCCATTATATCTACACATGCCTCGGGATCAGGCTCTCCAAGTAACTAAAGCATGAGTTCCTCTACTTTTGCATGTTATCCCCTAGTGTGATGCACTTCATAATCTATAAAGCCTCATGTACTAGAGGTTTATTAGAAAAATAATCAAAAGTGTGAACTGTACCTTCAATCATATCTCGCCACTTCATAGTTTCTTGCTTGATTTGAGCATATACATACCACGACAATGTAGATCTCGTGAAGAGTGGAATAGAACTTATGTACCCAAAGAGATGGTGGTAAAGCTTCCTGACCTTGCGCCCATTGTCTCTCACAATTATGAACGTGTACCAAAGCAAAAGTCTTTCCATCATACTCATGTATGAGTGTAGGCACATTGTTCCAAGTAAACCTTGTTAAAAAGGTGATTCTCACTTCTCACCATCCCATCAAGTTATCTCAGTGTGTCACCCACCAAAGACAACGTATTATTCTATGTAGCGTATAAACTAACATATTCCTTCTATCTCCTTCATTCTTCCATTGTTCTTCCATGGTGTGCAAGAAAGATTTAGGATTTTCTTCACCAATATACCTAGGTAGCTGAATTTTTCCCAAGCACACCGACCATGCGTAGTCTAATCATTTTGGTTACTCTCCCCTTCATCTTACACCTGACCATTTCATATGTGTCGTGGGCCCAGTTGTCACAAGAAATATTGGTGGTGTCACTAACTAATTGTGCATCTTCCCACTAAATTACACCTTCCTTAGAGGGCTCCACATTCTTAGGATCATGCATTGTGTTTGTAAATCCTATTCATCTCTTCTTCGCTCACCGGTTCAGTATAGGGTGCAGCCTTCACATCATCCATGGGTATGATTACGCGCTCATCCTTGTTCTCAAAAATAATTTATCTCTTGTTGAAGCACTGGTCATAATTGTTCTTGTAACACCACGGATGCCCAAGTAATGTTGGAAAGTTATCTGCTTTAGCCAATTCCAATACTTCAAAATCTCCAATAAACTTGGCTCCTTGAATGGTAATTGAAGCATTCTTCAAAACCCCAATAGGCATAGCTCTTGTCTTATTCGCCATATACAACACATTAGAAGATGGTTGCAATGGTGGTCTCCCCATCTGATTCCATGCATCCAAAGTCATAATATTCACCTCAGCATTTGTATCAATCAAAATATTACTCACCAACCAACCATCAATCACTTGCATCCAATGTGATTTCTTTTTCATACTCATGGTTTTGTGGTGGAAAATTTACATGTAGTATATGTTGCTCACGCTCACATCCTATGCGCAGTACCTTCTCACACATCCATTCTCCTAGTATTGGGATGATATTCTCCTATCGCAACATCTTACATGCCTCATTTAGGTCATCTTCATCCTTCTATGGAAGTTCAATGTTTTTTACACATTCTCTCTCACGCACTTTCTCTTTCAAGCACTATATCTCACCTTGCAACTCTTTGATGACCCCCATAGTCTCTTGGTAGACCTCCTTCTAATGAGCAGCATCTAGATATTTGGCATGTATGATATCTTCTCTCTCTAATGAGAGGTTTAGCTTTAAGAGGTTCACGTGCGCATTTTTTACATGTGTAGTGACCAAGTAAGGATTATATCTCAAGATCGGGCATCTTCTTTAGAGTCCACGGCTTAGTCTTCACATGTTGTACCTTAATCATCCCCATGCATTTTCCTTCTTTTTTCTTACACATGTGCTCATAAAGATCGGGAAGTCCTCAACCTTATGTTGTTTTCCACAATATGCACATACCAAATTCTAGGGACACTCATGTTAGTAATGATCCGGGATCCATGAAGTGTAACAATTTATGTGCATAAATCTTCCTATGCCACCACGATGCCCTCTATCCTATATCCACCTCAAATCCACCTTTTCCACTGCACACCCCTTTAGTGGGCTAAGCTTCTTCACGTAGGAACTACTTGCCACAGTATTTTTCTGTAATCTAGTCTCGCATGCTTCATGAATCTAATCTATCAACGGGAAATCCTTCATATAATGAGTGTGCACATCACAAATCTTACAATATATGAATACATTATTCATCATAACGTGTTGTAAGAGAGAAAATTGCAGAAATCATGATTCTTGTGGAAAATCTCACAAGACCGTAACAACGTGTGCATTGTCTTGTGTGAGAAACTATCCTTTGTATGTCCTTCAACCTCACAATCGGTGCACCATATACCCACTTCGTGTCTCATGTACCGAATTAGAAGAGATATTCTCTAATTTTTTATCATTGTTGCTATCTGTGCCTCCAAAAATGGCTCACTCATGTATCTACACTCCTAACCACTTCAAAGCAGTGAGCTTCTTCCAAAGCCTCGCGCGGATCTCCACATGTCTTATGTGATAAATCCCTTTAAAATGGAGTCAACAATCCTCCAACAAACCATTGTGCATGTTGGCTCTAATGAATATCATAAGATAGCTTAGACAAGAGAGTCTTAAAATGAGCATGATACTCCCTCACACTTTTAGATAAACCTACGCTTGATGTCCTTGAGCATGTTGATACTCTATTGTTCAAACTCTAGAATGTGAAATTCAGCCAAAAATGAGGTGCGCAACACATCATAATCCACCATAGTTTAGTGTGGATCATACTTTTTATACCAACTATGCGTGCACCCTTGAAGCATGGTAACGAAAATTGACTTGCCTTTCGGTTTAGGGCTTTGATGTTCTTTTAGCATCCATAAACAATTCAAACTTGTGCATGTGCTTAGTGGCATCTTCCACACCTCTATATTCCGGAAAAGTGAAGAGACATCTCAAAGAAGACTTGAGGTGTTTACTCCCGTGGGTTGTTAAGGTGGTGTCTAATTGGGCTGGTTCGGAGGGGGTTGTTATGGGTGTGGACCCTACCTTGGATTAGGACTAGACCCATATCCGAACCTCCACCAAGGTTTCCTCCATGCAGGTGGCGACCTAAACCTTCCGAGCCTCCCGTGTCACTACTTGTCTTGGCATGTGGTCCCGTGAAAAAACTTCCTTGTGTCCCAATCATAGTAATCTTGAAATGGACACCCATTTGTCTACGTTGTAAGCACACCTATAGAACTTTCCAAGAGTCTATGTGCCAACACTGCTGTTCGATGACATGCCCGTGAACAATCCTCCAAGTGCACTCCCAAAGATTGACACATGTTGCATTGCCATAGGCGTGTTACTAGTCCGATGCACTTCATGAGTTAACACAAAATTATATACACATGTATATCCTTTTCCAAGTAGGGATTCTTCCTACTTACCTTCACTACTATTCCCTTTAACAACTACCTCTATATCTAGAACACCTTGCACAAGGGTTAGGTATCCAAGTTGGGTTAAATGCGCACCTGTGGTTCTTACTCTCTCCTCTTACGTGCTCTCATCAGAATTCGATGGGGTCTCTCTACTGTGCTTTCCTAATTTTGAGAGGACATGATGTTGCGTCCCCTCATCTTCTATGAGGGTCTCAAAACCTTCACACGGCAGCATTCTTATCAAAAGCAATGTTGCCTCAATTTCCCTCTCTCACACTTCATTATACTTGATTTGTCTCTCTTCTCTCTGCCTTTCTTCCGCCTGAGGGTTACCATCATTCTTCTCCACACCTGCTCTTGCCCCTATGTACGGTGGAGATTTAGATAGCCATAGGTAATCTTTCCAATCCCAATTCTATTATCAAGATCTTGATAGCTAGGGGTATCACGTGCAAATAAGATCCTCTGGCTCACACAAAAACTTGAGCTCTGCTTCCTCTTGGCAAGAATATGTGGAAAATGCATACTCCAAAGTATAGTTGCACAATACACCTTCCCACCAATGATCCACAACCTTGTTTGCATCTCAATCGAATCAAACAGAGTTTAATAGTCTTCCTACGTCCAAACTCTTGTTTTAGGGAAGTAAATTTTGTTTGAAGCGTAAGCTACCAACCACTGGTACAACTCTACCGAAAAGAAGTTGAAGAGCATCTCATACAGGCAGTCATAAATATTATCTTCCACCCACTTTCGCACATAGAAACTAGGTCCAGTGCTATATCTTCGTGCAAATGGATATTTTTCATCTTCTACCCTACTCTCAATACTCGCAAAAGACAGTCGATATGTCATCTGCATGCAACATTCTGGCAAACAAATTAAAAAGAGGTTCCGACAATGGAACCAAAATGTGGTCTTTTTGTTACCTAACCAAAGCTAAGCGTGTTGGCACCTCATTCAGATAGATCTGAATACTCACCCGAACCGCGTGTAGCCACCAGTCCCTCCTTTTTTGTTATGCTTGACAAGAAGTTAGCATGCATAATCATCATATTGATAACCAAGAAATCATTCATCCACATATAGTCATTCTAATCATCTCAATTTGGAAACACATATAATAAGGAAGACAATCAATCTAAACAAGAATCAAGATCAACTGCATCATTATAACACCATCTTTAGATACATCAACTACCATTATCCAACCACAAGTATCCATTATAACCATAATTCATTACATAACAAAGTTGAATATATATAATCAGTCATTACGCAAGACCATACATGTCAACATCATAACCTAACTCTATAATAGAACATCATACTATGCCCTTGCATATACATGGTCTACACTCCCTCCATCTCTCTTGACAGTCAAAGTCACAAATCACATATCCACGATCATCTCTTACAAAGGTATTTATCACATATATATATATATATATATATATATATATAGGGTGGGGACTTTCCCTTCACCGCCCATGCACTCTCCTAATAATAGGTGTGCTTACAAAAATAGCTTGCATGCTTTATATCCTATGCTAATAATATATTATCCTAGAAATAAGACTCGCATTAATCCTATTATTAATCTCATCCATGCGTGTGTTTTATCCCTTATCTCGCATGTGTTCTTCTCCTTTGCTTGGTAGCTAAGTCTTCATGCTTCTCTCTATTCTTGAATCTTTACTTAGGCGGCAGTCCAACTCGCTTTTCTATTTTTATCCCTTGTGGAAAGTTAGCTAAGTCCTCATTCCTCGCGCAACCCCGCGCACCGATCTCGTTTTCCCAATGTGTGCGCCCCCTTGCACGCTACTTTGTTCCTTGTGTGCGCGTAGCTTCTAGACTTCCTTGGACACTTAGTCAATTTCTCCGACCAATATTAAATGAGATGGGTTGGGGTTTTAACACCCTTTCCCTTTCTCACCTACCATACCTCTTGCGTTAATTGTGAGGGGAAAAGTGGGGCTCCTCTTCCTCTCATCTCGCTAAATTTCATTGAGGCCACTCTTGAGTGCTTGCGAATGACATAATGTAAAAATTTCCTCTTGCCATCTCTTTATGGATCATATATCCAAGAGAAACTTTGAAGGAGCTCCAATGGAGTCCAACCCTTAACGCACCTCAAAAAACCTAACGCATGAAGGTACTTTTTCTATTTTTCTTCAATCACAAATACTATTACATCATGAGAGTCTATAGAGCCATATTTCAAAATATGGCTCTATAGACTCATTTTAGGACCTTGTTTTGAATTTTATACACCAAAATATTTTTTCTTTCTTGGTTTTTACTAAATATTTAGCATATTCTTTTTAAGGAAGCTTTTATTTGTTCCTTCTTCCTCATCTTGACTTCCATTAAATTATGAATTTCAACTTTAGAATTTTCCCCACATTATATTTTTCTTAAAACTTTAATGTATAGCCAACATTACAAAGATAAAAAAATTGAAAGTAGTAACATGTGAAAGTGGCATTACGTGTATCATATTACCTTTCTAGTAGTACATTAGAATTTTAATGTCGTGTCATATGCACCTTTATTAGCTTATGGTTGTATCCATATATTTACAAGGCATTTTTACGTATGTGGATGGAAGAAAGAATGTTATATCAAAGAATTTAATTTTACAAGAGACCTTGATTACGCCAAAGGTGTTCCCCTATGAGCAAGGGCTTTGATGTTCCCGGCATTGTCTTAAATTTGACGATCATTTGGATGTTTGATGTGCATTTTGACATTTTCCCTGTTTTGCATGTTTTCACATGTGGCGATTCTGCATGATGGGTTCGACAAAGAATAAATATTTTTTGAAGCCTAGATCTCGATATGCTTCTTTCATGAATTCAAACTTAGATTTACAGTCACCAATCTCTCCATGGCTGAAACGAAATAGGTGGTTGTGGTAGGAGGTGGAGTTGTAGGTGCCCATGTTTGTCGGATCTCTTCAAGTTTTCGAAGACCTTGGATTGGTTAGTTTCAAAAAGGTTGAGGTCTATCTCGAATGAATGCATTGATTTGGAAAGCCTCTCATATTCAATCACCACCTATACCACAAAATCTGGGATGAATTTCTCTGCAGATTGCCATTTCATCTGTGTTGGAAGACATGTTGCTTCATCCTGCTCCATGAATATGTTTTTAAAGAATCTCTTAATAAGCAAGGTCACCTCAAAGTAGACGAATTCCTGTGATTAAGAGGGAAAACCAATGTCTTTGCAGTTGGAGACATTAAAGACATTAAGGTAGGCTCTAAGCTGCAATACTTACTATCCTTAATATAGATATTGTTTTGGTATACATCCATGTTTTCTTTCAATTCCTTAATTGATATAAGTTCAAATATAAGTAACTGAAATTACTTATTTTTATATTCAGATTTGTTTCTGAGGACTACAATATGATTTTGATAAAAACAAGAAATCGAGCAAGGTTTCTTGGTCGAGAAGTAAGCAAAAATTGTGGCTATCAATATCGACTTTACTTACGGCTCTGGGCAAAAGTTGAAAACATGCAAGGTTGCCTCACCAATGGGGCTTGTGTATCTTGGAAGAAATGTTGGAGTTGCTCAGCTGCCATTTGGAACCGTCATTGGATGCCTTCCAGCAGGATAAAGTCCAGGGACTTGTTTGTTGGAAAAACTCACAAGGGCTTAGGGATAAATTCATAGGCATGCTATCAAATGTTTCCTCGATTTCATCTACATCCTTGTATTTTTGAAGTCAGAATCTAGTGTATCCATCATTTATTATTATTTGGGCTAGAATTTTGAGAATGTCTTGTAGGTAGGAGCAACTCCGCGAGTTCACTTCAATTTAGAGTCAATTTATCAAAGAAGTTTCCTATATGACTACTGACGAATTCTTCTGTATCACAGAAACGACAACATGAAAAATGAGAGTGGGGCTTTTCTGAAAGGGCTTTGGAAGAACTTGAATTTTGGAAAAAAAATTAATAACCAGTCTGCGTACTACCGGAGATATCTCATTGTAGTTGAGCAAAACCCTCACTTTAGGGACAAGGACATCGTGGAGGTTGTTTTCTTTGTCGTTCAGGTATTCAATAAGCAGGTAAGGTAAGTTAGGAAAACACTCAAATTATTCCTACGGTAATTTTATTTTATGTTCCAAGATCAGGGTACTCCTATCTAGGAGGAAAACAACAAAGGTAATCTAACATAATAGCAAAATATTTTAAATTTGTTAAGTTTTCGTGGTATTTGTAAGCCCTAACTAAGGAAAATAGTAAAGGGCATGGCTCAAAACTTTACATGGTGATCCCATAAATAAGCCATCAACAAGATAATTTTATTTTCATCTTCATCGTAGGATTTATTCATGGTATCACCTGAATAGTAGCAATTGTAGCTCTAGCTCCATCCATGGAATTTGTCTTAGCTTCAGTTTGACATCGTCATCAAATCTATCTCTACATTACCTATCAGATTTATTTCTACATCAATTATAAAAAGTAATCCATAAGATATAATATAATTTGTTGCATTTGTTTCTTGTTCCTGCATTTCCTTGAACAATAGCCTGATGAAATGTTTGTTGTGATGTATTTTGTTGCAGTTGTGTGATTTTGGTCTGGCAACATGGACAATGGGACCTTCAGTGTCATTCCTGTGCAAGACAGTGAAGGGTAAAGCAAAAGTATTTTATTCACTAATTCCATACCTTCCAATTAAATCAATATTTCAATATCATTTAAATGTAAAATGTAAAGAGGTCTTTAATTCAATATGTGATTGCATTAAAGGTATCTGGCTCCAGAATATTTTCAGCACGGGAAGGTCTCGGAGAAAACAGATATCTATGCATTTGGGGTGGTTTTGCTAGAGCGCTTACAGGGTGGAAGTCATTTGAGACAATGAGACCAGGAGCTGACGAGAACTTGGTTCTTTGGGTAAGCTAAGAAATCTCTTTTTGGTCAATATCTACACTATTTTACCTGGGGAGGCATGAAACATATTCCTAAGTGAGGGATTTGGATTTAGGTTCCTCCTAAAAGAGTGAAGCCATGTACCACTAACCAAATCCTCTAAATGAAAACTATCTCCACTGCCAAATTATAAAATTATTATGATATTTAATTTCATTGTATTCTATTAAGAGACTTCAACATATACCAAGAGAATAGACTCCAAATGAGGTTTTTGGCCTGCAAATAAGGTCTTTTTTCTTAGTTTTATAAGAGATCAGCATCCAACTAACTTCAGGAAGGTCGATGCCCATGTCCACCAATTCAAGGGAAGCAGCTCTAGGTAATTGTCACATAAATTTTGGATTTGGTTTCAAATTTTTTCACACTGCTTCTCTGTATGTGAAAGCTCAAGTCAAGGTCACGCTTCTTATGATTATAATGTCATCACATGTTGTTTATGATCAAACAAACTACTTACGATTTGATGTTGTCATTAGAATTTATTTTAAATGTAAAATGTTGAATGTGATTCCTTTTAATTCTTGGATGTTGTTCCGATTGGTTTTGTGTATGTAATCGTTAAACCTTTTGTTTTGCTAACTTTTTGTACAAGCCCAAAGACAGTGAAACTTTTTGCAAACAAGGAACATATGGGTTTCAGGTGTGCATATTATTTTATAGTGTGAAGGAAGGTTTTTATATCTCTTGCGGGACCCATGCATCACTATTTGTGTTGGAATGTTTTAATAAACTATGCTTATTATTGAATGATGTTTTGCAACAATGTGAATGACTTTCCTACAAGTGATACTATAGTTTTATCGCCAAATAATCTAGAGGTAATCACATCTCATGCTTGGGCACAATGTCATAAAGGAATCTATATTTTCCCTTCTACTTCATTCTCTTTCCTAAGCTCTTTTTTAGCAAGGCAATTATCATATAATTGTTTGTTTCAAATATCATCTCATTCTTTGGTTTTTGTCATTTTAAGTTTTCTTATTTCTCTTCAATGCATGTGTTTTTGTATTTATTATTTCTTTCTTATTACAGGGAAAACCAACTGCCTTAAAGTATGTGAAATTCTAGAATGTTCGCAAGTTTGTCCTTTGCAAAATGGAATACATGTTTGTGGTATCTTCATTTGATGTTATTGTGGGAATCCATCTACTTTTCAAGCTCTTAGAAATTTTTGTAACATTATGTTGTTGTAATTGCATAAATTGAATTGGACCAGTTTGACCATATTTGTTGAGGACAATCAAGGTGACACCGATGTTACTAAAGTTCATAAGCTTGTCCTTTATGGTAGCACGTAAGTTTTACTAGCTTTTGTGCCAAATATGTGTCAATGCTTTTGATGGCTTTTTTTAAAGCATCTGTTACTCCAAAATTATGAATACTATTGCTCCATTAACCCTTATCATTAGTTAAACTAATTACATAGTCACCAACAGATGTGGGTATGGGAATGTGTATGGTTATGGCTACATTGTTTTCACTATCAGGATATGTGGGTAGTTGGGCACATCTGATCAATTAATATGTGCATACTCGATGGAATATGAAACTTGTTGTATGCTAAATTGCCCACGGCATGCTTTTTGTATGTTAATAGAAGACTTAAATCACATAGAGATCTTGGTCTTTCCCTTTTCCCATATTATAGATGTCAAAAAAAATTCAAGGTGGGTTGTATTAAACTCTCTTTCTGGACTTTGGATCTTTTAAAACCATGATCACTTAGCTTTCTTCTTTTATCATTGTTGAAGTTTTATCACTGGCCTTAAGAAGTTAAGATCTTGGTGTTTTTGAGTTTTGTAAAGGTCTCATTTATAAAGCATATTAAAGAATCCCTTGGAGACAATCTTTCCGTAGAGATAATAGTATGATTTCTATTTACCTATGTTACTAGAAAGAAAACATCCAACGACTTTCAAATTCCAAAACTTGTTTTCTAAAAACCCACATTACTCAGGCCATTTCTAGGTTGGGACAAATGGCCACCCGAGTCAGTTGAACGGAAAACCAATTTCTCATGTCTATGTAAACATTTTTTTGTTTTCTATTAACCCTTAATGATCACTTTGAATAAAGTTATGTCTTGATGGTTGTAGAAAGTTTAATTATGTTTAAATATTTTTAATATGATAATAGCTATATAAATTTAATAATTATTGTGCATGTATAAAAATATTAAAATTGTAACCTTGAAATCTCTGTATTAAAATTGTAACCTTGATTTCCTTGTATTAAAATTGATTGTAACCTTGATTTCCCTGTATTAAAATTGAAACCTCGATGTCCCTGTTTGAACCTGTTTCAGTTTGATTTCTTGTTTCTCATTACAAGAACAAAGTGCTAAGTACTGAGATCTCTAATTACGTGTACATGGAGCATTCCAGAGATAATACTTTTTGTACCTAGCTGGATATAAGCATGAGTTAGTTGTTGCATTGCAGATGGCTGGTAAACGCCTCGTAAGTAATCCAAATTTGTGTACTTTTATATTTTGAACATCCTTAACTTTCAAGAAGAAAAGAAAATAATGGTTGAATTTTGTCTGGGGGAATTTTTTTAGCAACTTTTTTCAGACAGACAGTGAGAAGAGTATTGCACTTTGGATGTGGTCACATTGTTGGGGAATGCAGTCAGCAATGAATACAAAAATATGGAGATTTTGAGAAAGGGAAATTTTATCAGAGCATGCAAGATATTCTCAGTAAGTCCAGAGCTTCAAGGATTCCATTGTTCATGATATTTATTATGCAATGTTGTTTACTTGTTGAGCTTAGTAACATCTATTTTAATTTTTATCTAACTAAAGACTAAATGTTTCATTCAAGAGTATGCCTTCCTGATTAAAATATTTCATTAGCTAAGAAGCTAACAAATTCTTCACACATCCTCTTGATCACTGAATCAAAGAAAGGCAAAACAGATGGTTCAATCACCGTGGGCATATATAGTTATTTGAATAGGTTGAATCCTTATGTGGTCGTAACAACATCTAACACATGCAAAAACCCTTGGGCAAGGCCCCACCTCTGGTTCAAATACATGGCAGAAGACTAGACTCCTCTCAGTTACTTGTTCGACATTGCCTGTTGGTATGTGTTAAGCTTGTTATCATTCACAAAAAGCATCATGCAAATCACACAAGAGATATCGATGGGTTAAAGAGAGAGAGGTGAATGCATCCACTAATTTCCATAGCATTTGTCAAATGTTCTATTTAGTTTTACCGCAACCTGGCTTCTTCTTTAGCCCTTTGTCTCGCATCTATTTTCTCACTCTTCTTGCATCATCCCACCTTCATCATAGATATTTTAAGGGTTTTTCACCATTTGTTGAATCATACCAATCCCTACTTAACCCTTATTGATGTGTGTAGTAAAAAGACATATGGTTCAATCACCGTGGGAAATTACTCCCTTCATTGTATATTCATATGTATTTTTGCTATATAAATCAGGGTTAGTGTTGGGTCCCTCACCCAAAGAAATCAGACAAGGCATGGCTTGTCAACTAGATGACACCACTCATTTGACCTTTTCTGCATCGACAACACCACAAATTTATAAATTTAATGACCATGTGTTTCCAGAAAGCCAATTGAGCCTTAACAGAGTTACTTTGGGCTTTAGACCCACATCCAAATCCATAGGAATCACCACAACAATACCAGCATAATTGTCACAACTAGATATATTCACACAGTTATAATGATCTCCTTTATTAGGCTAGTGCATATTTGTTTTCGGGGTTGTTTCACACAATTCAACTACAAAAGTAATTAACCATTGAAAGTGGTATCAAATGTATTCATGTTTAGTGCCAAAAAAATTGTCCACAAAAGGCTAACTCTCATGATATAAAACCTGCAAATGTACAAAAGTCTTCATGTATTCATGTTTAGTTCAAATAAAATAGTCTCGCAAAACACTACCACTCACAATGTAAGATTTGCAAATGTATATGTACGAATTTGTAACAGATTTTAAATGTAGAGATAGAACCTTTAAATGTAATGCTTCATCTATATTGTTACACTTACAAAATCAATCACACCCTTTATCAACATCAACTACAAAAGTAATAACAATCAATCCAAATCAAATAACATATACCGTTCGCGTTCACATTGCATTGTACACATGTGATTGCTTAGTATGTAGGCTTACATGGAAGCAAATATCAAGCGTAAGGTGAAAATGTTGGCGGTGCTATTGAAGACTAACCCACATCATTTTAGATATGAAACCAACAAACAGAACCCCTAAAAAGATTGAGAAAAGAGAACGAACATGTTTGTGACAAGGGGGTAGTGGCAACAAAATAGCACTACATTAGATTGTGCAACATATAGCAACATCCAAATCTAGTACAATAACTAGACATCTCAACTACTTTGTTTGAGAAGACGAGACTAGACAAAACAACAAAAATGATCAAAATATATATTAAAGGATCCACCATCAAAATGAGAATAGACATTTCAGAAAAATAATTGGTCAACCTTATATCACACAAACATTATTACAATCTTTCATTTCAGTTTCACACAAATAAATCTCTCATATAATTGTTGACATTTTTTAATTACTCTAAATGAATTAAAGTTTCACGACTTACAAACAAATTTTAAAAGCCAAACACAACTATTGTTAAAGTCTTTCAATTTCCAAGTTATCACACTTATGTGATATTATGTAATTAAACTTAAATCTAAAGATCATAACATTCTCGTAAATTAAATCATTTTTTTAAGATTTCGCGAGGCATAAAACCCATGCAAATATGTTTTCTAAATTCAATAAATTAGTATCTTTTGTTATCTAGTAAATTACTTAACAGATAAAAATATTATTATTATATTTTTTAATTTAAATAATAAATTATTATTTTCATATGTTTTATACATTAAAAATATATTTCAAATAATTTATTTTGATCTTTAAAGCATCAAAGTACCTTTTTTTTGTCGCCGCCATATTCATTATTGCATATTGCAGTTCACACTCCCCATCATTCTTCACTCATTTCTCTAGTTAATGACTCTTTAATGGTGTAACTTTTAAATCAAGTGTTCAAATCGTCTGTCATTTAAAACTTGGAATTGCTTTACTTCTATAATGCATCTCTCAATTGTTTTTACAACTCTGAAATTCTATGTGTCAAAAAATTGAAGGCCACAATAGTTGTAAACTTGATCTGCAATAAGATATAGACCCGACTTACCTTGATCATTGTGGCGGTGCCACAATAAAAGTGGTTTTCCTCATAACAATATGGTTCATTAGCTGCAAAAAAAATATGTTATTTGACCTTCCCCTCCCCTTTGTGACTTAATAATCACAGAAGTAATGTTGTTTAATTACCTCTAAATACTTATCTTACTACACTGATTCAGATATGTCTCATCCGTGCATCTTGGAATTGCATCTAACTCTAAATCCTCAGTTATAGTAACTTTGAGAATTATAGTAATAACGTCACAAGGGAAGTGATCAGTGGTCAGATTTTCATATACCTTCACTGCCTACCTCATCCAAAATGTGCCGTGGCACATACTACTCGCACCAAGTTCACTACAGTATATCAAGCCCGTTAACAAACTCGGAAACTAAAAATAATAATGTATAAGTTTCCCATTACATATTTACTTCATTTTACACTTATCAACTTTTAAGTCGTGTATATATTGTGTTGCATATGGCTCCTGTAGTCCATTGGCAAAAGCTTGTTATCGCTCTTAGTACAACTTACCATCAGTAAGCCCTTAGTCAGAACATCTAAATTCAAATTACCTGAAACGCAACCAAACAAAAGCAAGCTGCGAAGTCCTTATAGTCTAGTTTATCATAAATCTGTTTTTTCAAACAAACATGTCATTGCAAGGTGGGATTTTATGGGGCTTCCTGAACATTGTTCAACCACACTATTACACTTTCTTGGATGATAAAATATCACTGAGGCTGCAGTTTCCATCTACGAAGATTTTACATAATATATTTCACAAGTTAAAATTTCAAACTAGATTCAACCTCAGCCCCACATGCTGTGCTACTCGAGAAATTCTAAGGTCCTGACTTGCTACCATATGAACAGAACGGATATGCCGTAGAAATTTTTAAATAACAAGCAGTAATTATAAGCCCAAAAACATGTGACTTCTAGTACACAACACAAACCAGGCCAGTTCATATCAACCAAATAATTTTATTTTGCCCTCTGCACAAACGGGGTTTTATCTATGAAAAGCCAATAGCAGTTAGGCAAGTAAAAGCACCAGCCTAGCTCCAACAGGTCAACTACAATTAATGGAAATTACATGGCACATTTTAGAGAGAGAGTAGACAAATACTACTTGAAATTGGTATGTATTCCACAGGTTTAAAAAGATTCATTGCTCTCCAGTAAAAGGTAGTATAAAATGTGATAGTTTTATCCGTAGTATAAAACATGTATGATGTTAAGTACCCATTGAATCCCGGGCATTAATTTGATTGTAACTCAAATACAAACAGTCAAAGGCAGGGCCAAGAGATATTCTCAACCATGACAAAGGAATATTCAAGAAAAATGCTAGTGCATATCTCTGAAATGTGTAATGGTACATAACCCATAAACACAAATACTAAGGCACGTTAGATTTTAAAATATTCAGTCAAAAGTGGAGACAGTTATATAGGTCAAAAAGATTTCTGACATATGTCTAAACAATGTTTCCATGAGAAATTGTCTACTAGACTTCATGGTTGATATTGAGAAAATAGGCAAAAAAAAAAGAAATCTATATCTTTCAATATATGTAGCTAATTCTTTCATTTACCAGTCTCACACTCACGTGGGTTAGAAAATGTCTAGATAATGAACAAAATCATTCATTCCGATATTGAATCTGGATTGCCCTAAACAAAACCACAAGCATTACATCTATGTCCAGAAATAACCCTATATAGGGTGTCACTAGACATGGACATAGTGACACATATCACTCTATAAGAAATGTGAATCAGCTCAAAAGAATTCTCTACAAAAGAAGTAAAAGAGCCAGACAAGAGAATGTGATTGATGACAGATTCAGGTACTTCATCATGCCACAACAATACTATATCAATGCATGATGTAACCAGTATATGTCAATCAATAATCCACCCACACATTTCTCAAATCATCAGCCACCAGCTGAAATATTGGCAGCACAATAGGTACACAACCATCATCCCCAAGCCCATCATTTTGTACCAGCCCCTGACATTCATAGCCACTGATTATACACAGGCTGAATACATAATGTTGTACAATTTCAAGAAGTACAGCAACTTGTCTTTTCTGCAGCTGTGCCTGGCCCTTTCGCAGGATCTGGTTTGTTAATCTTGATAGTCTGGGGCTGTAAATCAATAAAAGAATATTCGTACCACAGCTATTATTAGCAAATGATTTTCAAAGAGCCAATTCAGAGACTGGTGACCAACCCACAAAATAGAAGAATGCTGAAATCAAACTTACCTCAACTTTAGAGTCACTCTCTGCAAGCCTTTGTTTGATATCCCTTGCAATTGTAAAGAAAACTTGTTCCACATTTAAGTTAGTTTTAGCACTCTGCAGCACCACAAATTAATATGATTTCTTAACAGTTATTTCATCAAAAGCAACTTGATCTTGTTCAGATGTCATACGTCACAACCAGATGTCTGATCAATTCCAGTCATAATAATAAACAAATACATAATGCCTATAAAGCCCCAATAAAAATTAAAAGGTATCTTACAGTTTCAAAAACTTAATGCCAAACTCATCTGCAAGTGCCTGACCCCGGGCAGTTGGGACAGCCTAATAATTGCCAAGAAATGGTGATCAGGACATATTCATAAGGAAATCAGAGCAAACAATATCTAACCACAATACTGTGCACTCAAGTCCAGCATAAACTCATCCAGGCCAGAAAGAGATGAACCAACATACTCTCTTGCTCTCATCCATATCAGCCTTGTTGCCAACTAATATTTTATTCACATTGTCAGATGCGTGTTGTTCAATATTCCTAATCCAGTTCCGAATGTCTTGAGAGCAAGAGTTATGGATGAGATAGAACATAATGTATTTCTTTGACATTTATATACATCCTTTGCCAAAAAGAAAATTGTGGCAAATAAAGACTGACAGAAACCTCCCAGATATAATATCTTTCAAGTTGGAAACAAAACAGGTACTTCTCAAATTTCTAACACAACAAAACGAAAAAGTGAAAAAGACTAATCCATAGAAATATTGCACTAAAATTAAAAAATAACATTGCAGCAAACCGATGACAAGGATACTGTTGAAAGATGATTCATCAGTCACATCATAAACTAGAAGAATGCCCATGGCACCTCGATAGTATGCTGCACCACATTAGTCAATATTAGAAGCGGGGCCAAAACCCAACATAAATTTAAAAATTGAGACGACTTTCTGGCCCAAATTCCTTTACTGAACAAACTAAATCCTATGAGTAAATGAAAGAGCTACCTGTGGTAATTGTGCGGAAGCGCTCTTGACCAGCAGTGTCCCAAATCTGCAATTTGATGCGCTTCCCATCAAGCTCAATAGTCCTTATCTTAAAGTCAATTCTGACAAGGTGGACTACATCAGTGGAGTTGAACCATTCTAATCAAAACTTGCAGGAAAGAATATTGATCAGTATGGCATACCCTATGGTAGTTATGAAACTGGTGGTGAAACGAATCATCTGAAAAACGTAGGAGGAGGCAACTTTTACCCACACCTGTATATATTCAAAACACATTAGATTTATCATCAAACTGTAAACATTAAGGTTTGCCTTGCATTGCATTCATATAATGACGGCTGCAAAGCTATATCTACATTTGTCAAGTGAAAAAAGTGAAACCCTGTTAGCACTGGAAAATTGAGCCAACCAGGTTAACCATTAAAACAAGACCTACACAAGATTTCATCAAATCAAATGAGCAGGATGCATTTCATCAATGCAAAAGTATCCAACTAAGAGTGTGATGCCATTTAATCATTTGGAATACAAGTCCTGCAATTACCGTACTAGACAGCCAAAACAGGCCCTGCAGTGAAGATTTGAGGAGACGAGCAAGATCTCAAGGCATCGATGTCTTTATCATGGGTAGTTCATGGCTCTACCTTGGCAGGGATAGCCAAGATGATCAGTTATTCTACTCCAGACTCTCAAGTCCTTTGATGATCCTTTACGCTCAAGTGGTCGCATGCCACCATTTAATGAGTTTGATAGACCAGAGTCACCTTCAGGAGCTTATATCTCTTGCTTCTCAACCTGAGATTTCCCTAATTCAGTCTTACAGGCCCTCGACATTTTCAGGAATCAATCTCATCCCCAACTCCCAAGATACAGGTTCATGTCACAGCCTGAGTCCTGGTCACTTTAAGGATGGTTATTTTAATGCTTTCAGGCATGCCCTAGGGCAACTATGTTCATATTCATGAGCATCCTAGAAAGTTTGGGTCCAATTTCCTGGAACGAATTTCTTCCATGGATATGATTATTCAGAGAACCTTGTCTTTACCTTCAATATTCAAGGAGGATACAGACCTGAGATAGCTTTCCCATTTTGTATCTCCTTCCATCTTCTATAATCCACTTTTTCTAATCCTGGAGCCTTGCATGTTTAGACTTATTCTTCAAGCAAGCATATCTTAACCCACTACTCGCATATAAATACAAGAGGCAGAAGGATCGTTATCACATCTTGATTTCGAGCATTCTCTGAGACCTTTGAGTGTTCAAGTACTTGAGAGAATGGGTGAGGTGAGGAGTGGAGCTTTAAATCCTTCGCATTAAGTATTGTCTTTAATCTAGACTCTCCATTTCCAGCTCTCTTCTCATAATCTTGTACTCTTTATAATTTGACCAAGCATAATTAGGGTTGTTTGGCATTGTTAGATTGCTGTTAAATTACCTTTAGTCTTCATAATCCTTACATAGAGAAAAGCTATTCAGGAAGAAATATTGAGTCTGAGCTTGCTTGGCAAGATACACACATACATTACATTTGAGATGACTAGCTTTATGAGGGTACTCCACAATTCTACAACTAATTTTCATCGTGGGCAATCCAGCTACAGCAGTTATTTTATTTCCAGTATTAAACAATAGTTGGGTGTAGATAAATACAGAATAGTTGTCTTTTACATTCCACATTTATCCTGTGCTTGGGTATAATAGGCTTTAGCCTTTATTTCATTGATTCTCTCTAGCTATCAGCTAATCTTCATTCTTGGGTATTTAATTTAGAACCACATACCTGATAGGATTCTGACGACCACCAAAAAGATGGCAAACTTATTTTAGAAGACAAATTTGATACATTCAACTTGGTTTTAAAATCTCAAGCAGACAGATTGGCAAACAAATGGGCCGACTTAATGCTAGAAAGTAATAAATTCTAATGCACAGTTAGTGGCATCCTGATGGAAATTCCAGAATGTCTTATTAAAATCAAATAGAATCATGACTGTTGAAATGAAACAAGTGACCTATTTACACAAAGTAACTTACAGTCGGAGTGCAGCCTGGAAGAGAGATGGTGAAAATAGGATGGCATCACATTTGGAATGTGTTGACAGAGGTCCAACTGACATGTTGAACCTAAAAGACAAAAAGACAATCCGTGCTAAGATATCATGCAAAATTTGACATATGTTCTCTTTCCAGCACAGGGTATGGTGATCTTTTACTAAGGGATAACACTTCCATCTTCATTTGTATAAGCTTGAGAAAAGCTTGCACATCTTGATGATCTTATACCAAGGGATAACACTCCCGTCTTCATTGGCATGAGCTTAAGGAAAGTTTGCACATCTTGGTGATCTTTTACTAAGGGATAACACTACCATCTTCATTTGCATATGCTTAAGGGAAGCATGTGCATCTCTAAACGAATCACCTTTGGAATGACATCATATATACTTGGGTAAATCAAGCCCTTATTTTCCTAAGGCTTAGTTCTGTACCTACACTCTTCAAAAAGTTATTGGACTGAAAACATTACCAACTCGGGAATACTGATAATCCATTCATTGGTTTTAAATCCTCCTCACACAGATGAATTTATAATTGAGTTTTTATTTAAATTTACTTTGAACTGGTAAGGCTCGGGGCTCAAATGCATGCACTTGCTTCTTCGTTCATCCATATTACTATCCCATTTACTAGAGACACTCGCTGAGCTGCCACCACAGTTTGCAATCCCAAGCGGGCACTCACACAACTGCACAAATGTGATCCCACTCACCTAAGGAACACTACACATCACAAAAGTAATCACCCCACCCATGTAAACATAAAGGCCCAATACTCTCACCTCTGTATACCCAACAAATGGTTTGTCCTATCCAAATGGATGTTAGCTCGAAGGCATTTTGGAAACTGAAGTGCCCTTAGCCCTAACCATGTTGTGACAAGTCCCATCCTGCCTGCCAGCCTCGAAGACTCTAGATGCAAAAGTAACATCACAGCTAGGAGATTCACCATCAACACAAAGCTTGCAGCTCTACTCCTGTGCAGGCAGCCACCTAGCCGATGTCTACTAAACTCCCCACCAATGAGTAACCTGAGTAAACCCTTCAGCCTGAATAAAACCTTCTCATCCAGATCCACTTAGTCGATGCACCAAAACTGTGGGATCAACCTGTGAAAATCTGCCTTATTCCATGTTTCAACAAGGCTTGGGTAGGAACATCTTAGCATGAGATAACAAGAGAATGTCCACCATCACCTCTACACAATGGAGACGACCTACCAAGGTACAGATCTCCAACCCAATCCTAATAGCATGACTACAAAGGACACATCCCCACCCTAGAATTAAACTCAACAAGTAATTTTTGCTGACCCTAGTCCAAACCTTTGGGACTGCTTGATGAAGTCTCTTGTTTCTTGAAGCTTAAGTCTTTGTAGAAACTAGTACAAATATCTTAAATATGTCTATCAGAAAAACACCAAGAGATCAATCTTAAGGCCCTAATCTTGGTTTTTTTCTATAACACATTGATTAATTACTTATTTACCTTCTCTATGAAATTTTTACAAACTAGCAACAAGAGGCGTCAATCTAGTTGCACCACGGTGTCGCACTCAATTTTTTACAAGAAAAATCCCATGAAAAAATGGGCTCCAAACTCCCCAATATGGCCAAGAATCAAGATATTACAATTTTTTGATGGACTTCTCTAAACAAAACGAAAAAACCTATAAGCGACAATCAAATGAATGTCAAATTTAATGTTGAAATAGCCCTGTGACAGTCAAATGGATGTTAAATTTATTATTCGGAATACTTGTGAAATACTCAAGACATTGCAGTCCACCACAACCCCCTGGTGCCGTTGTAGAATGCCTATTGGCATAACTAGTACAGATATCTTAAATACATCTATCTGAAATACACCAAGAGATCAATTTCAAGAATCTTATCTTAGATTTTTCACATGCCACGTTGACTAATAATTCCATTACTGTTTCTGCCAACTTCTTTTCAATGGTGAAAAATAGTATTGATCTAGCTACACCACGCTATAAGGCTCAAAAAACTATTTTTTGACAAAAAGACACGCTCCAATTTTCAGTTTCGATGAAAACTTTTGAGTGACGAATAATTGGGAGTCAAATTTAAGGTTGAAATTTCACAATGACAGTTGAATAGACGTCAAATTTAAGCTCATACATAAAAGTGAACAACTCACTCCATTACACTCCACCTGGCTGCCATTGTAGAACGACTATTGGTATAATTAAGAACCTCTACCTGTTATCCAAAATTAGCCCCAGGCTATTTTGGGTGTTTTGACAGGTCATGGGCAAAACCTTCCTCTTCTAACACTCTTTCCGAACCTTTTGCGAAAGGAGTTGATCGATCTTGGGCAAGAATGCATGTTTCTTGGGTAAATCTCACAGTTTTGGGGTAAAACTCATGTTTGGGGAGCTCTCTTCCTCTTGCAAAGCTTTATCGTCCAACACTTAGACAAATTTGCAAAAATTGGGCAAAGAGGGAACAAATCAGACATTTGAGGAATTGAGGAACGGTTCTCTAGTTCCCTAAGTTTCCCGCCACCCCGCCCAAGCCGCTTGTAAAGAGTTAATCGGGTGAATCGGGTTTTTCGGGCACCTAAGGAACAGTTCATATGTTCCTTCTCTTCACCGACCGGCTGACTAATGGAGAGGGGAAACGAGGGGCAGAGCTGCGGGCAAATCGGGCATTGAAGATACTATCAAAACTGTTCTAAAGTTCCATTTGTTCGCCGATTAACCGACATAAACCGCCCCAAGGGGCGAAGCAAAGTAAAGTCGAAGACAATGCACATTAGGTTTATCGGGCTTGGAGGGCACAGCTGGAACAGTTCTTCTCCCAATGGTTCACCGAATCACCGCATCGACCGAGGGGCAAGATAGTGAGCAATGCAATCGGGCACATCGGCAATGTTAGGCACCGTGGAAACAAAGTGGGAACTATTCTCACAGTCCTTGGTTCTCCACCCATCTCGAAACACCTTCCAAGCATAACAATGCATATAAGTAAGGCCATGTTCCCGATTACTCAATTCCTCCGACCATCCGATTCTCTGCACCTCAAAGCAAAATGATTAAACGTTCTTTTAAGGCACTCAAGGAATGTTCGCCCTTCCTCTTGTTCCCTGAAAAACCCGTTTGTACCGACTGGAGTTGGTTTTCTACTCATAACTTTTGATCTAGAGCTCCAAATTGCACAAAATTGGTGGCGTTGGAATCGTCTTGTCAAGGGGTCCTTTGGCATCGAGAAACACGAAAATGGAGTTTTGGGGATAAAAAAGGCAAGCACCGGTTCAGCAAGGTAAAAATGCAAGTTTGACAACTCAACTACCCAATTAATGTTGAATGGGGCCCATGCTCTATCCTAGAGATAAGATGACGTGGGGAATGGCCATTTCGAATGCACGTGTAGTCTTGCGGTGATTTATTGCCCCTTTGTTGGTAGTTGGATGGAAAATGGCGAATTTACCCTCTTTTCCCCTTCTCTCTCTCCCATTTTCTATATATTGGATTTGTAAAGGTTGGACACCTCTCATTTGCAAAGGCATCATGCCAAAATGGTTTCCCAAGCAAGTTTTGAGTTGATAGCCTCGATTTGGACTTTTGCAATGTGTTTGTGCCTTCTTCCTTCAATGTAATGGTTTGTGCATACTTCAAGCAATAAAATCTTGTGTTTATGGCTCTCTTTCTACCCTATACTTGTATTTCATTTGCATTCTTGCCTCCCCATTCACAGCAGGTATGTTGTGCATGTATTTCCCCTTTGCGGATTCCATTTTGTCGTGTTTTGCATGGAAAATGGAGGATAAAATGCAGTTTGGCTCATGGCACATATGCCTATCCTCTCCCTCTACATTTCCTCTCATTTTCCCTCGTAGAGAGTATATCCCCCTTTACTTGATGTTATCACCTTTGTTTTAACTTTGTTCATTTTTCCCTCTCTCTCTCCCTAGTTTACTTAGATGTACTTAGAATAGGCTAGTTTAGAGCTAGTTTTAGTGTTAGCATTAGGATAGGTAGAAGAACCAGCCTTCTCTGCACGTTTGTCTTAAGATTGCAAGGTCCCACACTTGGAGAAATTCCCATGTTACCCAAAAATATTGATGCTCGTTCATGACCAATCAAAGGGTGCTACTTTTGTGTGATAACAGTCTCTGGCACGCCTGGTGGGACATCTTTGTTCAAATTTGGGTCTTATTTTTCAGGTGTTCCATTGCAACATTCTAGCCACCTTGGTGCCTTTACTTGGCATAACGGTTTGGCACACCCGATGGGAGCACTTTAATGAGCTCAAACATTATTTCACCAAGTTTGATGTGTGTTTGGTGATATCCAGCCTGTGGAGGCTTCAAATCAACACATCTAGCGATTTCATTTGGTCCAACAAACTCATTTTCTCATCAGTAGACCACCTTTCCATCATTTTAAGTCCTCTTTTCCATGAAATTGTGCAATCATGACTTCATTTCCTCACTGGAATCCTCATTTGCAACTGTAGTACCATTCAAACCCACCTCCATGTTTCCCAAATCCATCTCCAGGTTATCAAAACACACCTCCAAATCAGTTTTATGAGCAAAATCAAATTGAGTATGCATATTCCTATGAGCCAAATGCAAATACAAGTCCATATGGTTATCCAACTAACCATGGTGTTAAGCAAGAGCAAGGATATGCAGATTACGGAGGTCGTTTCACACAAAGATGACCTTGAAAAGAGAATTCAACACATGGAGTAGAGCATGCAAGTTCTCAAGGAGTAGATCCAAATCATGCTAGCTAAACAAACTGGTATTAGGCAGCCCTGTCCATGGGGAGGTCCTCTACCTAGTTGGTTTAGCCCTCAACAAAGGCTAGAGGTAATGGTTAAATCCTTTACTCAAATGGTTAAGTTCATTGCATCATTACAAGCATTAGAGGCTAACAAAAAC
This sequence comes from Taxus wallichiana var. yunnanensis, assembly GCA_018340775.1. Lineage (NCBI taxonomy): Eukaryota > Viridiplantae > Streptophyta > Pinopsida > Cupressales > Taxaceae > Taxus > Taxus wallichiana. Next base: position 204,714,332 of record CM031234.1, read on the forward strand.
AAGGTTGAAGAGCCTTGTCAATGGGGTGTTCCTCCACTACCACCACGTGGGACTAGGATGCTTCCTTATCAACCTGAACCATCTCAACCCAAGATTCAAATCCCTAGCTTTCTCAAAGCTCCTCCTTGCATCCCTTCTCCTCCACAAGAAGACATTGCACCTCCCCCATCTTCTCAACCATTGCAAAATCAGCTAGAAGCCCAATCTCCCCTCCTCTTACATTCCCAAACCCATTTTGGGAAGAAACTAATCAGAAAACCATCTTGGGAGGGCAGCCAACCGAAGAGCCAACCACCTTGGGAGGTCACGGTTGGGGCCAAACAAATTCTACAGCTGGTTAAACCTACAATAGAGGCTGAGATTGTGCAAAGCAGCAGGAGGTTGCTGATTTGTCTTCACAAAGATCAGAAATAGAGGAAGATGATCAACAATCTCTCTACTTTGAATGCATTGTCCATGGTGGCACCATCTTCTTGGAGATTGCTGATTTTTCTCAGAAAAAATCAGATTTGTTTTAGGAATCCGAAAAGATATGATCCAAAGGAAGTGTTTTTCAAGCTTAGACAATGAAGAGGTTGAAGTTTTTTCTGATTTAGAGGATCTAAATGATGAGGAAGAACCTATTAAACTCACTCATTTTGCATTCCCATCACCTACCTTCTTCAACAAAGAGTCTCTTACCTATGAGGTATCCTTTGGACCTGAGAAAGAGCAAGAAATGCCAACTGCCAATCAGTCCTTGCCCCTTTTCACACACTCAGATTTGGAAGAAAATCATGAAGAACGGCATGCCAAGGGAAAAATCAGACCTGCTGTCCAAACCAGTTTGCATGAGTAGCTTGAGGGTGAGTTTGATCTTTCTAACTTCCTGCTTAAAGATGAGAAACCCATTGCCAAATCAGAAATCATCATGGAGGAGGCAGTTGTTTGTAGAAACAAAACAAGGTTCAGACCAGCTTGCAAACATCCATGGTGAAGAGGAAAGTGAGGATCCAAAAGGGGCAGAGTTACAAGGAGTGAAACAGAGCACAGATCAGATTTCCAACATGCTTCTTCGTGAGGAAAATGGTGAGTTTGAACTTTCACACTCTTTGTTTGAAGAAGAAAATCAGCATGCTAGTGTGGAGAGGGATGAGGACCCAATAGAGACAAAGGAGTTTGTACAAGAACAAGAAAATCAGAGTTCATATCAATTTACAAGCATCCATCATGGTGAAGAATTTGCCTCAACCAGCTCCATTCTTGGAGCTAAATGCAAAGAAGATAGGCAAACTCAAAGGACCAGCCAAACAGCAACAAGAAGCATTTGCCCAATCAGATTCTTGGCTGGTTTAGAGCCTCAAATGGAGTTGCAACTAGTCATGCTTACCTTAAAGCATGAGGAAGATCATCAAATTGCCAGGAATCAGCTCAAACACCTCTCAAACCCCAATGAAGATCAGACAGGTATTTTTTCTCTTTTCATTTGTTAATGGGAAGGGAAATCAGTTTCAAGACAGTTTTCCACGAACTCGTTTTGAGTTTTCCTCACTCACACTTTGTATATTGTTTGGGCTTCAGTCCCATTGACCTTCTTTTGTGGTCATTCATTGGACATTAATATATCTTTATCTCATTAAAGACCATGTTTGTTGCAAAACTGATCACATGGTCCAATTTTGTAAGGGAAGCTATTTCTCCCAACCAATTGCTAGTTTTGTTTAGTTTCCTTTGCCTTTGGTTAGATTAGGAGTAGATTAGGTTTGTTTATTGCAAAACAAGTGCTTGTGCACACTCTGCATGCTTCCACTTGGAGCATGTATGATTTTCCATGTTTGTACATAGTTTTTGTGCCCTTTGTTGTTGTTGCACAATCCATTTCGAGCAGGTTTCATGGTGGAAACAAGGTGTTTTGGGGCAGTTCCAAGGTGCATTCTCTCAATCCCCAAAATCAGCTGAAAATCAGAGTTCTTCATGCTCCTTCGTTGGCCAAAAATCAGTGTTTTGGGACAGTTTGCAAGTTTCATCCAAAACTCCCAAGAAATCAGCATTTTAGAGCAAGAGTATGCAGTTTCAAATCAGCTCCAAGTCTATGTAGTGCTTCACACAGGCTTAGGGGTAAGAATTTCAAATTTTGGATCAATTTTCAAATTTTCGGTCTCGACTCCATGCCCAATGGATGCTCAAAAGGCCATTGATCTTCTATCTAGCAGGCAGATAACCCCGTTGAGTTGCCAAATTATTATCCAAAGTTAGCCCCGGGCTATTTTGGGTGTTTTGACAAGTCATGGGTAAAACCTTCCTCTTCTAACACTTTTTGAACCTTTTGAGAAGGGAATTGATCAATTTTGGGCAAGAATGCATGTTTCTTGGGCAAAACTTCGTGTTTGGGGAGACCTCTTCCTCTTACTGCAAAGCTTTACCGTCTAACACTTAAACAAATTTGTAAAAATTAGGGCAAAAGGGGGCAAACCCGACATTTGAGGAACTCGAGGGAACAGCTTCTCTAGTTCCCTAAGTTCCCCACCACCCCACCCAAGCCGCTTGCTAAGAGTTAATTGGGTGAATCGAGCTTTTAAGCACCTCAGAACAGTTTATATGTTCCTTCTCTTCGCCGACCAGCTGACTAATGGAAAGGGGAACGAGGGGCAGAATTGCATAAAATGGGGCATTGAAGACACCGCCGGAATGTTTCAAAGTTCCATTTGCTCGCCGATTGACCTACATAACCACGCCAAGAGACAAAGAGAAGTAAAGTCGAGACAATGCACATCGAATTTATCGGGCTTGGAGGGCACAACCGAACAGTTCTTCCGTTCCAATGGTTCACCGAATCACTAACGAGATCGGCCGATAAGGCGGGATAGTGGGCAACACAATCGGGCACATCGGCATGTCGTGCCGTGAGAATTATTCCCAATTATTCCCACGGTCCAATCTCGAAACCTTGTCCAAGCATAAGCAATGCAAATAAGTCGGGCCCAAACAACACAAAATGAACTGTTCCCCCATTCCTCGGTTTCTCCGACAATTTGATTCTCCGCACCCCAAAGCAAAATGATTAAAGTGGTCATTTAAGGCACTCAAGAGAATGTTCCACCCTTCCTCTTATTCCCCGAAAACCCACCTGTACTGACCTGGAGTTGGTTTTTTGGGCATAACTTTTGATCCAGAACTCCAAATTGCACACATTTGATGGCATTGGAATCGTCTCATCGAGGGCTCCATATTAGCATCAAGAAACGAAGAAAATGGAGTGTTGTGGGTAAAAAGGCAAACACGGGTTCAGCAAGGTAAAAATGCAAGTTTGATAGTTCAACTACCCAAAATTGATGGTGAATGGTGCCAATGCTCTGTCCTAGAAGTAAGATGACATGGAGGAATGACCATTTCAAAGGCCCGTGTGGTCTTACAGTGTGATTTATTGCCACTTGTTGGTGGTTGGATGGAAAGTGGTGAATTTCCCCTCTTTTCCCCCTTCTTTCTCTCCCATTTTCTATATATTGGCAAAAATTTCTCATTTGTAAACGTTGGACACCTCTCATTTGCAAAAGCACCATGCCAAAATGGTTTCACAAGCAGGTTTTGAGTTACAAGCCTCAGATTTGGAATTTTGCAATGTGTTTGTGCCTTCTTCCTTCAATGTAAAAGTCAGTGCATACTTCAAGCAAAAAATCTTGTGTTTGTGACTTTCTTTCTGCCCTATGCTTCTATTTCATTTGCATTCTTGCCTCTCCATTCACAACAAGTTCCATTTTTGTCATGTTTTGCATGGAAAATGGAGGATAAAATGCAGTTTGGCCTGTGGTACATATGTCTGCCCTCTCTCTCTACATTTCCTCTCATTTTTCCCTAGTGGAGAGTGTTTATCCCCCTTTCCTTGGTGCTATCGCCTTTGTTTTAGCTTAGTTTGTTCATTTTTCCCTCTTTCTCTCTAATTACTTGGATGTGTTAGGATAGGCTAGTTTAGAGGTAGTTTTAGTGTTAGCATTAGGATAGGTAGAGGAACCAGCCTTCTCTGGAAGTTTGTCCCAAGATTGCAAGGACCCACAGTTGGAAACATTCCCGTGTTACCCAAAAGAATTGATGCTCATTCATGACCAATTAGAGGGTGCTATTTTTTGGTGATAACACTACCTCAGTCACCAATTAGTTTTGGCTATGATTTTAGATACAACAAATCGGATTCCCGAGTACACGGGGAAAAAAATTGCCCCAGGTACAGCTTGGCTATAACCGTAAAAAAAAATCAAAAAAATTAAAATATATAAATTCTAACCTCATAGACAGAAATTAGCCACATCATATGCATATAAAAAAAAAGTAACCACAAAACACTGCTGATAATTTATAAAATGCCAAATGTCGTGATAAATATTTACTACATTTATATTAGTGGTATTCAACATTATGTTTTGAGTTTTCAGGGTTTACAAATGCCAAATGTCATGATAAATATTTACTACATTAATATTAGTGGTATTCAACATTATGTTTTGAGTTTTCAGGGTTTACATTGTATTTTTTTGTTTTTTGTTTATGTAATTATGTTGCAATAAAAATTTAAAAGCCCACTTTTACAGCCGGATTCGCTCGAGATTTGTCCTGGATGTACCGGGACAAATCCACAAACAAATCCATATCCAGACCAGGTACAAATTAAACAGGAATCGGTGGTGCAGGAGGTTGGGGGTAGGGCAATCGATATCCTAGACCTCTATTGACTAGAACTGGTGGTCCCATTCCTACTCAAGCTTCTGGCCGAACCAAGTCACTCTAACCCTCTGCATTCAGCATGTCTCTTAAGTCACTGCTCTATCCTGCAAAACTAAGTCAAACTCTTACTCAATTGGTATGGAGGATGATTGTTGACCAAATCAGCAGTATATATCTTAAGGCCCCTATACATATTGAGAGCTCAGACTCTCTTACCAGTGTTGTAGACTGCAATCAGGTAAATATTGGGTTCTTTGTGCATGATTGTCTGCCGCCACCGCTTCTTGTGACAAGCCCTGTCAACTATCATCACACATGCGAACAACTTCAGCCCCAAACATGAGCAATGGGAGGACCACAGCCTTGAAGCCAAGACCATGGTCACATGCACAAACTCTCCTGCAGTCTAAGAAGTGTCAATCCATGAACAGTATGATTGACCGCAGAGGCCCTTTCCTTAATGATCCTTCCAATCCAGAGCTCGGGGTCTGTCTCATTCCCTGGGTAGCTGTAGCTATCACAAACTCCAATCTTTCTGTCTCGATTTGATATACTTTTACGACCAATGTTTTCATTGTACCTTCAAGAATGATCTTCCTTTGATTATGTTGAGTAACCAGGCTTCTGACTCCTCGGGCATTCAGAATTCCATATTAAATGTTATAGATAGAACTTAGAAGTAAGTTTACCATCACTGTTTCCAGGGTTGTGGACTATGATATCACACAGGTCTCTCAATTTTCTGCAAGATTTCCAGTATTATTTTCATCCTTTTTCTTAACATCCTCTCCCGTTACTTTTTCTTCTGAGATACTTATTGACCAAACCATGATTTAAAAAGGTGAAACTGAGATGGGAGGTTGAAATTGAAGAGCCGCATTAGGAAGAAGGCAAAAAGCAGAAAGACGAGAATGTAATTTGGAGATCATCAACTGATAACATGGAGAATGAATGTCACAAGAAGACAGAAAAAAATAACTAGCCTCAAGCCAGTTATGTGGATTACAAAGGAAAGACATTTAAGAGTATGCATGCCAACAAAACAAGGGGGAAGGATATTCAGTGGACATAGCCCAATTAACATTTGATGCTTCTGTCAGGACCCTGAAACAGCTCGTTCCAGACAGAATATGCATTCACAACGGCTTAAAACATTGTTGCAGAGTTCAAGGATAAACTACAACTTATAGCTTCCTCTTCATCTTCCTAGATTAATTTGTAGAGGATCAACACCTTACGACAAGCAAAAATTGCACTAATTTTAGGAACCGCCTCTTAAAGAACATTTTTAAAATATAATAGTAGCTTGAAAACTCAAAAGGTGAAATCATTTTTGAAATTGAACCATCCTGACTGATTTCTCATTGTACTTGGCTACAGGCGTCCAAAAATTCACCATGTAAATTTTCTGCCTGTTCCTTGTAGTTTTTACCCTGATTGTACCACAGGGCATCTATAAATTTATATGTTTAGTACCTTCTTGTCAACCCTTCCCAACTCATGCCGCAACAATTCATCCAAAGCATTGAGTGAGTTGTCTAGAATTTTACTTAAATTTGTTTTCACATGAACTGTGCTCTAAAATTTAGATGGATTGAATTCTAGACATAAACAAGACTTTCTTTCTTTTGTTCAAGTGTTTAAATGTGCTTTCAAATCAGCTAACATTCCAAAATGTAGGATGTAGCGTTTCAAAATCCAGTATCAATAGCACTAAGGGGGTTTGCCTTGTTTGGGAAACTTACAGATAAGACCATGTTTAGCTGCAGTCACAGAAACCCAGAACATAGAAATGTTCCAATGTTGTTGGCACTTCAAAAGTTCAAACATATCTGTCCCTTCAATTTCATTCGTAAATGAGTAAATAGCTTTCCACTAAATTGTGATCCAGCTGTAAATTGGAACACTCACTACCACAATAAATGAGGTTCAAACCCAGAAGGGTCGTGCTTACTACAATAATGCTGTTCTTATGTGTAATTACAAATTTGTAAAAGAGTTAAGTATGCACTCAGTGTTCAAAAGAGGTTTTACAATTTAAAAAGAGTAAATAGCTAGAGCACAAACAAGGCTATGAACAAATTAACCTGCCTAACTTTGTTAAATTCAACACTACCAAGTGAAGTTGTTATGGTGTCAAAATCCAATGTATGTAGAGCAGCATAAAACAATTGTACAATGTTTTATTTATTATTAACTGAGAACGGAAGGATTATTACAAGAAATGAAGAAGTCACTTTACATATTGTCCAAGACAATGTTTCTACCAAGGAATAGGATTATTATGTCAGCATAAATGAATCATAAGCTCTACCCATCTTGTACCCGACCCAACCACAAGAAGAACCAATCTCAACCAATAGGCATAGAAGATTTCCAATGCTTCGCCGTTATACAATATATGGAAGTGAAGAGATCATATTTAGAAATACTGAAGATCATAGATTATTAAAGTTAACTGCTACCTGGCATAGCTCACAAAAGCCAGCAAGAGCATCTAAATGTATTTGCAATCCCTTGGGAAAATATGATAGGTGCACCACATCATCAACAAAACAAACAACACAATCAAACATTATTATATAAAGGTAAAACCATCCTCACCATGAATATCTTCTTAACATGTTCTGCTCATCAATCTAGATCCCAAGAATAGTCAACAAAAAGGCCACCCTTGGTTGACTGCAACTAACTCCTCATTAAGTGTGATTTTTTCAGCAATCTCAAAACAACTTATTGATCTCAAAGGCCCTCTTGATGGCAGTAATGAGCAACATTAAGATTCCAATATCACATAGTCTCTGAAACAACAAGTGCTCAGGCAATGAGCTAAAGACCTTTCCAAAGTCTACAAAACAGAACAAAATAAACTTTAAAAAATTGCTGGCAAGTGTCTTCAAGGATAGCCAAGAGAATGAAAATGTGATCAATAGTCTGGAATTCCCTATTAAGACTTGCATGTCCCCTTGATTTTATATACCATACTCCAACTACATCAAAAGCCACATGTTCAAATTTATGGTATAAAGCTTGGCAAACATGTTGCAGACCATGATAGTCTATAATTGACCAAGTTGGCACTGTCACTTGGCTTATGAATGGGGTGATAGTGTGTTTCAACCAGTAGGCACATTGGACAGACAATCTCATTAACTACATGTGTAAATCCCGCATAGACAATATTGTTAACTAGCTATATAAAGCCCAAGGAAACAATCTCATTAAATAGGAGTATGCAATAGAACATGTAATAAATAATTCATGTTTGGGGATTGTTACATTGGGGTGGCCAAAAAATTTTGAACTGGGCTCGCGCGCGCCTGTTTCTCTGTTGTCTTGCATCCTCTCATGCGCGGGATTGCCCCCGCTATGACGGATCACTTGGGCTCAGTTCCTGCAAGCTCCGGTTTTGATGCTATTGTTCCCCCTGTCGGGCCACTGGGTCTCGGTGGTCACCTCTGACCACCCCAGTCCTCTACTGCCAATTTGTCTCTCTCTCTAAAGTCTGAACTGAAGGATGGGAAGTTATCCCTGTATATCCCCCTGTGGTCACGGATGTTGTTGGAGCTAACAAGGAGCTCTCCTTGATTGGAAAATTGGTTGGTCCACGCCCACCGTTAGATGACATCAAAGAATGGGCTCATGCCAAATGGGCCCCGATGGGGCCTTATCTATGGCTGCACTTCCCAATGGCTTCATCCTATTCTCTTTTGGTCTGAAAGATGATTTCGCTCGGGCCCTTCTCAATGGTCCTTGGTTTTTTGGCCGTTATGGCTTCTATCTTCGCAAATGGTCTCCAAGATTCAACGCCTTTACTGAAACAATGAATGAAGCTCCAATTTGGGTTCGCCTCCCACGTCTCCCTTTTGAGTTCTGGGAGAAGCTGGTTATTGAGGGTATTGTTGATTCCTTGGGAAAACTGATAGTTGTGGATCCTGCTACGAAAGCCAAATCTCGTCTGATTCACACTATATTCTGCGTCATTGCAGATGTAAGTAAACCTCTCCCTTCATCTATTGATCTTCTTTCAAGCTTTGGCTTATGGGTTCAACCCTTCGAATATGAACATATTCCTCAAACCTGTTCTGTCTGCAAAAGCATGAGTCATCGTGTTTCTTCATGTCCCTCCTTTCCTCAGTCTAAACCCAAACTTGCTCCCAAGGGTGTTTTCAATCCCAACCCAGAGATTTGCTCCTCTAATCCTTTTACGACATTATCAGTGGATGAATCCCCTGACCTGTCTTCTTTAGAGCCCGTTTTGACCCCACTTCTCCCCTCCTCTCAGCCTTCCCTCTCCCCACCTCTTCTTAGTCCCTCCTCCCTCTTCCCCTTGGAAGACAAGACAATGAGGTTCCTTCTGTGCCTCTTTCCTTTCCTAAGCCCGTTGCTGCCTCCTTTGTTCCCCCCCCCCCTCCTCTTGGTTCCTCCCTCTCGTCCCTCGCGGCTCCCCCTTCCCTTAACCAAGCAGGCAAGAAATTTGGGGCCATCCCTCGTGATAACAAGATGGTGAGCTTCCTTTTGTGCCTCTTTCCTTGCTTGAGCTCGTTGCTGCCTCCTCTGATCCCCCCTCCCTCCTCTTGGTTCCTCCCTCTCGTCCCTCGCGAATCCCCCTTCCCTTGACCAAGCAGGCAAGAAATCTTGGGCCATCCCTCGTGATGACCTTAGCCACAGATTGACTAGAAGCGCCATCAAGAACGTCAATCTAGGGTTCACCAAACTTAAAGGCAGACCTCCAAACTCCTCTAAGATGCACCAAGAAGCTGACCAAGGAGTGGTTGATGGCACGCAGGATGTGCTAACAATTTTGGGTATCCCCAAACAAAAATTTTCAAAATGAAAGTTCTCTCTTGGAATATCAGAGGCATCAACGCCTCTCAAAAAGTCAGAATCTTCAAAGAAGTCTGTCTGATGCACAAGCCTGATATTATCATGTTGCACTGAAACAAAACTAAAAGAAGATAAAACTGTGCAAGAAAACTGAAAGAAGATAAAAATATTCACAGAGTTTGGCCCAGAGCTGCTTTTGTTGATCAAGTCTCCCTGGGCAACTCGGGTGGCCTTTGTATTCTTTGGGACCCTTCGACCTTTTATGGAGAGTGCATTTTCAACTCCAATTCTTTTATAGTGGTCTTCTTCCAGCAGGTAGGGACTAACATTGGATGGATAGCCATAAATATTTACGCTCCTAATTCTGAACCGCTAAGAGAACAAGTTTGGCAAGACATCCTGGCTATGGTTCAAACCTGGGGTGCTCTACCCTAGTTTATTGCTGAAGATTTCAATACGCCCATGTTCAATGACAAAAAACAAGGGGTCATTCCTGCGAGCGTAAGCAGTATGGAGGCTCTCCAAAACTTTGTCAACTCCAGCCCTCTCATCGATTTGAAGTTGCACGGCAATAAATTTACGTGGTCAAACAAAAGATTGGGCAAAAATCATATTCAAACGAGACTCGATAGAATGATGGGATCTTTGGAATGGATTACTCTTTTTAAAAAGGTGTCACTTTTAGCCCTCCCAAAAATATCCTCGAATCACTCGCCACTTCTTCTCAATGTGGCCAAAGATGAAAGACTTTGCTTTCCACCTTTCCGCTTTGAGTTGGCTTGGTTAGCAAATCATGACCTCCATGATTTAATAGCCAAGTGGTGGACCTTGGAGGTTGAAGGATCAGCCATGTTCCGCTTTGCAAAGAAACTTTCTGAGGTCAAAAGGCAGATTAAGAGATGGAAGGTTGCATCTTTTGGCAATATCAAGGAAAGAAAAAACAACCTCATTCAGGTCTTGTTGACGTGGCCAAAGAGATTGAAGTCAAGGGTAGGCTCTTGGATCTGCACTTCCTGGAACAAACTTCCTTGGCGGATCTCCATAACACTCTCCGGAGGAAGAAATTGCTTGGAGACAAAGATCTTGAGCCCTTTGGCTCAAGGATGGAGACAAGATTACAAAAATTTCCACTTGACTGCTCAAAAACACAAAACTCGAAATAGGATCACTGAGTTGGTCCAAGCAAATGGGAAGGTCCTTACAAAAGAAAAAGGAAGTCACCTCCTACCACTCGTTGTTGGGCTCCGTGAAAGATGGCTCCCTAGAAAAAATGAAAGAAATGTTGACTTTTATTCTGAAGGTAGTCTTTGCTGAGATTAATAGCTCCCTCACTCGTCCTTTTGAGATGTAGGAGATGACCAAAGTTGTCTTCGAGATGAATGGATAAAAATCTCCTAGTCCTTATGGTTTTCCTGCTCCTTTTTTACAACTATTCTGGGATATCATTAAGCAGGACCTCCTTCTCGCGATAAGAGAATTCCAATACAAGAATGTCCTTCTCAAAGAATGGAACTCCACTTTCATCACTCTCGCCCCAAAATATGCGAAGCTAAAAGAATGTTTGATTTTAGATCGATAAGCCTTTGTAACACCTCTTACAAAATCATCACTAAAATGATGGTTAATAGGTTAAAACCTTTCATCTTCAGGTTGATCTCGACTAACATATGGCTTCATTCAAGGGCGGCTGATTCAAGGTGGCATCATTACTGTTCATGAAGTTATCCACTCGGCCCACATCACTAACACAACTAGCTTTGTGCTCAAAATTGATATGCAGAAAGCTTTTGATAGGGTCGGGTGTTTCTCATCAAAGTTCTTAGAAAATTTGGCTTCAGTGAGAATTGGATAAGGTGGGTCCACTATTGCATCTCCACCTCTCGCTTCTCCATTTTCATCAATGGTCTTCCTAAGGTTACTTCCTGAGCAAACATGGTCTTCGCCAAGGTGACCCCTCTCGCTTTTCTTGTTTATCCTTATGGCGAGACTCCCTTAGCAAAGCTTTATGTGTGGTCGTGTCGCCCCATCTATTTCGGGTCTCTTCATCACCACCGGACTCCCAACCTCTAAACAATCAATTTGCGGATGACACGATTCTACTTGTAGTTGCTTCGGTTGTTGAAGCGCGTAACGACGATGCACATCCTTGACTCCTATCAAGAAGCCTCTAGTCAAAAGATAAATTCGACTAAGTGTTGCATTTCCTTCCTCAACACCCCTCCTAGGCGTCAAAGAAAGATTGCATATATTTGAATGTAGAATTGTTGATCTCCCGTCCTCTATCTCGGGGCTTTCTCTCTTGAAAGGTAAACAGGTCAAGGGGCTCTAGAACTCTGTGCTAAACAAATTTCAAAGGAAATCGGCGGGATGGAAGGGTGCGCTTCTCAGCCAAGCTAGAAAACTCCAACTGGTCAAGTCCACCCTTCAAAGTATGCCTATATACTACCTCTCTTAAAAATCCCCTCAGCGGTGGCTTCCAAAATTGAACAAAAGAGAAGAAAAGAACCCATCTGGTTGCTTGGGACTCGGTCTACAAACCAAAAAGATTGGGAGGACTTGGTCTGAGAAGAATTGGTGATATGAACAAATCTCTTCTTGCTAAATTGGGATGGGCCTTGGCCACGGATCCAGTGATCCTTGGGGCCACGCTCCTAAGGGATAAGTACTTGAGACTAGACTCTAATTTCCTATCGATATCCAGGCTCCCTCATGGATCGGCCATTTGGATCCATCATCACCGTAGAGAACTCATTTGTAAAGGAATCAAATGGTGTATTTGGGAGGTCTTAAAATTGACTTCTAGAACGACTGGTGGATTTCGAACCAACCGTTCTCTAAGGACCCTGTCTGCTCCTATCATGCCTCATCTAATTCCCCTGGTGGGCTCTTCAGTTGCAAACTACATCGAAAGGTCTTCTTTCCCCCTAGATGGCGGTTGCCCAAGTGGCAAGGCTACAACCATAGTTCAAAAAATCGTTATCAACGATTAATCGGCAAGCCAAATTTTGACTCGGAAATCGGAATCGGCAATTTATCGGCATTAATCGGCAACTTTATCACTACTTTTAAAAACATTTAAATTCATAAAATATACTTAAATTAGAAGTAAAAACAATGTTAAATGATGCAAGAAGTGACTCAGACAAAGATACTTAGTATACTATTATAATGTTAAATGATGTTAAATGTTAAATCGTTATTAAATGATGTTAAATGTTAAATATACTACTACTATAATTATGTTAAGTTGCTTGGTCCAAAAAGGTGCAAAAATGGATTTTATGAAAATAATAAAAATATTGCCATCAATGCGTAGAGCTCGGGAAAATATACACTTTTAGAGAAAACGACACCTGAAACAGAGCCACAGAATGAAAGTTATGGCACATGCAAGTTTTTGTTGCTACATCTTCCTGGACCCTTTCCAAAATGGCAAAAACATTTGTCCTTTTGTTTTCTTCACCAAAAATCCAAAAAAGGAAAAAAATGATTCGAGCAGAAGAAAACAGGCCAAAAAAACGCAGAAGCTAAAAACGATTCGACCAGGAGGAAATGGAGCGATTTTCCACGATTTTTCACATGAATTTCTGCGATTTTTGCAGGTTTTTCAGCGCCGGAAAATGCGATTTATCGCCATTAAACAAATCGTGATTTATGGAAAGATAAATCGTTTTGCATGGGAAAATGATTTATTGCGATTATCACCCGATAAATAGCGATTTTTAGAACTATGGCTGCGACCAAAATCAAGCTTGGTTAGTGGACGCCCGGAGCAACTCCTCTTCCATGCATATTGGTTTATACCCTTCTGCAAATAAGATTATTTGGCCGTGGACCGCCTTCGGCTCCTTCTCTATCACCGGCGTCTGACTCCCTTTTCTCCCACTTGAACAAATTTCCTCTCAAGCATTTCTCTGCTGCTCATGTCCTACCCAAGATTGGTATGTTTGCCTGGCTCGTTTGGAAGGATGCAGACTTACTAGAGTCAATCTGCAACGTAGAGGTTTCTCTCTCCCTTCTCGATGCAACTTATGCTTAAAAAATGTTGAAGACTCTTACCACCTTTTTGTTCAGTGCCCCTTCTCTTTTAGCATTTGGTCATATTTTCTCAATTGTTTTGAAATTTCCTAGACTTTTTCGGTTCTATAAAGGACACTTTTGAACAATGGTCATCTCCCTTCCATAACTCAAGCCTATTTTTGGCTTGGAAAGCTCTTCTCCCCCATATGGTTTGGGGCGTTTGGAAGGAAAGAAACAGGTGCATCTTCCAGGACTCTTCTCACAATGAGGTCTCTATTGCTAACTCTATCATCATCTCCTTTTAGGAAAACCTTAACTCCTCTCAACACAAACTCGGCAGCTCCAAGATTGATCTCCTTGCTAGTGTAAACTAGCAAAAGGATCTATCTTCAATCCCTGTTGCATGCAAATTTGATGTTGCCAGAGTTGCAACGCATTGGAAATCTCTCGCCTTGACGAGTGGTGGAAATTGAATGTGGACAGGCGCCTCGAGGAAATCCTGGCCCTTCAGGCTATGGGGAGGCTATGAGGGATCACCAAGGTAATCTTTTAGCGGCTTTTGTCACATCTTTGGTTTTCGGTAATAATCATAGAGTTGAAGCATTAGCCATCCTCAAAGGAATGGAATTGGCCAGACCTTTTGGGCATATTAAAATCATCAAAGAAAGTGACTCGTTGAACCTCATCAATATTCTCGAAGACATCTACATCGCCTCTTGACCATCAATAGTATCATTTAGGATGTCGAGCCATGAAGCAAGATTTTTCTGAAGTCATCTTTCAACACATCTATAAGGAAGGGAATTCCCTTACGGATGCCCTTGCGAATAAAGGTGTGGAGCGCCCGGTCACACCCCGGTTTGATTCTTTTCCTAAGACATTTCTACTGATAGCCAAAAATGATGCGGCCACGATAAGTTGGTAACTCCCCTTTGTTTTGCTAAATTGCAGCATCTTGGGTTGCTTCATCTTTTGCTTGTTTCCCTTCTCTACTTCATCTAGCTCGGCTCCCCTTCATCTTGTATCCTCTTCCCCCTCCTCTCGAGGTCCAGTGCTTTGCTCCATCCATCTCATTATTCTCCACCACGCCCCCTGCTCTCCCGTACCACTACACAAGGCCCCCTTTTGCCTTTATGTCTCGTGTTCACTTCTCCCACGCTCGCACGTGCCATGTCGATCCCCCTCTCGTCTACGATCTCCTCGTTGACCTCTTATTCGAGCAAGTTTTAATTATCCTTGGCCTTTTTAAACTCCATCACACTATTCTTCTTTGCACCTTTTTTTCCTCGTGCTCTCACGATGGGCGGAAAAATCATTCAAGTGAAACCTTCGATTACGAATGAAATGAAGGATGCCAAGAAGTTTGGGATATTCTTGTCGCAGTGGGGTTGCATGGCTTTATGGAGTCTCTGCGCGGCCACTCTCTCGTGATATCCAAATGTATTCTTGCGTCCTGGAATGGCAGCATGGTCAAAGTTGGTGATTTTGTTTTTACCATTTATGCGCCAACATTGTTGCGCCACGGCCTCCCCCAATTGTGGTGCTTCCTACATCAAAAGGCCGCTCACGGATGAAATCACACTTACGTGGATGATCATGAAGAAATTCAAAAGTTTTTGCCATGGTAGACGGTGGACTTCTCCCAATTCCTCGTTAACTCCTATCGGACTCCATTGAAGCGAGCTAAGAAAGGAACAAGCCCAATTCTCCACCAAGGCTTGCTCTGTCTCCTTTTTTCCAAAGCGGCCCCTGCCACTCTCATCCCCGCTATCCTATCGTGTTGCCTAAGGGGGGGTGTAAATTGTCTCCTCTCCCCACAAGATTAGCATCTTCCCCTGCATCGCATTGTGGCTCTAGTTCCTCTGTCCTCTCGTCTTGAGCCCCGTAAATCTCGACACCTTCGCCACTTCATTTGTTAAAGCTCGGACGACTCCTTAAAAATTCTCTCTCCCCCTCTTTCCCCTCTCAGCTCCCCTCCAATCCCCAACCTTCGTCGTCCCCACCTCTTGTCTCTTTGGTGTCCCCTGCTTCTCTAGGTTCCCTTCTGTCATCCCCTACCTTTTCTCCCCGCTTTCGCCCGATCCTGCTCTTACACTTGCCTCCGTCTCTACCCCTTTGGTTGTTTCTCCCTCTTCTCTGTCGAATTGGGTTCTCAATTCATTGGATGCACTTGCTGATATTTATGATGACTTGGACAATGATTCACCTGTCGATCCCAATATTGTGGAAAATCAATCACCGCTTCAAATGTGGCCCCGACCAGCTTCACTTGCTCTACAAATTGCACCGTGGAAGAAGATGACACCTACACCCGAGCTATCAACCTCATCCTTCGCAAGATTCAACGTGTTTTTGCGGTCGTCAAAAACTGGAAAGATTACACATATATCCTCAAAGATGTTATTGATAACGCTTGCAAGAGATTAAGTGTTCTATTGACATTGTGGTTAGTTTTGCATTGGCTCTGACTAGAGGCTGATTTGGAAGCAGCCAATATCCTTCATGATATTCGCAACATGTAGATGTTTTTATTTTTTTCCTCTCTTTTGGATCCTCTTGTTGGATCTTTTTGTACAAGGATTAGGATCCTTTCAAAATCCTAACTTTTACCCAATGTCAAAAATAGGAGTATGCAATAGGAAGAGCAAGTGAATCCACATTGCATTTGAGAAACTCGGCCTAAAGCCTCTCATAATCTCTTTTGCTAGTGCGCAACTTTCAAATATCCCCCATAATGTCCCCATTTTTTTTTAAAAAGGAAAGAAGCAAGATAAATGATACGAAAGTTGCATATGTGAGGGAGCAGAAACATGTAGGCAAGGGCATAGCCAACAACTGGGGCACACTCACTAAGAGCGAAGCAAGTCTTCTCAACAACAAATACAATGTTTAACACCCTGACCACACAACACGACTAATGTATTCAAGAAAGTATATTCTTTGTCCCTTAAGCGGTAAATAACTTTCCAATAACAAGCGATACTCAATAGTGGGCACTCGTGGGTCTCTATCAAACCAGCCCTTGAGCAAACAACATCAATCTATAGTCCAAGAATTATTTTCATTGTACAAGAGCGTGTGATTTATCTTTCTCAATCGCGATCACATGGAAATTTTCATAACCGTGCATGGATTTTACCCAAAGTCACATGGGTATGTTGAAAGAAAACAAGCCTCGCTGTGAACCACAAAGGGACTAGTAGGTTCAAGTGGTAGAAGAGCATCTCAGCATGTCAAGCATTGCCATGGGAAGGTCCTAGTTTCATGTCCTAGTTCACCGGGAGACCGTGGAATGCTATTAGTCATATTTTTATCTCTATAAATGAGGTAAAAGGATGTTATCTTGCTTGTAACTCTTGTCTTCTGGGAGCTGTGACTACTAGTATCACTTAAAGCAGACCTCAGAATCCCGAGTTGAAACCATATGAGATGTTGGTTAGGCTTTAGGGTGCAAACCCACATTATTACAGCAGTTTTGTATGGGATTAACTGGGCAGAGCTCTCATATATAGAAGCCTCTTTGACTAATTAAAAATGAAAGTACCACTATAACCATACCAACAACCACTAAAAGAAGCGTGCCTTTTAGAGAAAATATCCATTTTCCCTAATTTATATTTGTTTTCCTAAATTAGCCTTAATTTGGATTATTTTTCCTTAATTAGCCTTGGTTTGGATTAATGGACTAACCAGATCATGTGACGCACTGATAATGGCAGTGGATAGTAGGCAGCAATCCGGCCCTTTTTATTCTTAACACAACGGACCACCATAAAAATCTCTGATTCTTATTCGTACAAGTGGTCTTTCCACATGGGAATCAACTGCATCTTTTCGAGCCAATGGCAGATCCATCTACAGTTTCAGTCACCGTGAGCTCATTTTTCAGCATAGTCAGCAGGAGACATGGGATGCAGCAATGAAGAAGTCGTTTTTAAATAGGGGCGGGTATATATGAATAAGGTTGCGACTATATTACTCTTAAATATAATCACAGGTACCAACGGAGAAGCCATTTCGAAATATAAGGTGTGGGTGTATATGAATATGAATTACACTTAAATATACTCACAGGTATCGGTACAGGGTCCCTGCCCGTAAATGCGAGTTTTCCGTAGATTATGTCTTACGCAATCCAGCCAAACAAAAACCAACTCTTTGATTCCTAACTTCAGCTAATCCTTAGATTTGTTGTTTTTCAAGGAATAACTCTTGAACAACCATGGATTCCATTTCACGTGGGGCGAATTCCGGTGATGAAAAATGAATCTAAATTTCAGTTAAATCTATCAAAACAAATTCGTTTATGAAACCCTATCTAAAGACGTCAACCCTAACATAACAACCCCCAAACTCCGCGAATGAAGCTCGAAATTCAAAAGAGAAAACATGAAAAAGGCTGCTGCAACGTACCACTGTCCCCGATCAGCAAAAGTTTTATGAGATAATCATAATCCGCGCGTGCTCTGGCCGGTACCGTAGCCATCCTGTTTTAACCCCCGGTCACCTGATCCTTGAAATCTTTCTTCCACGCGTCCAAAAGATAAAACAAAACCCTGCTGCGCTTCAGCACGCGGTCACCTGGATTGGAGCACCTTCCTGTCAAATTCACCGATTAAAAGAAACAAAACCTGAATTCAGTGGCAACAAAATTAACAGGAGGAGGGAAGTGCAGCTGAATGAAAGAGAAAAAATTGTATGAATGGATCGATAAAGTTGAAGGGGTTCGAAGTGGCGACCTTTATAGAGGATGCCCGCGACGAACATGTCTTACGATGATTGCAAAATGCGAATTCAATGGAAGCCCACAAAGAGACAGACAGAGAGAGGCGGTAGACCTTTTCCTTAACTTAACCCCGGGTTTGAACCCCTGGTATACAGAACCTTTGGCTACCATTGACCTTTGCTTTAACGCGTTCTCGG
Organism: Taxus wallichiana var. yunnanensis; assembly: GCA_018340775.1. Taxonomy (NCBI): domain Eukaryota; kingdom Viridiplantae; phylum Streptophyta; class Pinopsida; order Cupressales; family Taxaceae; genus Taxus; species Taxus wallichiana. Next base: position 204,732,797 of record CM031234.1, read on the forward strand.
ATGTTACTAGTTGTTGACTCACTTTGACCTTTTATTATGTTAGATCTTGGGTTTAGTATGTTTTGAGGATTTAATGTATGCATAGGTAATGCTGCTTTTAACCAGCTTGTTTTTTTAAGTCCTCTTTCCCAAGAGCATTTGTTTATGTTGATTATTAGGTATGCGGTACCATTAAGTTGTTGAATTTATAAAATTGTGTATTTTGATAGGAAAAGTTGTATTTTTGTAATATCAATTTTAATATGTTTTCCTCTTTCTTAATTAATAGTGCCTAAATGTCATTTACATGTTTTCGGATTATTTCTATTTTACTTAAAAACTAAGTATTCCTTTATAAAATTCCCCTTCTTTCCTTAAGTTATTTCCCATCTTTGTAGTAATGGAACAATTTGGCATCTAAAACTATCCTCAAGTTGTACCCTTTATTTCAACAATCATTTTTTTCATTTCGGGCGCTTTTTTCTACTGGCCAACCTAGGTTTGATTTTAGCATTGACATGTCTTGAAAACTCAATCAAAGAGTCATCGTCTATAAGCAATACTCCTAGGGGTTATTTCATGCATCCTACTTATAACAGGAACACTTAGAGATCATTATTACTTGATCTAGATATACGTTCAAAAACACTACAAAATCTACATATGAGCAGTCTTGAAGGCTTATATCAAATCCAAATTCTATCTAAATCAAGAGTTACATGTTGCCAAGTTTCTTGTGCGAAGAGTAGGGATCTTTTTGTTACATCAATCGAGCATGTAGGAGAGTGAAGGATCAATACTACACTCGATTGGGAAGCAAACCTACGTAGAAATTCATCAATTATTGTTGTAGTGTAGTGCTTCATTAGAATTCCATTAGAGAACATTTTGGGCCTAGGCTAGGCGTTTTTTTAGTGTTCTTCCGAATTGTACTAGGTTTAGGGCAAGAAGAAGACAAATACAAAGTTTTACACATCATTGATAAAATCTAAGGTAGGTTTTCACAAAGCAAAGATATAGTGATGCACAAGTTAGATTTAGGGACCACAAATATAATACAAGATAATTTTGGTGACACGTGTCAAGTCTGCAGCTTGAATTTGTACCTTTGAAACTATACTAGACATAATTCTAAATTGTTAAATTTGCAAAAATTGTTTTTGATATTATAATGAGATTTTGAATTATCAAGATAGTTACTGAATTGGGTTAGATCTTTCCTTACACTCTTGCATTCTTTCTCTCCGATTTCAATCAATTATGTACGTATTTTTCATCCTAAGTTTTTTGTAAATTTCAATATATTATTTAACTCGCTTAAACCTATGTGCTCAAAATAGTTAAAACAAATAGGTGAACTTGCTTATCAGATTGAAAATCAACCTTGTGGTTTTATTATTTCCTTGTAAAGTTTCATCCATCTCCTTTCTAAGGTGTAATTTTGGACTAATTTTAGATTTCTCTTTTTTCTTGTGCATGCATAAATTTAAATTTTTACATCATTAACCATAGCTTCCACTATAGTTTCATATTTTCATCTTCTCGCTAACTAAGTAATTTAGGTCAAGTACACCTATTAGATGAAGTGTTAAATTTAGTGGTTTGTTAGTTGATTTGATTCAAATTCCTTTATTGTAATTGTGTGCTTATTTACAAAAATGGTGGTTGTTAATTACCTATATGCTTCTTCTCTTGATGTCATATGAATTATGCAAATGTCAAAAATGTTAGAGATTTTAGTGCTTCTAATGTAAATCTTGCAAACGACAATGCTTGTGATGGACATGATGACAATATTCATAGTGATAAATTTGTTCCAAAAAACATTGTTCATGATGAGAGTTCCATAGATACCATTAGGGAACATCTTATTGTAGACACTCAAATTTGGCAATTTATCATTTTGACATTGTTGGTTATGATTACGCTTCTTGGTTAAGACAAACACCTACATCCTATCCCCACTCAGTACATCGTGTTATCTCTCTCCTAACTTGCTTATTCTTACACATTGATGTGTTGATACTTTCTAGATATAAATCCATAAAATCAATTTATAACCTTTGTCCATCATGATGCAAACTTCCATATTTCATCCATCGTCTCCTTGTCCAAAACCATACAATAAGGTTAAGATGTGGAATCTGGTCCTACTAACCTATATAGTATTGGACCAATACATCTTCCAACTCTATTTTCAATTACATTATCTTTGTTGGGTCTTTTCATCTTCCGGGTCGGTCTTTGGATAACAAATTACCTTTAGAGCCCTATATAAGCAAGTTAATATCACCTCATTTATAACACCCAACAATCACTGGGCACACTCATTGAAATACTAATACTAAAGGCACTCAAGGCTCCCTATATCTTCCCAAAGATTATGCACATTCACTAGGGTAATCACTATTATAGTTTTGAAGCACTTAACTAGGTCAAGGATTTCAACTTCCCTTATTCCCAAGTCTCAAAGAGCCCTACTCAATGTCTCAATAAGAGCGCAACCATCTTGAGGATGTTCAATGAGATTCAAATGTCAACTAGTTATATTCATTTAGATATCACATGATAGGTAGAGAATTACGTGTGGTTTGTCCCTCTTTAGAGTAGTGTCAACATATGTGGTACATGGATTCCATTTCAACTCAAGCAATAACCTTATTGCAGGTTCTTCTACCCATGGTTAGGGTTTGAGTTCTATTTAGTTTATCACGGATACTTTTAGGATTGTGTGACACTCAAGGTTTGACAGTGAAGCATATTTCCATACCATCAAAGGGCACAACAAGTTGCAGAACCTCACCCCTAGTAGGTCCAAAATCGCATAATAGGTCTAGGATAAGTATAGACTGTCATGACTCCATACCAAAGGCAATTTTGAGTCACAACTTCTAGAATGAAACATCTACATATCCATTACTCCCAGTTTGTTTAGTATATGCATTCATATCTCTCTTATACAATTTTGTGTAGCTAATTACATATTCTCTCTTGTGTTTTCAAGGTTGTAGATATCATAAATACTAGTTATAAGTACCATATATTATTTTGATATTGTACACATGTTAATGTTGGAAGTTAATTAATTAGAATATCTCTTAATATTGAACCTTACATTCCTTTTTACTTGTTTTGCATTCTATGAAAATCTTAAGTTAATCTTAAAAAGGGTGTAAAGGTTTGGTGAACATGAATCGCGATGAAATGTGCAACCTCTTTCCAAACCCTAGTTTCCATAAGGTTTCATCTCTATATTGTATATTCAAATCCAAACCTGATTCTCATCTTTCACATACCCTAAATTTGGTTTCCACAAATTTTCCTAGGGTTTCATGGTTGGTCCTACCCTTTGGGTCTCTTTTTATGGCTTCTTAATTGTTGACTCACCTTTTGTCACATATCTTAATCATAACAACTCTATTTTCAACTTCCTTGAGGTTTTTATTTCGTGTATTTAATGAAAACCTCCTTTTTATTTTCCCTAATTATTAGCACAATTTTCAAAAATTCAAAATTGTTATTTTTAGTAATTAGGGCATAATCAACAAAATATACACTTTTGTGCAAATTCCTTAGAGGTTTTTATTCCACATAATCATATTCAAAAATACCTCTTTTTGTTTTGTTAAATTCATTGATTATTTTCATAAATGGTTGTTTTAATAATTTGATGACAATCATTTTTGCTACAACATCCCCTTTAGATATTATCCTTTTATGATCTTTTAATTATCAACCTTCCATGTGCTAATTCTTATTATTTATTATCTAATTGGAGGTTTTCATATCATTTTTTCTACCATCATGGCCCATGTCATTTCATCTTCTTCTACTAATAATGATGAAATATTCATAAACATATCTTAGAGTATATTCAAGCATTACAACATGATTTTCAAGCCCAAATTCAAGTCATGCATAGTAAAAATACAATCTCTTAAGGATGAGATAACGCATCTAAAGGATTATTCCAATTCTCATATCCCTAATATCTATATGCATCATGATTAACATGGTTCTACCGCTTGAAGAGCTTGAGCTAAATGTTTCCATGAAAGGTATGTCTCTAGAGGATCATCAGCGGGAAAAAAAACTTCTCTCGGATCTGCATAATATAAACAACCATGAAGAATCCTTTTGGAGAATGAAGTCTAGAGCCCTTTGGCTTAAAGCAGGAGACAGGAATACAAAATTTTTTCATTTGACAGCCCTCAAACATAGAGCTTGTAACAAAATATCTGAGGTTGCTAAAGACAATGGAAACATTACTAAGGATTCTGAGGACATCAAAGCGGAAGCACTTAAATTTTACAAGAACCTTCTCACTGAGAATAACTCCTACAATGAACAAGCGGCCTCTTTTCTCTTAGACTCCATTCCTAATAATCTAATACCTGCTGAGAGATTTAAAAGTCTTTCAAAAACTGTCACCATAGAGGAATTAAAAAGGTTGTTTTTGCTTTAGAGGGGGATAAGGCTCTGGGTCCAGATGGCTTTTCGGCTAACTTTTACCAAAGATGTTGGGAAATATGCTCTGAAGATCTCTTGAAAGCTGTTAATGAGTTTTATAGAACTGGAAATCTCATTAAAGAACTAAATAATACACACATTGTGCTTGCCCCAAAAAAGTTGGATGCAAAGGACTTCAAAGATTTCAGGCCTATCAGTTTAGTTAATGTTATATATAGGATTTTCACAAAGATTCTCACCACTAGAATGTAACCTATTCTTATGGAGATCATTTCACAACAGCAGAGCAGATTCATTCAGGGAAGAATTATTCAAGATGGAATTATCATGGTTCATGAAACTATACATTCTATGGATAAAAGTAAAAAGGCGAGGATGGCTATCAAGCTGGACATGCATAAAGCATTCGACAGAGTCTCCTGGAGATTCATGGATGAGGTCTTATCCAAGTTTGGTTTTCAAATCAAATTCAGAAAAATCATTCACTCTTGTATCTCTACCTCTAGATTCTCAGTGGTTGTTAATGGGGAACCTGTGGGTTTTTTTGCCAGCAATAGAGGAATCGCAAGGAGACCCAATTTCCCCTCTATTATTCATTATTATGGCTGACAGTTTAAGCAAATCTATTTCCAAAGCTATTTGCATTGGCATGCTAAAAGGCTTTCCTCCAACTTCTGGCAATCAGATCTCCTCACACCAACAGTTTGTTGATGACACTCTGCTTCTCCTGATGGCCTCAATCATTGAGGCAAAGGCTATCAAAACTGTCCTTAGATTTTATGAGGAAGCCTCGGGACAAAAAGTTAATTTTGACAAAAGCTCTATTTATTTCTTCAATACTCCTTTGGAAAGGCAAAGAAAGATTGCTAATATTCTAGGATGCACTATTAATTCTCTTCCAGCTACTTACTTAGGTTTACCTTTAAGTACTGGCAAGATTTCTGTGGAGGTATGGAATGATCTTATTAAGAGATTTCAAAGAAAATTAGTTGGCTGGAAAGGAGCTGTACTTTCAAGTGTAAGCAAGTGCCTATTGGTAAAAAGCATGCTCCAAAACTTGCCTATTTACATCATGTCAATGTTCAACATACCAACAGCAGTGATGAACAGTATTGAAAAGATTCAAAAGCACTTTTTATGGCACGGTACTGAGGACAGGTTCAGATATCATCTTGTGGCTTGGGAGCAGGTATGTAAACCAAAGAGGCTTGGGGGGTTAGGCATCAAAGATATCAAACATATGAGTGCTGCCCTTATTGCAAAGTTAGGTTGGAGACTTATAAAAGAGCACAAGCCTTGGACAGAGTTGGTTAAGATCAAATATCTTTCAAACCAAAACAAGATTTCCTTCATTTATGATCAGTCTCTTCTCGAGTGGTTCTATTTTCTGGAACAACCTTCTTCACAACAGACACATTCTTTCTCAGGGGAGTAGCTGGAAACTTGGGGATGGGCAAAACATTAACTTCTGGACTGATTCTAACTGGATTTCTGCTTATGATCACATTAAAGACAACTTAATTACAAAGTATGGGCACAAAATCCAGGGATACATTGAGATTGATGGAAACAAAGAAAATGGAAACAACTAAAATTGGAGAATGATAATGTACGGTGATGTTTCATCTTTACAGAAGCAACTTTCTCTAATCCATATTAGTAATCAAAATCTTAAGGATGAACTCATCTGGAAAGATTCTTTTGATGGGGAATACTTTGTTAAATCAGGATATAATTCTTTCTTTGTATCTATTGAAAGTGAAATTAAGTGGCACAAGTTGTGGATGCCTGAGTTAACCCCTAGAGTGAACTTCTTTTGGTGGCTAATCATTAATGGCAAGATCCTAACTAATGACAACCTCATCAAGAAGGGATTCATCATGCCGAATAGATGTTGTATGTGTCAAAAAGAGGCAGAAGATATAAAACATTTATTCCTCCATTGTGAGTATGCTTCCAAAATTTGGCATCTTGTTTTTGTAAAATTTAATCAAAGATGGATTTTCCCCCTTACCTGTCTTCAAGCCTGGGAACAATGGGACTCTCCGTTTAAGCATTGTGTGGTGAAAAGATTGTGGCAACTCATTTTACCCCACACTATGTGGAGAGTTTGGAAGGCTCGTAATGATAACATTTTCAGAAACAATAGAAAGGCATGTAACAAAGTCTATAAGGAAATTATCATTGTTGTGCAAGATAATATTGCTAGATTTAAACATCCTAAAAATAGGCTTTACATTGAGAAGGAAGAATACATCCTGACTAATTGGAATATTGACACTGCCTTCAATAAGAATAACAATGGTATAGATAGAAACATCGTCCGATGGATTAAGCCTCCCACTGATTGGTACAAGTTAAATTTTGATGGGGCCTCAAAAGGCAATCCGGGGACTCTGGAGGAGGGGGAGTCATCAGAGATCAAAGAGGTTGTTTTGTTGCTGCTTTTTCTGGGAGAATGGGCAGGCAGACTAATCATTACTCTGAAGCCCTGGCGGCTCTTTGGGGTATAAGACTTACCAGAGATTGTAATATTCTGAATATTATAATTGAGGGTGATTCTCTGAATATCATCAATCTATTAAACAAAAAGCAACACCCCAGCTGGTCAATCAGAGATTTCATTGGTGAAGCTATTGATATATGCAAGAGCTTTGAAAATGTTAAAATCACCCACACCTATCGGGAAGGAAATAGGGTCGCAGATAGTTTGGCAAACCTTGGTGTTACTAATACCTTTCAAACTTGGCTTAGGGGGGACGTTCTACCCACTCAAATCAATAAAGCCATAATCAATGATCTACATGGCCGAGAAAATCAACACTAACGGCTGTATTATGGATGTTAATGTGCGGATCCTCAAGGAAAATATGATGACATCACATAAGATATGGATGATTGATGCGATATGTGCGAGCTGGACTGCCATCATTTCTAGGCATAGGAGGAAATCCGAGGAGTGGGGCAATAATTACAAGTATGATATAATAATTAAACCTGCTTTCACGGAAGGGAAAGATTCAAAAACCAACATCAAAGCTCAGCCTGTCCCATAGTGATAACATTTTTACCGTTGAGAACAGGAATAGAAATAGTGGAAACATGGGGGGTCCGCCTTGCAAAACTGAACTGACCCACAATCCGGCGTGGAAAGAGGATACGGTGCTTTGGAACTACCTTCAAATCGGGGGTCTGTCTAATTTAATTGAAAGGATTCAAGGTTTTGACCAAGACATTTCTATTAGATTCACCCAGGGATGGAAGAATCGGATTGTCAAATACAGTAACATGGAGATTGAGATCACGGAAGAGCTCATCGCCCAGATCACGGGCCTCAACCTGGAGGGCACCAAATTCTTCAATAAGAAGGTGGACAGGGAGGTGGAGACCAAGAAGTTCCTGGACGATGGGGAGAATCTTGAATTTGTGACTGCTGGCATCAAGGTGGCATCGATTCCTAAGCCTTTTGCTGAGCTTGCTAGGATGGTTGTTAGGTATGTAACTCTTGAAGGAAGATTTGTGACTATACCTCAAAAACATTTGATATTTCTTAATCACTTTCATAGAAATATCATCATCAGCTTCCCTCACTATTTGATAAACTCGCTGGAGAAATCAATTAGGGAAGTTCAGAGCCACTCTAGGGCTGTCCCTTTGCACCAAGGGCTTATCCTCCTGATCCATCGCCACTGTTCTAGCTGCCCCCCCATGAATCCTACCCCACCCTCTTCCTCCATACCTCCACCTGCTCACACCACTTCCACTCCCCCTCGCTTTGAAAAGGAAGATTGAAGCTGCTTCTTTGCCGAATGAAAAGTAAGAACATAAAAACTAAAATCCCTTCTTCTCAACGGGTCCTCGGGAGCCACAAAGACTGAACTTCTTTGAGAACCTCCTGCATATCAGCAAACCGATGGAGGAACCCAAGGAGGAGGACTTGATGGACAGAGTGGACAGGTTGGAAAAGGAGATACAAGAGCTCAAAGGGACTATAAAAAATATGGAAAAAGCTAAGGGAAAAGGAATACTTCAAAGTGATGATGAAGAGGGGGTTATTGCTGAAGTCTTCAAGAAGTTACAGTCTTTGGATGGTAGAATGGGGAATGCAAAAAGTCGCAATGACTGCATACTATCTGCCCTTAAAAGCATTTATAATTTCATTGAACAACATGTTCATAGTGTTTGCAGTTTAAGTGGGATTAATGAAGACATTTGGGGCCCCAAAGAGAAAAGGGATATTGCAATTGCTCAGTGGATATGAAAGACTCCTCTCAGGCCACTGCCATTGCCTTCTTCATGTCGTAGGCTATCAAAACCAAGATTGACAGGGCTATCAAGTAACGGGTTGCTGTGTTGCTGTTTTTTGGCTGCGAAGTTGTTGTTATCTGGCGGTTCTGGAGCTGCTTTTTGGTGGAGTTTTTATATGTTGCATCTCTTTTGGTTGCTTTTTGATCTTTTCTGCTTCTTTTTGGATCATTGTTCATTTGGATCCTTTCTTCTCATGTATTGTCATATCTGGTTGTTGAGCCCTCTTAGGTTGGTCATTTTGCCCTTCTCTAGGTTGTTTCTCTCACCTTTGCTATCTGGCTTTTGAGCCCTTTTGTATACAGGGTATAGTCCCTTCAAAACTATTTAAACCTCTTTGGTAAAAAAACATGGTTCTACCGCTACCAAAAAGCAATGTCATACACATGTTATACATGATGCATATGCCCATACAAGTGAAGTAAAATTCCTATATAGAGGCAATAATGTGTATGCTCCACAAGATCATATTGAATACTAATGTGACCATAACTAACATAAACCTCTTTGGTTTGACAATAATGCTAAACAACATGATATCTTATATGAGCTACTTGATAAGTGATTAATCACTTTGTTACCTACTCATTACTATCCCCACTATTGGCTTGAAAAAATCAAAGGTCAACCATTTTGCAATTATCATGGAATTAACAAACATCGTGACAACGATTGTTATGATTTACAATGATGAATCCAACAACTTGAGTATAAGGGATTTATTTCCTTCAATACATGACATTCTATTATGCAATCATCTCAATTATTAACATCTCAATGAGTACCAAAAGATATAAAAAATATATTTGACGGTGTACCATGATATTGAATGATGCACCTTTAGATATACAACTAGAGTCATCTACTCACAAAGATAATAAGAATGCAATTCCTTCTTCGAAAACCCACTCTCAATTAGATAATTACATCCTATTATTGTGTAAATAACAAAGGAATAAATACAAATCAAAAATTAAGAATTGCACATTACCTAAGAGCACTTAGAGAATACACAAGTACGATCAGGGGTAAACACAACAATGACTTATCATAACACTCATGACTAGGCCTCGTAACCTAAAGTAGGAGTCTCTCTTATGAAACCTTGCATTAATGAGATTATCTCTTCCACTCCTTTTACCCATAGTGTTGTTGATGACGGCTCAAGTGTGGCACTTAGGATTTAAATGGTTAGGATGTAGTGAGTGTGAACAAACACCTTCTCTTCTACAAATAGATCCTCCTACTCATGTGATAGAATCTCTACAATCTAATGATGATGAAAGTTTTATAGTTTAGTTTATGGCAATGTTCCTTCAATATACACTTCAATCAATGGTCTCTTACTCTTCTAATAATTACATAGATTACACTCATGGTGAATACAAAAGTGATGAAACTATGTGTGAATTATCTATTCCTCCACAAAACACTAAAATAGATTATGATTTAAGATGATGATATCAATTGCTTTGAACATTTGTGCATGTTATATTTCAATCCGTTGGGGATGTTAGACCTCGAAATATTGGCTAAGTACTGAAAGGGCGCGTAAGCGCGCAGGACCAATAGAAAAGAAGAGCGCATGGGAAGAGCGCGCAAGACAAGGGTTTAATAAGGATTAAGGAGAAACCGGCAAAGGTGCACGCGCAAGCAATACATAGGGTCTAAGGACTTAGCCATATTCGGTGTTCTAGAGACACTTGAGGAAAAACGTGACCCGATTAGGCATGCCGAGTGGATATGGTGCCAGCCTGGAGACTCAGTGGTCAAGGAAAGAATATTCCATGTGTGGAATATCCCTAAGAAGACATCATTACAGAAAGTGGAGAGTTCGGAGCAGAATAAGCATGCACCATTGGAGGACCACATGTACACTTGGCATCCGATGTACTCCTGAGAAAAGGCATGATGGCGGGTGTGGATGCTATAAAGAGAGATGATTGGAAGAAAAGAAGACACACCGAGGAAGACATATAGTATGAGGAAAGTGGAGCTTTGTAGAAAATATTAGGAGGCCTTAGGAGTTAGGGTTCTCATTAGAGGATCAGTAGGAATGTTATCATGTTTAAGGGATGGTTCTATAAAATTCTTGTAATAAAGAAAGCATAAATAGGACCTTTGATGTATGGGTTAGCTCCTGTCTTGATACATTTGACTTGATACGACCTTTTTAATGTAATGTGGTTGTTGGGATTATTATCAATATAAATATATGGCTATGTTCTGAATATTTGGTTTAGGAGTGCAAGCCCTAGTGTTATTTCCTTATATTTTATGGTAGATATGTTCTTTGTATTTCATACCATGATTTTTCTCTCGTTATTAAATGCTTAGATATAAGGATATGAAAGCTCATATTGTGATTTTGCATGAATATTCACTTCTCTGCAACTAATCCTCTAACAATGGCAAGATCTTCTCACAATGCTCACATAAAGGAGGGGCTCGGAGCCTCGCATGCCCTCGGTGAGCGCCAGTGCCCATCTGGGTGATAGGTCAACATGCATGGGGTTAGAAGTTAGTAGATGAGTAAAAATGACTACATCTTGGTTCCGTTATCGGGACCTCTTTTCAAGTTGTTGTGAGAATGATGCGTGATGACAGAGCGCTTGACCTTGGATAGTGTCGAGGCATGGTTTAAGAGCACAAAGGATGAGTTTGTTCAGAGATTTAGTATTGGACCTGAGTTTGATGCACGTAGATGGGTAGAAAACATCTGTATCATGAGCTATATGAGACCTTCTTTTTTTGTTTTCCAATAGAGTTATATGAATGGCTTTCAACATATGCATCTAGATCAAGTTGGTACTATAGATCTCATGCATGGACCCAAGATGAATATCGAGGTCATGGATGCCGATCCGACTTGGACACGTGGTGTTGATCATTGGTGGAAAAGAGTGTTGACCAATTATACCCTGGAATATGTTATTTCTATGTATTCTTGTCTGAGGTTGCTTGAGTTTGAGTTCTTAAAGGAACCTAGAGGATCATTTCTCGCATGTTATCCCTTTAGCTATGAAGATCTTGATCATTACACTAAGTTTGGAAGCATTTCCTATGGTCGGCTAAGCTTCTTTTTGGGCTTTGGGTTAGGAGAAGCTAGGGTGAGGAAGATGTCAAACATTCATGCTAAAAAAGAAAGAGAGGAGAGACAACTCAAGTATAGTGAAGCACGTGAAAGGGAGTTAGCTAGATAACACGAGGTTGTGGGAGTGATGGATTGATGGAGGCGAGACGTTATGGGAAGGAATTGAGGTTCACGCGAGGACATGGAGCTTGAGCGATCTGTCTACCCCATCTTGCAAGCGCGAGAGAGACCCCTTCAACTTCTGATGAGATTTCGTCACTTGGAGAAAGGAGAGCCATCAACGTGCATCTAAATCCACTTGGTGACCAACCCCTGGTGCTTAGTCTTCCAAATCAAGAGATAAGTAATGTTAACCCAACAGTATTGGTGGGAGTGACCAATCTGCACCTAGAGATGTAATTTATCATTTGGTACATCTATGGTTGCATAGCCAATCCCCGTATTTGGAGGAATATTGTTTGGAACGACATTTGGGCAAAGTGTGAGTACACAAAGTTTGGGTATCGCATCTAGAGGTGGCACGGGACACACATATAGTAGTGGTACAATATCACAAATTATTAGTGTGTAGTTAAGTGGAACATTGGGAATGCTAGTACGACCACATCGCCCATTACCAACTATAGGAGGTGGATCTCGGTGATATAGGACCCGTGAACTTGATGGATCTAGAGGAACAGAACCTTGTGGATCTAGTGGATCTGGTGGTGGAGGCAACACCAAAGGGAATCAAGGCTCTAGGTCAGGTGGACAAGGGTATCAACCACCTCAGCAAGTATTTTTCGAGATGTCTTTACACCTACCAGACTACAAAGGTGTTGAGGATGTTGCATAGCATGTACATAAGTGTGAAGTGTTATGGCACGTGAAGGGGATCACTACCCCAAAGTAGAAGGCAAGTCAGTTTGCAATGACATTGTAAGGATGCACACATAGTTGGTACTGAAAGTATGACCCCCATTAGACAATGGTATATTACACCGCATTGTGGAATGCCTTCTTGGCTGAATTTCATATCCGTGAGTTTGAACAAAAGAGCATCAACGCGTTGAAGGAGATTCAACAAGGAATAAAAGAGAGTGTGCTGGAGTATGACGTGCGTTTTAAGACTCTCTTATCAAAGTTATCTTATGATATTCACCCCTCTTAGCATGCTCAATGGTTTTTTGGAGGATTGATAACACCGTTTAGGAGAGTGCTTTCACACAAGACTTTCACAGACCCGTGCGAGGCCTTGGAAGCCACCCTGCATGCTGAGGTTGTCGGAAGTGTGGATACCGGTGTTAGCCCCTTCCTTAAGGCTCAGATTGTTGTAATGAAAAAGTAAATGGAGAAGTTATCTCGCAAACTTAGCGCATGAGACTCATGCAGTGGTTTATGGTGCATGGATTGTGAAGTAGAGGGACACATAAAGGACAGATGTCCCCGGAGATCGGTATGTGCCATGATAGTGGACTATGAAATTTGCCACGGAGATCATGATGCAAGTAGATGCCCACCGCTTGCTACAAAGCAGTGATCCGTAAGAATGTGTCATGTTATTGCAAGATCTACACCTCTACTACCCATGACACTAAGGATTATAGATTGATTGACCAAATACATGACACCATTGATATTGGTGTGTGCACAAAGCTCGCAAATAATTCCAAGGATGATGGTCATCACTATGAAGGGCGTGCAGATGGAGGGGGCGCATGGAAGAGGTTTTCAAGGAGGATTTTGTGGTCATGGTAACCATAGAGGAGGAAGAAGTGAGTTCTCATGTGGGACGTGTTATAACTGTGGATCCACGGAGCACTACAAGCGTGAGTGCCTTGATTTGCTACAATGCTTGTGGTGTGGAAAGAAGCACAAGTATGAGGAGTGCCCAGAGTTATTTGAGCACATGATCCAAAAACATTAGAAAGACAAAGGTGTCAAGATGATGATAAGCATGAGGAAGGTTGATTCACAATGGATGCCAAGAGTGGCGCGCGAGTCAGAACTAGAACCGATACTAGTTACGACGTAAGTTGAGATTGCACGCACGAGGAAAGTACCAAGGCAAAGACTGCTAGTTGTTAGAGAAGAGGTGGTGCATGGAAAGTATCTGGACCCTACTCATCAGAAAGAAGTGTATCAAGAGACCATGGATGTGATTCAAGCCTACAAGGAGAGATCTAGTGCTTGAAAGAGAAGTCAAGACAATTAGAGCAAAGGAAGAATGTTGAGGCTCCACAGAAGGATCTGGATGAGGTTAGAGAAGTATGCAAGATGTTGAGGCAAGAGAATATCATCCCCTTATTAGGAGAATGGTTCTGGAGAAGGTACCGTGCGCTAAAGAAGGGCGTGAGAGGTAGGTTCTGCATGCCAACCTTCCTCCCCACAACCTTTATTATGACAAGGAGATTACCTTGAATGATGTTGTAGATGGGTGGATTCTTAGCAATATTTTGATTGACACGCATACAAGAAGTCAATGTTCTCACTTTAGATGCATGACATCAAATGGTAATGCCCCATTATATAGCCATATTTAAATATGTTGTATATATGGCTAACAAGACAAAGGCAATGCCCATTGGTGTCTTGAAGGATGTTTTTATCACTATCCAAGGGGAAAAGTTCACTGGGATTTCAAAGTCTTGGCACTAGCCAAGGTAGACAACTTTCTAGCATTACTTGGGTGCCCTTGGTGTTATAAGAACAATGCCAACCTAAGGTTCAATAAGGGATACATAAGCTTTGAGAACAAGGAAGAGTGGGTCATCATCCCCTTAACTGATGGAAAATCAACACCCTATACTTGAGCCCTTGGGAGAAGTTCTTGACAAGATCTATGTGCACTCTATCAGGGACCCTAAGGTGATTCACCCTACAGAGGGAGTTATTCAATTTGAAGATGCTTAGTCCATGAGTGATACAACTAGTGTGGCATGTGACAATTGGGCGCATGGGACTTATGAGTTAATTGGGCGATAACTAAGAGGCTCTGTGACAAGGGTAATGAATGCGCACTTAGTCAAGCACCTGGGAGGGAAGAAGTTTACAAGTTATTATGGAGGAGCTAACCTTGAGGATTTCTTATAAGAAATGGAGGCTCAATGGAAAAATGAGGTCGAAAGAAGAGGGATGCATAACTATAACTTGCTTGGGACCATAGTGCGTTGGTGGGCAACACATCACGATAGCCTTTTAGAGTGATGCGAGGTAATAATTTTGTTCTCTGTTAGGTTCTCCCAGCAATGTACCCACTGCAATACAAGACTACCATGGGAAGGAACCCACCTCGTCTCATATCCAAGCATGTGAGAAAGCATGAATGGAAGGCGCAAAGGCCTTGCCACCTTCTTTATAGGTGTACAAGTTGTATTCCACCTTACAAGGTTGTGTGCGTGTATGGTATATTCACTCCGAGATGCGCCGTCGAGATAGAAATCGGGCAGGAGTTGATGGCTAACCTCCTTCAAGATTTTGAGCATCAGAGTACTAAACCATTGGTGGATAGAGCGTTGGAGGTTATTAAGCACCTAAAGATGGGAGATAATTCCATGGCGTAAGATAGAATACTAGAGTTATTGGGTGAACTTAGCTCTGTAACCGCACTTTGATGAGGAGTCGAAGAGGTGTAGCTTGAGCGCGCGTGTATGGAGAAAGAAAAGGGAAAGATGGTCTATGTGATAGATGGCAAAGAGATGGAGAGTTTGGATGTTAACCATATGAAGGTACACGTGAAGTGGTTAATAGTGCTAATGAGCAAGCACGCACCTACCATGAACCCCTAAAAACAAAGAAGGTTAACATTGGCTCAGAGGTTGAACCTAAGGAGGCCACTATTGGAGACTATTGGTCAGAGAAGGAAGTCTCGAAGATCATTGATCTATTACGCGAGTTTCAGGATTTATTTCGCGTGGGTACCATGAGCTTAAAGGCGTTCACCACTCATTAGGAGAGATGAAAATCAAGTTGAAGGAAGGTGTGTGCCCGATTTAGAAGAGGCCTTATCGAATGAATCTGAATCTTCGCGTCAAAGTCAAGGAGGAGATAGACAAGATGATTGCTTCGGGCATCATTGAAGCTATGGAGGAATCAGAATGGGTAAGCCCCATGGTCATCATTATTAAAAAGGTTACAAGGATAAGGATTTTTATTGACTATAGGGACCTGAATGCAGTGTGTGTCATCGACCCGTTTCCAACCCCTTTCACTGAAGAAATCCTCGAAGGAGTAAAGCCTAAAACTATTCCTTCACGGATGGATTCTCAGGATACCATCAAGTTAGAATTGCTAAAGAAGACCAAGAGAAGACAACTTTCACCACTAAATGGGGAATTTTTTCCTATACGGTCATGCCTTTTGGACTGAAGAATGCACTGTTATGTTTTCATGCACAGTGGTCCAGGACATTTTAGGATTTTATCCATAAGTTCCTTTTGGTCTACCTTGATGATTAGACGGTGTATGGACTAGTGAAAGACCATTGTGACAATTTGAGGCTGATGTTTGAAAGATGTCAGCAGTTGAGGATATCCCTCAACATTAAGAAGTGTGTTTTTGCTACTCCATTTGGGACCCTGTTGGGGCATATCATATGCAAGGAAGGTTTGTTGGTGGATCCCGCCAAAGTTGTTGTTATTGTGGGGTTGGGGAGCCTACCACTCAAAGCACAATGCGTGGATTCCTTGAGCACATGGGATAATACTGGAATTTTATCAAGGGATACGCCAAATTTTCCACACCATTGGAGAAGTTATTAAAACACAAGAGTGCATTTCATTGAGGAGAGGCGCAATAGACGACGTTTGACACTTTAAAGGATAGAATTGTCATTGCGCCCATACTACGATTTCCTTCTTAGGATAAACATTTCCATGTGCATGTTGATGCCTTAGGGATAACCATCGGAGAAATGCTAACACAACCTAGTGAGGGGATTGTTGATCACCCCTTTGTTTTGCAAGTAGGAAGTTGACACCAACAAGAGAAAAACTATACCACTACTGAGCGCAAAGCACTATCAATGATCTACACACTACATAAGTTCAGCAAGTATCTTTTAGGAGTGCCTTTTATATTCTACATAGATCACATGACATTGAAGTACTTGGTGAACAAGCCCGTTTTGCAAGGGTGCATATGTTGGTGGGTCTTGTTGTTTCAGGAGTTTGAGTTTACAATTGTTGTGAAACCAAGAAAGAGTAACTCAGGGCCTGACCATTTGTCAAGAATAGATTTAGGAGAGGACACACAAAGCATTGAGGATGCAATGTTGGATGCACAACTATTTAGACTATGACACACACCCTCCTCGATTGGAAGATATTGTCGTGTTTCTCAAAATGGGTGTGGCACTGGAAGGAATGAAGACTTTAGAAAGAAAACAACTAGCCATATGTGTGTCACCCTACATGCTAATTGGTGGAGACTTATACAAGTTAGGTCATGATGAGGTTCTACGTCAATGTGTGTTAGAACATGAGTGTGTTGCAATCATGGAAGAAGCACATGGTGGGATTATAGGAGGGCACTATGCAGGGAATGCCACCACGCAGAAGATTATATTCGCAGGGGCTTTAGTGGGAAATTATTTACTAGGATTGCATTAAATTTTACAAGGCTTGTCATCATTGACAACACCTTGGTAAGCAAGGAAAAAGGGATGAGATGCCCTATGACCTATAGCCATCGCATAACCCTTTGAAAAGTGGGTCATTGACTTTGTAGGACCAATTTTGCCTATCGTGAAAGACTGGATCGCGTTATATCATCACTTGCACTGATTACTTAACAAGATGGGTGGAGGCAACACCTACAAGGGACTCAGATACAAAAATGAAAACTACTAGATTCTTATGGGGAACATAATCAACATGTATGGATGTCCTTTAAACTTGACTAGTGATAGGGGTACACATTTTTTGAATGAAACAATCAGGATTTTGTTGGCAGAGTTCATGGTGGCCCATCATAAGACTACCCCATACCACGCACAAGCTAATGGAACTGCTGAGGCATTTAACAAAATTCTGAGTCACACGTTATCTAAAATTTGTGATGTGGGAGACAAGATTGGGATGATATGAGTCGTTACATGGGCATACAGGAAAACCTACAAGAGATTGAACAAAGCCACACTGTTTTAGTTGGTGTTTGGCGCGAAGGCTATCCTACCGGTTGAATTCATGCTACCATCGCTACATATTGCATGTGTATGAGGGTTAGCTAATGAACAAGAAATTCAAGAGCACATGAAGAAGTTAATGCAGCTAGATGAAAGGTGGTCACTTGCTAGATGGAGTCAAAAAACTGAAAAGACACGAAAAAAAACATGACATGATTGCCATATTAAAAGCAAACAATTTGAGGTTGTACAAATGGTATTTCTTTATGACTACAAATTTTTGTGCCATCCTGGGAAACTAAAATTCCATTAGTTAGGGCCATATATTATCTCATACATCCTTGATTTAGGTGCTTGCCAGTTATAAGCGCTGGATGGAACACGGTTACTAGGCCATTTAAATGGGAGTAGGCTAAAGCCCTACTATAAATAAGTCTTCCTTGTGTTTATAAATAAGGTAGTATTGCCATTTAGCCTAGGATTTCCTTTTATGCATTTCCTTTCTTATGTTTCCCTTTCTCGTTGCTTGTTCCTCTCTTTGTGTTGTTGTTTTATGTGCCTTGTGCGCCAGTAGCCACTTATTATTTTCAAAAGGTTGTGTATGCACAGAGGACCACACATCTATTTCTATGTGGGGTGGAGTAATGAAAAGTAAAATGGAAGTTGGTAGTAGTTGTGTTTCGATAGCTTGAATTGAGGGCACGTAGTGTGGAAGAGTGTGTGTAGAAAAGGTGGACATAGGGAATTTTGGTGTCATGATAGCTTTACAAAACCATGTACAAAGGATGAGAAGTGCATGAACAAAGATGAGGTGGGCGAGGAAAAATTAGGTAAGGACATAAGAAGTGCCTTCGACATTGTAAGCGCGCGTGTGAGGATCTTTGGTTAGTAAGTATTTTTACGCGCTTTAGAAGGTTGTAAGGATTTTTTGCGCAAGATTGGGCGCGGGGGTAAGAGCACTTAAGGTTAGCTTAGTGGAAATTTTTTCCTTTATTGCACAAAGTACATTGGTAGGTGACATAACATTTATTGCGGAGAGAAGAAAAAGCTATAAGTAGAAGGTCAGGATACATTTTTATTACCTTGCATTTGTGATAAAGAAGAGATCTTGCAAACTAGGGAATCCATGAAGAAGATTTGTGTGAAGGAAAAATTGTGAGAATCTGAGTGCGTGACTAGTGTGATTTGTGAACTAGAGTGGATAAGGTACACGGGCATACGGAGGAAGATTTTGGAAGGGTACGCTGTCTTGTGGAAGGATTGTTCAGGTTAGGGTTCTGCAACTAGGGCATGGGAGTAAAGGGATTTTTCACGAAGGAAAGCCACAAATTTTAGTAGAGTGAGGAAGAGGAGCAAGGAAGAGGTTATTTTTAGTAACCCAATAAGAATATGACACCAAATAAGGAAACCGTCTCACCAAAGAAGGGAAAGGGCAAGGGAAATGGACTTCTGCCACCAGCTTCAACGAGGAGTGGTATGCGAGAGATGCAATACCTAGATGGCATGTTGCTTAGGAAAGAATGGGTATCCCATGTAAGGAAGATGGTCGTGAGTGATTACAACCATCGCACAAGCACCACAGAGAAGGAGATGGCATTAGAACTAGTTCACCGATAGATAAAAGGACACTATAAGGGATGCCAATCTACAGTGATGAAGTAAAGGTAAAATTGGAAAAGGCTAGGTTGGTGTAACTTTATGAGTTGTCCTACTTTTGGCAAACCCAGTAATCTGTACCAATGGTTGATGTTAGGCGTACATGAGAACCACTTCTACTTTGTAGGCTGAAGGATGCGCATAACCCTCAACTAATCTCTAAGTTTACCGGCCTTGTTTGTGAAGGGGAGTTCTTTAGATGATGACTTGGAGGAAAAGGAAGCCATTAAGGAGACAATCCAGGCTTATGATTATAAAAAGGGCTCATGCGATTTCGATATCTCAGATATCTTCAAACCATTGATGAGGATGGCTACATGTTTGGTATCCAAGCTGAATGGGCAAGAGAGGTGGACACAGATAAACAAGGCTTGGTTGAATGTGTGTTGAAGATTTCAAGAGGAACCATCTATAACCTATTTGCCTTCATTGTAGAAGAAATCATCAGATCACGTAAGAAGGAGAAAATATCATGTTTTGCAATGTCCTCCTCACCATCGTCATCTCAGAAATTGGAGTTCCCGATGGGTTAGAGAAGTTTGTATGGGAATATCCAGATGAAGATCCTTCCCCACAAAGAGATTTGAAAAATACACTTGTGATACCATGACGATTTCCCACAAGGCACGCCTGGAGAAATGGTACAAGAGGATGTGCAACGCGCTTCGAGGTCAATGGAGGATACCCGAACAATTGTCGGTCTTGCTAGTGCAAGGAGAGGCCGAGTTTGCTATTTACCAAAGACTTTTGAATTGGTAGATTCATATTGACAGATGGGACCAAGAGCCCAATGTGTAAACTACCTTTCTCATTCACCGCATAATATTTCCAAGCAGGGTCAATTGCTTCAAGGAGGCCAAAAGACTAAGGTTCGACTCCGATCAAGGTGGACCAAGACCACCGCGAGCTGCGAAGAAAGCTAGTAAACCCTAAGCATGCTTATGTGGAGAAGTATGTCTCCAATGAGGTGTGCATGACGAAACTTGTTACACTACCAAATGATGGAAGGACCGCAATGAGGGTATACTTGCACATCAGGCCCAAGTATGATGTAGTCATTTTTACACCCATCACAAAGGAAAGAAATCCCATGTGCACCGGCCTATCACCAACGGGCGCTCACTCGAGGCACGCGAGGGCATCGAGTCTCTTTTTTATGTGATTTTAGTGGGAAACATCATCTATGATCCGAGTTTAAGAGATTTGAGAGGGAATAAGACATACAAGCACCATAGAGCTCAAATCGACTTCTAGATCCTTGCAGTCATTCTAAATAGAAAAGAACTTAACAAATTATAGAACTTACACCAAAATAGAAAGGAAGTTGTACAAGCATTCATACTTAGTTCATAAAAATAAATGAAAAAGAGTTATGAAGAAGGATGTATGCATCATAACCATTAATATTCATATTCACAAAAACTGTAACCTCGTTACATTTATTAGGCCCATTACTGAGAATGTCATGAAGGGAAGACCGCAGTCATGCATTATAACCTAGATTCATATAACTAGGCCCTCAAAAGAAAATTTATAACCCCCAAACCCTTGATACATCCTTTCCTACACTTATTTACCCAAGCTAACATAGTCCTTGTAGTATTTCTGCAGAGCTCCTCTCTCTATTAATTTCATTCCTCTTTGCTTCTTCAGAACTTGTATATATAGCCTTCCTAAATTTCCAACTTATTCTTCTCGCGGCCTTAGATCTGCCGCCAAGTTTCGAGAGTAGTCCTCCATGGGTGCATGCTCCTTTAGGCTGAACTCACTACTCCTTGTCATGATGTCCTTCTAAAAGCTTTTATCGCAAGGCATATTTCTTGCAGCCACCATGTCGCCAGTTGACACCTTTTCCACTTGGGTCACGTTTTTCTTGCATCCTTCCCGATAGGTCAAAATGGCTAAGTCCTGGATTTTGCTTCGCGGCATGCATCCCGGGTTCTACCAAAACCCTACTTGAACCCTTCCCTACACGCCTTATCTTGCACGCTTTTTTCAACCACGTGTGCCTATGTGCCCTTTTTGGACTTAGTTGATATTTCAAGGGCCCAACATCACCCCACACTTTACCTGTTCTCCACCCTCGGAAACTTCCTCAAAGAATAAAGAAATACACAATAAAGGGGACAAAGAATGGGAAAAGAAGGAAGAATGGGGAATGATGCTACTTAAAGAAATAAGAGAGGAAAGTTCTTCGTAAGTCGACTTGCAGATTGTTCCAGCATCGACCTCATTCTGTGCTCTCTGGAAAAGATCACCTAGTAAGGCATTTGCTTGATCAAAACCCAACCCATCCCCTTGTGTGCTCATGGTGTCAACAATTTTCTCTAACTCCTTGCCTATATCCTCCAGCTGCATCCATCCTTCGTGTAATATGTGGGTATAGTTCCTTTAGCTGGTTTTTAACTGAGCCCCATAAGGCCTCAATAGCTTCTGATTTATTTTCTACCTTGGCTAGGATATTTTCTTGCTCCGCTCTGTTCCCCTTGTTCTTCTCCTGGAACTCTTTAAGTTCTACTTCATCATTGGCGACCAGCATGCTTGCCACTTTGTCTTTATCCACGCAGTTGTCGTACATGGCCTCAGTAGTCCAGGGAAGCAATCTTTACATCAATAAGGACCTTGCTATATTCAGCTATGAGCGCCACAAATTTCAATTTATCCTCCTTTTCTAAATATGCCGCCACTTCTTCTGTAGATTCCAAGGCTAGCGGCTGCCTCTCCATGGTGAGGATCCTTGTTAAGTCCTCCAGGCATTCCAGGGAAGACACATACTTTTGCGTGAGAGGTGCTAGTTCTGGATGCTTTAACATTATTGCATCTGTAATGGACTCCACCTTTTTGTATACTTCATGCACTCTAGCCTTCTCGTCCTTTAACTCACACTGCAACTAGGCGTTGATCAACTTTTCTTGACTTAGCTCCCTTGTCCTCTCAGCTAGCTCTTCCTCTTTCTCCTCCAGTTCATCTTCCAGAAATTTGACTCTATCATTTCGCCCAAAGAGTCTAGCTTTGACCTCAACAGAGACCTTGTTGAGTGCATTGCATAATTGTTCATCTGAGAGTCGAGCATTCACCAATGGGTTGTCTCCTTTTGATTCTGGTAATGTTATTATTGCCCCGTGGCTTACTTCGAACTCTGGCTCATCAAGATGGGACTCAAATGCCCATGAGAGCATCTTCCTTGTCTACGGGTATGTAACCTCCTTATCAAAAGATGACATTTCCATGAGATCCTCTACTAGAATCGTGCTTTGGAACCATGTGCACAAAAATTTGTTGCGGTCATCAATATAACCCAGCCATGGAATCTCCTCCTCCATGTGCTTTCCTCTCATGCATGCGTTGCCCTTATGAATATTTACAGTTAAAGCAGGGCCTCTAGTACTATCGTGGTCCTTTTCCACTCTCTCCTCCTTATCCTAATTCATCACACCAAGATTGCCTTCAACTCCTCTTCTACCAAGGTCTCAATGATCTTATCACCTCTCTTTTGCCACCTTTTTACCTCTACGCTCCCTTCTTTATCCTAGGTGCCTTCCTCCTTCTAGCTTCCCTTTCTCTCGCACGAAGATGTACTCATTCTTCTCTCCTTCTCCCTCCTCTAAGTCATGTACATGAACACAAGTTGTTCTTGGTTTACCTCAGGCTCATCTTCCTCATCATCATCCCTTTCACCCTGGTAGGCCCCCAAGCTCTCAGTGTACTCAGAATCTGACTCCTCTGTCATCTTCTGCTTCTTCCCAACCAGGATTCTAGTGTAGGTGACTTTGTCTCTTCTTCTTTTGATGACTCCTTATCTAACGACTCCTCTGGCTCTAAAGTCTTCTCTTTGACTATGGACTTTTTCTTGCGCAAATACATACTTGTTCTGGCGCTTGTCCCAGGGGTACCTATTGCCTGTGTATCCACTACACTTGGTACTTTCTCCTTTGGTTCTTTTTCCTTTTGTCAGGTGCGGGTCTCTTCTTGCCAGTTGGGTCCTCAAGTATGGACACCTCATTCTCCAGATATGCGCCTTCTCAAATTTGGGTCTTATGTAGAGGTATACTCGCGCCACGGTCCCTCTTGCAATGGGAAAAGTCATGGGTCTCACCATTTGGACCTCATGCGACACGTACTTCTCCATGTATGTGTGCTTATTGGGGTAGACCAACCCTTTGCGCATTTCTCTAGTGGTCTCGGTCCAGATTACCAAGGTCCAACTTCAACTTCTTGATTCTTTGAACCTATTCACTCTTGCTTGAAGTGTTGAGTTGTGAAAGGCAAAAGGGAGCTTGCACCAAGGGCTCCATGTCTCATCTATTAGTTTAAATTTTCAAGGTAGAAATGTTGGTATACCAAAACTTGGCTTCTCCCTTAGTGGTGATGGCAATTGTTTAGGGATCCTCCATTCCACCTTGAATGCGTTCCTCAGGCACATGTACCACTTCTCTAGGTGTGCCTTATGCACGGTCGTCATACTATCACAAGTGTACTTCTCAAACCTCTTCATGGGTGAAGGGTCTTTAACAGGGTACTCCCACACAAATTTGTCCACTGCATCCGACACCCCAATCTCTGAGAACACAATGGTTAACAAGACATTACCAAAGAGGATTTTATCACCTTCCTGCATGTTGCTGACAATCTTTTCGTGATGAATGCAGACAAGTTGTAGATGGTGCCCTCCAAAATCCTCCTGCAAACATTCAGCCAGGACTTGTTTACCTAGGTCCATCTCTCCTGGCCATTTAACTTTGTCACAAGGTGCGTGGCCATCTTCATCACCGGTCCTTGATGTCCATGATATCAAAGTACCTCAACCCCCTTTGTACATAAGCAAAGCGTGACGATTTCCTTAATTGCATCCTTATCATGTAGGTCTTCCTCCAAACTTTCTCCTTCACAAATGAGGCCTGTGAAATGTGAAACGAGCCATGCGGGGCAAAGTGAAAGTAATCTTCATGCACACACGATATCAACCATTGATATAGGTGCTCAAGCTTCCCGAAGTAGGGCAACTCAAAGAGTTGCAATAATCCTGACTTCTCCATCTTCACTTTTACATCATCATTATAGATGGGTATACCCTTTAATGTCCTTTTATTTGTCAAGCACACTAACTCCAGTGCCATTTCCTTCTCGATCATGCTTGAGTGATGATTGTAATCACTTACTGACATATTTCTTAAATGGGACTCCCACTCGCGCCCAAGCAATACTCCATCTGGGTACTACATTTCTGCATACCACTCTTCATTTGTACTTGTGACAGTTTCTTGTTGCTTTCTCTTACCTTTGCCCTTTCCCTTGTTAGGCATGCCAACTGGTTTCTTAGGTGCCATTGTTTATGTTAACACTTCAACTTCTTTCACTTACTTTGTTTTACTACCCCTTTCCAAGTTTAGATCTCAAACTGGCGAAGAAACTCTTTTCTGACCCATGCCCTAGATACCAAACCCTAACTGGAATCTCTTTTCACCAGATGACGCTTCTCCACAACTCTTCCCATGCCCGTGAATCACTTCCTTTCTGGTTTGTAAATCCAAACTGGTCACTCACGCTCAAATTTTTGCAATTTTTCTTCGCACAAATCAACTTTGGAAACCCTAGTTCACAAAATCTCTTCTCTTCATATTCACAAAGTGAATAATGAAATGTCCAAACCTCTATTTATAGTTTTTCCATTTTTAAGCATTAAATGCTACTTCACCTACCATTGTACTTTTAACGTTTAATGCGGATTTTTCAAACAAAGCTCGAATTTTGCACCCCTAACTCACACGCCCAACCCTGCATGGACAATCTTCCAACCTTCTGGCACGTAACCAACCCATCTTGATAGGAGACTCTTACGCGCGTGTAACCAAAGACCGAAGGCACTTCTTCTGTCATGATTTTTGCTCTTGCCTACCTCATGTTGTTTATGCACTTCTTCCTCCTCTGTACGTGGGATCTGAAAGTAGCCTTATCTTGACACCAACCATCCTTTTCCACCTTTTCTTTCATGCACCTCTTTCAACAAGGCCATTCAACCGGGCTTTCCAACACAATCCTCCTTGGCACTTTACCCACGCTTTCCTTCACATCACTCCACCCCACACTTAAATGATGCACGATCCTCTACGCATTCAAAACCTTCAAAAAGTAACAAGGTTACCGGGACCAAAGCGCAAAACAAAACAACAATGCAAAAGGGAAACACAAGAAAGGAAATGCATAAAGGAAATTCTAAACTATCTAGCAGAATTGCCTTATTTACAAACACCAAGAAGCCTTATTTATAGTAGGGCTTCAGCCTACTCCCATTGAAGTGTCCAAGCAATTTCATTCCATCTAGCACTTATAACTGGCACGCACCTAAATCAAGGATGTATGAGATTATATAGGGACCTAACCAATGGACCTTTAATTTCCTAGGGTGGCACAGAAACTTTGAATCATACAGCAACACCATCTACCCAACCTCAAACTTCTTGTTCCTAATGTGGCGATCATGCCATGCTTTTTGATTTACTTTTTTGTTGTTTGGCTCCACTTGGTGAGTGATCGTCTTTCATCTAGCTTCATCAATTCATCAATTCTCTCTTCCAACACTTGCTCATCAACCAACCCTCCTGCGCGTGCTATTCACAGAGAAGGTAACATGAACTCAATCACCGAATAACTTCCATGCCAAACACCAATTGAAATGGTGTGGCTTTGTTTAGCCTTTTATAAGTTGTCCTATAAGCCCATAATACAGCTGATACCTTGTCATCCCAATCTTGTCTTCCGACATCACAAATTTTTCACAGGTATGACTTAATATCTTGTTAAATGCTTCCGTGGTTCCATTTGCTTGTGGGTGATAAGGTGTAGTCTTGTGATGAGCCACCATGAACTCTGCTAATAGGATCCTCACGGTCTCATTCAAGAAATGTGTACCCCTATCACTAGTTAAACTTAAAGGGCATCCATACCTCGTGATAATGTTCTCCCACAAAAATCTTATTGTTGTAGTGTTGTGCAGTCCTTAGTCGGGGTTTCCTCTACCCACCTTGTCAAATAGTCCGTGCAAGTGATTACATAAATATGATCCAGGTCCCTACGTGTTACTACTGCAATAAGGCCTACAAAGTCTATTGCCCATTTCTCAAAAGGTTCAGCGCTAGGGATAGGGCACAAAGGCATTTCATCTCTCCTTCTTGGCTTGCCAACGCGCTGATAGTGGTCACACACTTTACAATAGTCCTTGCAATCCTTATACATAGTTTCCCACCATAATCCTGCCATTAATATTTTACGTGCGGTGGCATCGCCTTCATAATGTCCACCTGCACTTCCTCCGTGTGCTTCCTCTATGATGGCGAGGCGCTCATGCTCTAGTACACACCTACACAAAACTTCATCATGCCCTAATTTGTATAAGTCCCCACTAATCAACATGTAGGGTGCAACACGTATGGCTAGTTACTTTTTCTCTAATGTCTTCATCCCTTCCGCGCCACACCTTCCTTTAGAAATAATGTAATTTCCTCCAAATCCAAGGGTGCACGCCATAACCTAAACAGTTGTGCATCTGGCATAGTTTCTTCAATGCTCTGCATGTCCTCCCCTGAATCAATTCTTGATAAATGATCAGGTCCACAATTACTCTTTCCAGGCTTCACAACTACTGTGAACTCAAACTCTTGAAATAACAACACCCACCGACATATGCGCCCTTGTAGAACGGGCTTGTTCACCAAGTACTTTAATGCCATGTGGTCAGTGTAGAAGATAAAGGAGTTGCCAATGAATCTTTGCCTAAACTTGTGAAGTGCGTAGATCATTGTGATGCTTCGCGCTCGGTCATAGTATAATTCTACTATGTTGAAGTCAACTTCCTACTTGCAAAGTATAGGGGTGGTCAATAATTCCCTCACCAGCATGTGCAAGTCACGCCCCCAATGGTCGTTCTCGGAGGCATCTACATGAACATGGAAGGGCTTGTCCCAAGAGGGGAAACGTAGTATAGGCGCGGTGACAAGCCTATCCTTCAATGTGTCAAACACCTTCTGTTGTGACTTTCCCCAATGGAAGGCTCTTTTATGTCTGAGAAATTATTTTAAAGGCACGGTGATCTTGGCATACCCCTTGATGAACTTATGATAGTAGCCCGCGTGTCTAAGAAAATTGCAGCACTACACTTTGGCTAGTGGGCTCCCCCAATCCCACAATAACTACAACCTTGGCAGGATCTACTAGCAAGCCCTCCTTACATATGATATGCCCCAATAACGTTCTAAAGGGGGTAGCAAAGACACACTTCTTAATGTTGAGGGATATCCTTAAATGTTGACACATCTCAAACATCAACATTAAATTATCACAATGGTCTTTTACTAGCCCATACACCGTCCAATCATCTAGATAGACCTGAAGAAATTTATGGATGAAGTCCTGGAATGCCTATACCACTATGCGCAAGAAAACAATAGGCACATTCTTCAACCCAAAGGGCATGATCTGTGTATGCAAAAATTCCCCATTCAGTGGTGAAATTTGTCTTCTCCTAGTCTTCCTTTGCAATCTGGACTTGGTGGTACCCCAAAATCCATCCGTAAAGGAATAGATTTTGCACCCAGCGACTCCCTCCAAAATTTATTTAGTGAAGGGGGTTGGAAAAGGATCGATGACACAAATTGCGTTTAGCTCCCTATAATCCATGCAAATCCTAATCCACCCATCCTTCTTGATGCTGATTACCATTGGACTTATCCACTCCGATTCTTCAATAGCTTCAATGATCCTAGATGTTATCATTTTGTCTAACTCTTCCTTTACCTTCATGCGTAAATTGGGATTCATCCTAGTGGGGTCTCTTCCTAACCAGGTGCACACCATCCTTTAGCTTTATCCTCATCTCCCCCAAGGAATGGTGGATGCCTTTGAGCTCATGGTACTTGTGTGGGAATAAATCCTCAAATTCACGCAAAAGATCAATGATCTTAGAGACTTCCTTCTTGATCATCAATCTCGAATCATAACTTCCTTAGGTTCTTCTCCTAAGTTGATGTTAATCTTTTTAGTTTTTAAAGGTTCATGGTAGGAGTGCGGGTGCGAGTATCGGCATTGTCCGCTAGCTCGCATGTCCCTATAGAATGGTTAACATCCAAGATTTCTACTTCCTCCCCATCAATTACATATACCAACTTTCCTTTCTCCTTTTTCACACACGTGCGCTCAAGTTGAACCTCCTCTATTTCCTCTTCTTCAAAGTGATCCTTCAAACCTAGTTCACTAAGCAAGTCCAATAACCTATCTTCTGTCATGGCACTATCCCCCATGGTAAGGCACTTGACAACCTATAATGCCTTATCAACTAATGGCTTGGTACTTTGATACTCAAATGTTTGAACGAGGTCAGCTGCTAGCTCTTTCCAATTCCCTATCTAGCAGCGTGTCTCAGAATGTATGTACCATGTGCGCACGTAACCCTGCAGTGTAGAATACAGTTTGTGCACCCAGAGGGATGGTGGCAAAGCTTCCGTGCCTTCCCTCTAGGTTCTCTCACAGGCTTGGACGTGGAAAGAGGCGGGCTCCTTACCATGGTAGTCCTTGATGGTGGTGGGCACATTGCTTCTAGAGAAACAAATAGAGAAGGCAATTCTCACTTCGCACCATTCCAAGAGATTATCCCGATGTGTTGCCCACCAGCACGCAACAATTCCTAGTAGGACGTAACTTAATATCCCCCTTCTTTCATTTTCCTCCTTCCATTGAGCTTCCATTTTCGTAAAAAGACCTCAGGGGAGGCTCCTCCTAAGTACTTAGGTAGCTCTTTTCCTCCTAGGCATCGACGTATGCATGCCTTTGTCACCTTTGTCACCAATCCTCTTAAATGTCATCCGATCAATTCGTAGGTCCCATGCACCCAATTATCACATGCTAGACTAGTGGTGTCACTTACCGACTGAGCATCCTCAAACTAGATAACTCCGTCGGTAGGATGGATTATCTCTGGATCCTGATTGAGCACACATATATTCTATCTAGGACCTCTTCTCCCAAAGGTTTAGTATAGGGTGTTGACTTCCCATTAGCCAGGGGTATGATGACTCATTCCTCCTCATTTTCAAAGCTAATGTACCCCTTGTTGAACCAAAATTGCATTGTTCTTATAACACCATGGGTGCCCAAGTAGTGTTGGGAAATTGTCTACCTCGGCGAGTGCCAAGACTTCAAAGTCCCCAGTAAACTTAGCTCCATGAATGGTGATAGCTACATCCTTTAAGACACCGATGGGCATTGCCTTCATTTTTTTGCCATATATAACACATTCAAAGATGGTTGTAATGTAGGCCTTCCCATCTGATGCCATGCATCCAATGTGAGAACATTGACCTCCGTGCCTGTGTCAATGAGGATATTACTCAGCAGCCATCCATCCACTACTGCATTTAATGTGATCTCCCTATCATAGTCAAGGTTGTGAGGGGAAGGTTTACATACAAGACCCGCCTTCTCTCTCAACCATGCTCCTAACAAGGGATAATATTATCTTGCCTTAGCATTTTACATACTTCCCAGATCTCAACCAGTCATCTCTTGCACCTCGACCTTCCTTCTTTGCTCCTATTCCTTGGACTACTCCGTTAGACACTAGATTTCTCCTTATAAACTCTAAATGACATCCATGGTATCTTGATATATCTCCTTATAACGAGTAGGATGCATGTACTTTCCATGCGCACCACTTCTTCCCAAAACGAGTCCTTTGTCTTGGAATATCCTTTCCGTGTGTGGCCTCTGCTCTTGTTGTTACACAAAACAAGTTCTAAGCCTATATCACGTGTTACCCGTGGCATCTATCACATGTCCATCTTCTTAATGCTTACCATTGTAGCACCCTTGTCTTTACTCGTTGCTGCTGATTCATGTGCTCAAACAACTCAGGGCACTTCTCATACTTGTGTTTCTTCCCGCACCATGAGCACTGTAATAGGTCTGGGCACTCTTGTTTGTAATTCTCTGTAGACCCATAATTAAAACAAGTTCCATGTGGGAACTCACTTCTTCCTCCACAGATTACCACAACCACAGAATCCTCCGTAAAACCCCCTTCCGCACACGCCTCTCTTTGCGCACTCCTCATAACAACGATCATCACATTTAGAACTACTGACAATGTTGGTATGGTGCACCCCATGATTAATGGCCTCATGGATCTGGTAAATAAGCCTACAATCCTTAGTATCATGGGTTGTAGAGGTATAAATCTTATAGTAACAAGACACATTCTTCTGAATTACACGTTGTAACAAGGGGCATCTACTTGCATCATGGTCCCCATGAAAAATTTCACAATCTATTGTCATGGCGCGTACTTATCCTCTGGGGCAACTATCCTTGACATGCCCCTCTACTTCACAATTTGTACACCATATACCATGCATGAGTCTCATGGGTTGAGTTTGCAGATAAATTTTCTAGCTGCTTAGCCATAGCAACAATTTGAGCCTCCAAAATGGGCTAACACCAGTATCAACACTTCCAATAGCCTCGGTGCGCAGAGCAGCTTCTAACGCCTCATGCGGGTCTATGAAAGTTTTATGAGATAAGGCCCTTCTAAAAGGTGTGATCAACCCTCCAACAAACCACTGAGCATGCTTATGAAGGGTGAATATTATATGATAACTTAGACAAGAGAGTTTTAAAATGCATATCAAACTCCCGCACAATCTCCGCCATTCCTTTTGAATCTCCTTCAGGGCATTGATGCTCTTCTGTTCAAACTCAGGGATGTGGAATTCTACCAAGAAGGCATTCTTTAAAGCAATATAATCCACCATTGTTTAATGAGGGTCATATTTCTTATACCAGCTATACACGTGCCCTCGACATTGTTGCAAACTGACTAGCCTTTTGCTTTGGGGTTGTGATCCCCTTTACACGTTATAGCAATTCACACTTGTGAAGATGTTCTACAACATCTTCAATACCTCTAACTGGTAAATGTAAAGACATCTCAAAGAAGACTTGAGGGGGTGGTTGGGGCCCTTGTCCTCCTAAGCCAAAGCCTTGGTTCCCTTTGTTGTTTCCTCCACCACTAGATCGACCGTGGTTATGTGCCTCCCGAGCCACCGGATCCATGAGAACCACCATTTCTTATTCCTCTTGACCCACCGTAGATCCACCGTAACCACCGTGTCTTGTTCCTCCTGACCCACTAGATCCACTAGGTCCTATAGTGGTCGTGCCAAGTGTTCCCAAGGTTCCATTGAACAGTGTGTCAACGGTTTGTGATAATGCCCCACTACCACTAGTGTACCCCGTGCCACTCCCAAATGTAAGACCAAAGGCTTATGTACTTTCTCCTTGTCTAAATATTCCTCTGAATATTGGAATATGCGTAGCCATAGAAGTGGGAAATGAAAAATTATATCTCTGGGCGCAGATCTATCACTTCCACTGATACTAACTGGGTCAATGATACTCCTTCCTTGATCTAGAAAACTAAGCGCTAGTGTTTGGTCACTAGGTGGGTTCAAATACGTGCCAACCAATCTTCTCTCTCCATGACGAACTATCATCAGAAGCCAAAGGGGTCTCTCTTACACGCTTTCCAAGATGGGGTAGCATAGACTACTCAGGTTCCACATCCTCCGCGTGAACCTTAACTCCTTCCCGACAACGTCTACCTCCATAGATCCATCACACTTATAACCTCATGTTTTATAGCAATCTCCCTTTCACATGCTTCACTATACTTGAGCCACCTCTCCTCCCTTTCTTTCTCTCGTTGTAATATCTCCATCTTCCTCCACCCTAGCTTCCTTTCCCAATGCTCGAATGGTTTAGCCGGCCATTGGAAATGCCTCTAAACTCAAGGTAACAATCAAGATCTTCATTGCCAAAGGGATAACATGTAGAAATGATCCTTTAGGATCTCGCAAAAATTCAAACTCAGCAACTTTCAGACAAGAATATGTAGAAATAACATACTCCAGTGTAGCTAGCCAACACACCTTTCCACCAATGATCCACAACACGAGTCCATGTCGATTTACATCCTGCAGCC
Source organism: Taxus wallichiana var. yunnanensis (assembly GCA_018340775.1). NCBI lineage: Eukaryota > Viridiplantae > Streptophyta > Pinopsida > Cupressales > Taxaceae > Taxus > Taxus wallichiana. The sequence goes on from CM031234.1 coordinate 204,765,431, forward strand.
TCTGGTATTCTTCTTAGGTCCACACATGTGATCTATAATACCAACTTGATCTAGACGCATATGTTGAGAGCCATTCATATAGTTCTATTGGGAAGCAACAAAAAAAAGTTTCATATAAATCATGGTAGAGGTTCTCTTCTACCCATCTACATGCATCAAACTCAGATCTAGTGTTGAATCTCTGAGAAAATTCATCCTCCATGCTCTTGAACCATGATTCAACACTTTCCAAAGTTAAACACTCTGTCATTACTCATTACACAGATCATGATGTATGCCATTTCCCACTACAACTTTGAAAAGAGGTCCCAACAACGGAACCAAGATGTAGTCATTTTTACACCCATCACAAAGGAAAGAAATCCCATGCGCGTCGGCCTATCACCCAGCGGGCACTCACCCGAGGCACACACGGGTGCCGAGTCTCTCTTTTATGTGAGTTTAGTGGGAAACATCATCTATGATCCGAGTTTAAGAGATTTGAGAGGAAATAAGACATACAAGCACCATAGAGCTCAAAACGGCTTCTAGATCCTTGCAGGTCATCCCAGCAAAAAAAGATCTTAAAAATTATAGAACTTACACCAAAATAGAAAGGAAGTTGTACAAACATTCATACTTAGTTCATAAACATAAATGAAAAAGAGCTATGAAGAAGGATGTATGCATCAGAACCATTAATGTTCATATTCACATAAATTGGTAACCTCATTACATTCATTAGGCCCATTACATAATGTCACAGAAGGGTAGACCACGAGTCATGCATTATAACTAGATTCATATAACTAGGCCCTCAAAAGAAAATTTATAACCCCAAACCCTTGATACATCCTTTCCTACACTTATTTACCTAAGCTAACAGAGTCCTTGTAGTATTTCTGCAGAGCTCCGCCCTCTATTCATTTCATTTCTCTTTGCTTCTACAAGCACTTGTATATATAGCCTTCCTGAACTACCAACTCATTCTTCGTGGCCTTAGATCATCACTAAGTGTCTGAGAGTGGTCCTCCATGGGTGCATGCTCCTCCATGCCTGAGCTCACCACTCCTTGCCATGATGTCCTTCTAGAAGCTTTTATCGCAGGGCATATTCATTCCGAGCCACCACATCGTTAGGTGACACCTTTTCCACTTAGGTCACGTTTTTCTTGCATCCTGCCCACTAGGTCAAAAATGGCTAAGTCCTAGATTCTACTCCATGGGTGCGCATCCCAGAGTTCTACCAAAACCCTAGTTAAACCCTTCCCTGCGCACCTTATCTTACATGTTTTTTTTCAACCGCGCGCGCCTATGCACCCTTTTTGGACTTAGTTGATATTTCAAGGTCCCAACATATGAGAAGGGTGACTACTTGGAGAGAGATGTATCCATCCTAGAAGGCCCCAACGGGAGAAAGAAGGCCGTGCCAAGGAAGAGGGAAAGAGAAGAGGCGTAAGAGAAGAAGACACCAAGTGTGAAAACAACACAATTTATGGGCGTGTAGGATTCGGTGTGAAGCCGAGCACACATGCATGGGGAAGAAGTCCCCATTAAGGAAAAGGAAAAATCACCTAGGAAGAGGTGCTAGAGCTAGAAGAGCCTCCTGCACAAGAAGAATCGCCAAGGAAGAAGTCACGCGTGAAGAAGAATAGAAGGATGAGTCTCCTATCTTTGGAATCACCGGTTAGGAAGAGGCGAAAGGTAGTATAGAAGGAAGACTTAGAAGACATGGAGATCCCGGAGGCCTATAGAGGTGAGAAGGACAATGATGAGTATAAAGAGACTCAAGACCATCATGTGTACGATGTGCATGACTATGAGGATGAGAGAAATGAAGAAAATGATGAGGAAGAGGAAGGCATTCAAGGAAAAGGGGAGAGTAAGGAAGTGAATACAAAGGATCAAAGGACCCCAAGCCTCACCAAGGAACAAATAGAAGAGGCCATGGAAAGAGAAGTAGCGGGCATAATAAAGGAATTGGTGGAGCAAGAGGTGGAGCGCAATACGACAAAATACTCAAAGAGATAGAGGAGGAGAGTATAAGAAAGGGGTATGGGAGCATGGGCGAGATCCCAATTTAGCGGTAAGCTTTCCAAAGGTAACACACACAAGAGGGAAGAGTGTGGTAGTAGTACAGGAGTAGGGAATGAGTTACATCAATGATCCAAGTAAGGTATTGTACACGTGCTTCCAAAGTACCGTGCCCACAAACCAACTCCTTGTATGGTCTTCATTTGAAGAAGAAGGCATGTACCCACGAATGAGGAAGATGTTATCTTGGGTGTTTGAGTCCCATGTTGATGAGCCCAAGTTTCTAATGAGAACAAGGGAGTGAACCCCCTGGTAAACACTCAACAGTTATCTAATGAGAAAGTTTGCAATGCCCTCAACAAGGTATCGATTAATATTGAGGTGAGACTCTTTGGAAGGAATGACAGGTAAGGTTCATAGAGGAAGAACTGGAGAAGAAGGAGGAACTCATTGAGAAGAGAAAGGATATGAAACAAGAAGAGCTGATCAACACACAATTAAGGCATGAACTAAGGGAGGAGAAGGCGAAGGTGTGTGAGGTGTACAAGAAGATTGAAATGATCACGGACACCATCACTTTGAAACACCTAGACCTAGCACCGCTTGAGCAAAAATAAGATTCAACCTTGCAATTCTTGGAATACTTAACCCACATCTTTACCATGCGAGGCGGTCACTCACTCTAGAATTAGTAGAAAAGGCATTGGCATGCCAGAGAGAGGAAGATAAGAAGAAGATCGGGGAGAAAATGACATGATATTCTAAGCTCCTTTCTGTTGTATAGACCACCATGTAGATGGGCGAGGCCGTATATGATAATTGTGTTGATAGAGTCGTGGTAACAACCATCCTAGTTCTTACTACACATGAGGTGGGTTTGAAGGAATACTAAGAGAAGAATAAAGGAAATATGGTGGAGAGGGATAAGATCCTATCTAAGGTAGAAAAGAAGATGGAAGTGATCGAAGCCTTACGGGGATTGATTAAAAATTGGATTAAGGAATCTGTCCCCAAATCACCCATAAAATGGATGTCTTTAACAACCTTAAAAGGCAACTAGAAGGGATTATAGACACGTTGAATGCTAAGGGAAATGAGCTAAGTTTTGAGGAGGTAAGCACTCTAGTGGGTGACCTACTTCAGCAGGCACATGGTGAAGTGGATGCCTGGGAAAAGATCGAGGCAACAATAAGGAAGGAGTTCCCACTCCTCTTTTGCAGCAGTAGTAAGATATTCGATTCTTTCATTTTCTATATTCTTCATTCTTCCATTATTTACTTCTTCATTCAATTTGTCTAGGTTCCACCATTCATTATTCTTTAAAGGAGTAGTATGTTTCTGAGGATAGAGAACAAGCTTAGTGTGGGGTGATGTTGGACTCAAAATATTGGCTAAGTGCCAAAGGGCGCATGAGCGCACGGGACCACTAGGAAGAAGGGCACGTGGGGAGAAGCATGTAGGACAAGGGTTTAGGAGAAACCAGGGAGCGCACACAAGGCAATACATGAGGTCTAAGGACTTAGCCATATTCAACGTTCTGGAGACACTTGAGGAAAAACATGACCCGACTAGGCATGCCGAGTGGATAAGGTGCCAACTTGGAGACTTGGTGGTCAAGGAAAGAATATTCCATGCATGGAATATTCCTAGGAAGACATCATTGCAGAAAGTGGAGAGCTCAGAGAAGAATAAACATACACCATTGGAGGACCACACAAACACTTGGCATCCAATCTACTCCTGAGAAAAGGCATGGTGGTGGGTGTGGATACTATAAAGAGAGATGTTTGGATGAAAATAAGAGACACTGAGGAAGACATATAGTATGAGGAAATCAGAGCTCTACAGAAAATATTAGGAGGCCCTAAGAGTTGGGGTTCTCATTAGAGGACTGTAGGAATGTTATCATGTTTAAGGGATGGGTCTATAAAATTCTTGTAATAAAGAAAGCATAGCTAGGACCTCTGATGTATGGGTTAGATCCTTGTCTTGACACATTTGTCCTGATATGACCTTTTTGAATGTAATGTGGTTGTTGGGATTATGATCAATATAAATATATGGCTCAGTTATGAATATCTGGTTCAGGGGTGCAAACCCTAGTGTTATTTCCTTATATTTTATGGTAGATTTGTTCTTTATATTTCATGCCATGATGTTTCTCTTGTTATTAAATGCTTGGATATAAGGATATGAAAGTTCATATTATGCTTTTACATGAATATTCACTTCTTTGCAACCAATCCTCTAATAATGGCAAGATCTTCTCACAATGCTCACATAAAAGAGGGGCTCGATGCCTACGCGTGCCTCAGGTGAGCGCCTAGCACCTGCTGGGGGATAGGCTGACACACATGGGGTTAGAAGTTGGCAGATGAGTTAAAATGACTACGGGGAATTGAATCGATATTGATTTCGGTGATGATGAATAAATTGATACACCAAGTGAGCCGTCATAGACATATCTACTTCTCTACAAGTTAGGATAGATCTTGATATGAATGATAATACTAATTACAATACACATACAAATGATTCTATTCATGTGTTAGTTACGATAAAGGTGATACCTACTAAGTATAAATGTGATGAGCTAAATATAACTATTGATGAAGATGATAAGTATATCTCTATCAACATAGAAACATACCAACTAAATCCTAAGTTTTCTTCTAAAAATTATTCAACCACCACTGCTTCTAACCCTAATAGGTAATATGCAAAATACTCTCATGGATAGAACTTATTTATCACTACTTGTCAATTTTGATGGTAGAGATGATTTTGATCTTGATTATCTTGTGATTGTGACGACTATAAAACCTTGGTATGTCTAATAAGCATTTGCAAAAATTAAATCTTGAGCCTATTGATGAAGAAGAGGATACTATTTCAATATAAGCATTATATATTTCCCATCATCTCACTACCAAGTACAAGGTTGCAAAAATAACCAAAGTTATAGAACCCAAGTGGATCCACTTAGTCACACTCTCGACGAGTTCCTATCGTAGCACCTTTATGTTAATATTCTATAAAATCACGTAACTAACATTCGTGTACCTAACATTACATTTGCGATATTGATATTATTTTTTTAGCATGACATAATATATCTATTGGGTCCATAAATTGTCACCTGATATTCATTCTTTGGCTAAATGCACCATTGTATCACACCTTCTAAAATACTCGGGGGCATATGAAGATCTCCCTTCATTATTTTACAATAATAGGTTTTCCTTGCACTATATATGATCATGTGTATTTTGGTATGGCTGATGTTTCCAATACATTTGTTAATACTACTAGTATTATCCTTTCTCATCAAATGTTATATCATATCTCTTTAATCACAATGGGGTCTCACATAGAAATCCAACTCCATGCCATTCAATTGCAATCTCTTCGAACATTTTTTCTATAGTCATAAATATCAATTCAAATCCTTCTACTCATATTATTTATAATAGGTCCACCCATCTTCATCTTTCTATCATGTTATGACTCCTCTACAGTTCTACATGATTATCCTATTATACTATGATATATTTGGGGCCTAAGCCTCCTTTACAATTTGAGGTTCATTTTCCCCCTTGATCGGACTCTGTTTGGGTAGCTCTTATGCTACCCCTCTCCCTATACATAACTATATTCAAAAATACAAAAACATTCAAAATATTTGTAAAAATTCAAAATCAAGACTCATATACATATTTTGAATTATTAGCACTTTACAATACATCTATTGTTTGTCACCATGGTTTGATTGATAACATCTCTTTTCTACTATTTACACACGTGCATTCACAAGGTATATTGAGCTTGAGGTGGGAGACACAAAAAGTGTTACACAATGATAGGAGTTAACTTGGATCTTTACATTATTCTTTTGGGGGCATCCCTCTACACTATACAGGGGCTATTTTTCATTATAGTTCCTTTTTACTTCATCATTACACTTGATTACATGTATTGTGTACATGTTATATTTTGAGCTAACATGATTAATATGTGTCCTATACAACATTGACATATCTTTCTCCATATGATTTCTTACTACTTATTACGATGCTTTTATCACTTTTTGATATCATAATTTTCTATACATGTTTGTTACTTGTCTTCTTCCTTGTATGCGGCCTAAATGCCTTGCTTATCTTGCGAAACTATGGGTGTCCCGTGTATATGGTTCTATGACTTTATTTTATGACATTCCTTCTCTTATATGACCTTAGTTATTTGATTTTCTTGTGACTCCGTGGGTGTCCCATGTTTTTGGATTTTATGCCTTGATGTGACTCTTCTCTACATGTTATTGCTTCTATTTTCTCCCTTGACTATTGTTATGTCTCTATACTAGTTATATTACTTCTATGTTAACACCGTTATGATTCCTTTTGTTTTTATCACTACTATTATTTCTATGGCCTATTTGTTTCTATGTCACGGTCTTCACATTGTGTAACCCCTTTTATAGGTAAGAGTTCTCAAAACGTGTCCACCACTTTAGACATCTAAACTCTCCTACATGTTATCATACATAGGGTACATGGGTACACATTTATTATATTGAGTCATGTGGTCAAATGCTTTATCACAATTACCTCAAAAGAGGGGGCATTCATCATAATTTATTCTACACTTACAAGATTTTTTTGGGTTCAAATACAAGTTTTTACAAGGAAAAAGTCCTCATAAATATTTCCATATACTAAAACTTGGCAAAAAGAACATATGTGAAAAACCATATAGAAAAGCTAGGACCATGTGGACATTCCCGACCCTACCATACATTTCTTCCCTTTGGGAATTTACACTAGATTTTTCTACAATTTCAAATTTTTTTAGACACATAAATTTGGTAATTCTACTCTTTGAAATTGTTGTTTGTGGCATTTATCTCTTGCTTAAACAAGTGTACTTTACACATTCTTATCGAGTATATCCCTAGGTCTCTTGTCTAACTTGTTTGCTCTTACACACTCATCTATCAACAATTTCTGAGAATTGAATGCATGGAACATAGTAAGAAGCTCCACTTGTCAGCTTCTAAACATCACATTACAAATTATCACTCTTAGGGAAAAAACATACAAGAGTGGCGGGAATGTCCATACATTCATGACCCTAATGTATAGTTTTGACCTTGCTCACTTTTGTCCCAAAATTCTTGTTGCATATTATTCTTTAGATCACTTACTCCTCCTTAGTTGACCTTTGTAATCTGGAAACACCTTTGTAAACATATATAAGCAAGTAAAACTCACCTCATTTAGGACTTAGCACTCTCAAGAAATTTTATGGACTCCTATTACAAAAGCTAGCACAAAAGGCACCCAGAGTTCCCTACATTTCGAAAATACCTTTGCACATCTATTAGGGCAGCACTATTTATAGGTTTGAAGCTTCTCATTAGGTCTAGGGGATTGTTTCCCACATTTTCAAGCACTCAAAGTCAGTAACTCAAGTAGATTGCAAGAGAGAAACTCAAGTCAAGCATTGTTAATGGAAGGATGTCAAATTTGATTGCACTACAACTAGATATCGCATGTTAGGTAGAACGATGTGTGGTTTGAGGCCTTTTCAGAGTAGTGTTGATGTCAGTGGTACACGGGTTTTCCACAACCCAAATAATGTTTTTTTGCAAGACTCCATCCATGGTTAGGGTTTTGAAATATTGTGTAAAGTATTCAAAGACCCTGCATGTGATCGATAATGAGCGATAAAGAGTGACAAAGAGAATTAGACAAGCGACAAACCCATAAATTCATAGACCACTATTATGAGCAAGTGAAAAACCATACAAAGAGGTTAAGAGCATACAAATGTTCCTTACCCTATTATATGGTACTTCCCGATGAGATCCTTGGGTTATAGTTTCAGTTGTAAAGCATTCTTAGGTCCATATACCCCTATTTCAACATCCAAATCACCCAAAATTACTTGTAATCAACTAAGTCCACTTAATCCCATACATGTGTGAGTTTTAATTGTATCATCTACACTTGTTGTAAATATTAATGTGTTATTATGATATTTAATCGTTAATGTTGGAAGTTAATTAGTCATAATAACCCCTATAGCTCTATTTTATTCCTTGTTTGATTATAGTATAAAAATCCTAATCAAACTTAAAAAGGGTGAAAACATTTGGTGAACCTGATATTTTGAATTGAACATTGTGCCTTTATTTCCCTAGGGTTTCTATTTTTCAAGTATATACTATTGTACATTCTTAATACTTTCATTTTATTTCAGTTTGTATATGCCTTCCTCTCATGCCCTTGCAACATAGTGCTTAGTTCACAAGTCAACCTATTGAGCATATTGAGCTTTCTCTTCCTACTTGTAAGCCTTGTGCTCATATGGCCTCATCTTAAAGGCTTATTGATGTCAATCCATATATCCTAGACACTTCTCATGAGGTCCCACTACATGATATTGAAACCCACACCAAACATTCTTATTATGATAATGACAATACTGTGGACCAAAACCAAGTTGCACTTCTATCTAATTTTCATTCTAAACTTCATGAGAATCCTCATCACATTGAGCCTATTAAAAATTATTCTTGTTGTGAAGCTTGCTCATGACTAACCATATAATGAAGCTTCTCTTTTGGGCATGTCTCAACCTTCTCTCCACACACATTCCTAGGGGAACCTAAAATGCCAATGCACAATGTTTTTATACCTATTCCTCTAGCCACTAATGCTACTACACCTCCCATATCTACTAGTTCACATGATTCTTCATCTAGCACACAAGATCTTGAAACCCTTGTTTACATGTTACAAGCTCAAATCTTACAATTATAACAAGGTGTGTACACTTCTCTACATGTTATGGACTCAACCCAATTCTCACATGATCCAATAGCTCTTAAGGTATCCTCTTACTCTTTGCCTCTTGCTTTTATTGCACATAAGCTTTCTATATATGATGACAAAGGTGATCTCGTGGAACGTATTAAATAATATCATGTGGCTTGTATCAATTATGCCTCTTATGACATCTTGCTTACCAAGTAATTCCCTATGATTCTTAAGGAATTTTCATTGCAATGGTTCTATGATCTCCCCACACATTATGTGGGTTCTTTCACTACATTGGAAAATAAATTTTTAGCCCACTTTGCTATCAACATTGGATGTAATGTTTCTTATGCGCAAATGTCCAAGCTATGAAGGATCGATGAATATATCAATTATTATGTCTTACATTATCCGACCATGCTTACCAAGATGAATAATATCCTCACTGATAATGGCTTGCAAGATATTTTTACAAAAATCATACTTCCTCATTTGAAAAAAATCAATCATGTTTGACAAATTCATATCATTTGACCATCTATATCATACAATAAAAGAGTGTGAAGATAAGTTATTAAATATGAATAGGCTCAATTATGTTGCTAGCACTCCTAATCAATCTCATGTTAAAGCTCAAAGTAAACTTACATTTAATGAAAATACCAACGATGTTAAAGCTCCACCCAAAGATATTGTTAATTCCATTAATCAACCTACTAAGATATATTTACAACCCACTATGATGACAGTTTACATGTTTACCATGTCCTCCCAATGTTTTCCTAAAACAATTACTTGAGTGCAATCTTATGTCTCTCCCTCCACCATTTGAGGTTGACATGAGAAAGCCTCAAAGTAAGAGTTTTGATGTCAAAGCTCATAGTGATTATCACTGATGTGTTGGTCATTCCATAGATATATGCATAAATCTTCATCATGTTATCCATGATCTTATTGACTCTAATGCCATTGAATAAGATGATCTCACTGAATCTTCCAAGCCAACAAACAATAATTCTAAATTGAAAATCTTCAATGATCCACTCCCTAAGCATACAAATGATACATCTACTTCTGAAGTGCATAATGCTCATCGTGTAATACCACCACCACCCTCTTATGATCATCCCTTAGATGTTATGATTGGTATTATCACTTGTATACCTCCTTCTACACCATGCATTACTTTTGATGATTCTAATATAGATGACACACTCATTTATCATACATTGCCTATCCCTATCTTTATACATGGTGTATTGGTTGATCTGCACAAAAAAAAATAATGTTTGTTCTTTGTCATTACTTCAATCTCTCGGTATTTCTACTTAGAAGATTATATTCGACTCTAATCCTTGCTACCATCATATCACATGACCTATCACTATTGGTCATATTATCACACCCATTTATTTTTTGGTCGTTAGTTATCTTAGATCTAATACATTATGCCTTGGTATTCCTTGATTGTGTGATCTTAAGGCTATCCTATCAGTCATTCACCAATGTATCAAGTTCATTCACAATCAACATGTTGTTACTATTTGAGGTATCCATTTTGAGGATCCTTCCCCTATCATATATATTCATTCTCCCATAGTAATTATCCCTATAGATAGGTCCTTGGATTTACACATCGATCCTTAGATTCATAAATTGATTCGCATAGCTCTAGTCTTCCTAGGTATCTCACTTCAGCCTTTGGTTGCACATGTTGATTCACATAGCTTTAGTATTTCTCAACCTATAGCTACCACTTCATCCACACATATTATCTCTAGCGGATTACATTATCATAGGATGCCCTCACTTGATCCTTTAATGCCCCACGTCACTTTACTTCTCCTCATCGACCTTTAAGGCACACTTTTTCTTCTAGTCCAACATATAGATCTCATACACCACATATTGGCCATTGTACTGTTATACATTTCTCTTCTCTTAGGCCTTCTTTGGAACATATTATTACCATTGTTCCATTAGAACTTGAGTCACATTCTTTGGTACATATGAGGCTTGGGTCTCCATCATCTCAGTAATTGACTCACCTCCTCAAGTTCTCATTGGGTAGTGTTTGTGTTATTAATTTCTTTTATACATAGTTATGCACTAGAAAATAAAAAAACATCGATATAATCACAAAAAGCAAAAACATTCACATATTTTCAAAAACACAAAAATCGGGACCTATTTCTCTAGCATATATTGTTTGCACTTTACATTATACACGTTGTTTATTCTTCTTATTTGATAGATAACACATTTTCCTTACAAAAATATATTCATAGGGTATATTGAGCTTGATGCATGACATACAGATTAATACATGCTTATGGGAGCTATCATTGTTCCTTACATACTTTTTCTAGGGGTATCCCTCCACATAAACCAAGTGTTATTATTTCATTATAGTACCTTTTCACTTCCTCATTATGCTTGATTACATACATATTTTATTTGATATCTTTTGAAATAACATGACTAACATATGTGTGTCTTGTACGGTATTGAAAAATCTTGTTTTATATGCTCTTATGTCATTTCATCACATTATGATACTCTAGTTTTCTATACATGCTTGTTAGTTGTGTGTGTAGTTACTTATTTTCTACTTTGATTATTGCACGAGGGATTTTTTTATTGTGATACCATGTATGTCCCATGGTTATGGCATCATGCATTTCTGTGTGACATTACATCTCTTTTTTTCAAGCCCAAGGGCCTTAATTTTCTTATGACACCGTCAATGTGTTTCTGAGATGTTAAGACTTTTATGTGACACTTATTTGCATTGTTCTTATTTCACTTACATATGCATTACTATTGTTGATTACTACTAGTTCTCTTGTTAAAATTGTTGTTACTAGTCTTCTTGTTGCTATTATTTTTTTTGATTACATGTCATGGTCTCCACCATGTGCATCCTCTTTGTAGGTACAGGTTCTTCTTGGTGGCCACCACATTATCCCTTCATGTGTTTTCCATGCATATTATCAAATTAATCAAACATGCTTACACATATATTCATTTGTGTCTCACTCAAACTTTTTATCGCACATGCCTCAAAAGAGGGGGTATTTATCTAGGTATATTCTACACCTATAGTAGACACATACAAAATTCTAGGCACAAACACATGCAAGAATAAGAGAAATCACTCAGAAACAACATTAGAAATAGAAATTTAGAAAAGAAAACATAGGGTAAAAATTTACAAGTATGGTCGGGACCATATAGAAATTCTTGACCCACTTTTACTGATTTTTTACCTCAGGGTTAGATACCAAAAAATTCTCAACAATTTCATATTTTTACCGATAGGAACAAGTTTTTGGCATAGTTTCAAACTTAGATGAATCAATTCAGATCAATTTCAAGGGTCATGAAAGGTTTCATTGCTTCTTCTCCACAACACTTAATTTCAATTTTGGTTTCAGGGATATTGGGGGCATGGGCATCCTTTTCCAACTATATTTTAAAGACAATATAGTTCTATTCAGTTTCTACTTAGTTGTGTGGCACACGGGAGAGTATGGGGTGATTCATTCTCTCTTTTATTATGTGTCCTAATTTACAAAATTGGGCCTAAATTCATTTGCAATGATGTGGTCTGTGAGGTCATGGAAGGTAGTGAAGCAACTAAGTTCTTATAAGAAGTCCTTCCTCTTCTCTTACACCTAAGGTAGAAGATATTAGAGTTGAATGAATTTGATACATGATCTTCTTCCTTCATGGGGTGCTTCGACTCCTCATTCTCCTTCTCTCTTTTTGAAATTCATGTGTTGGTTCCATACATTCAATATTTTGGAATCTCCTTAACAAATTTTGGGTATTGATCACCCCCAATTCTTCAACAAAGTTTAATAAATCCAATTCTCCACGTATAAGAAAAGAACGAGAAACTCTTCCCTCTCGCAAAAACAAATATGTGTATTCCTTTCACATTTTGCATCTCTTTATTTCACTATTTACAATTTCAAATTTCATTTACATTACATCTTTACATTTGAGTTAAAGTTCAATTCTTTATCATGGACATTGACTACACTTTGTGTTACAAGTTTCATCATGGAGCATGCTAACACCAATACAATGAGATCTTGCAAAACAAACATCAAGTGAAGACAAAGTGTGTCTACACACTTAGGTATATTTTCATTTAAGCATATTATTTCATTTCATAATTAAAGGGGGTAAATGTAGACAATCATATTTGGTAATTATACTCTTTAACACTATTGTTCTTGACATTTCTCTTTTGCTCAAACAAGTACACTTTACCCATTCTTATCCAATACATCCCTAGGTTTCTTGTCTAGCTTTTTTCTCTTACACACTCATATGTCAATAGTTTATGAGAATTGAATACACGAAACATAGTAAGAAAATTCATTTGTCGCTTCTAAAATTCACATTGCAGATTATCACTATTAGGTAAAAAATGTACAAGACGGGCAGGGAACATATGTCCAGTCTTAACCCTAATGTATGGTATTGAACTTGATCACTTTGGTCCCAAACTTCCCATTGCACATTATTCTTTAGGTCACTTACTCATCCCCATTCAACCTTTGTAACTTGAAACACCTTTGGAAGCATATATAAACAAGTGAAACTCACCTCATTTAGGACCTAACATACTCAAGTACTCTTATGGACTCATATTATAAAAGATAACACAAAAAGGTACCCAAAGCTCCCTACATTTCAAAAATACATCTACAGATCCATTATGGAAACACTAACTATAGGTCTAAAGCTTCCCACTAGGTATAGGGGACTACTTCCAAAATTTACAAGAACTCAAAGTCACTCACTCAAGTAGATTGGAAAGGGATAAAATCAAGTTAAACATTGTCGAATGAATGATGTTAGATTTGATTACACTATAACTAAATATCAAATGCTAGGTGGAGAATGACATGTTATTTGAGGCCTCTTCGAAGTATTTCCAACTTTAGCGGTGCATAGGGGTGCCCATAGCCCAACTAATGTTTATTTTATAGGAATTTATCCATGGTTAGTGTAGTGCCCCATACTATTATGCCAAATTGATGAGGGTGAAGAAATTTTCATGAATTTTTTTCTCTTGGCAATCACCCCAGTTTGGTGTTTTGGCGAGGACTTACATTTACAATTTATTTGACTTGAGATCAATCCCATTGGAAAATGACATGTCTATGTTGGAAAAGTCTAATATTTGATTCGAGTGAACCTTCGTCAAGTCCAATTGTGAGTTAATTTTTATAAAACTCCGTTATGAGTTTTGGTGTTATATAGTATAATTGGGTTATTTGATCACACCGTAGTTAAACCCAAAATATGAAATTGTGTCCTTGAGAATGTTACGGTTGTACATTTATTTGTTATTATTATCATTATAATATTTATGTTAACATAAATATGTGTGTGTGAGTAACATTAAACACAAAATTAAATTGTTTAAAAAAAGGGAATTAAAAAAAAAAAAGAAAAATAAATATATGGATACATACATATTTGATTAAAATGATAATAATAATAAAGAAAAGACCATAAGGGTGAATTAGGGAAATAAAGGATTTTTAGGGTTTCTTCCCCCTTCTTTTGGCTTGTTGAAGTAGTCATGGAAACTTTCAAGAAAACATAGCTCACGGATGTAAAGCCGATTTCAAAACCCTTTCTAACATCCTCCTATCCTATTGCAAAATGGGAGCTTTGGAATAGAGAAGATTTCTATGAAAGCATAATGGAGAAGGGATTTGACTCGAGATGTTGTAGTTGCAAGTTCTTTGTTAGGGGTTTACATTAAATGTGGGAATATATAGAAGGCATGGGAACTATTCGATGATATGCCTCATGACATGTAAGCTTCATTTTTGTTTTACCAGTAAGTAGTTGAGCAAGTTTAGTGGAGGAGGGTTATAAATACTTCAGTAGCATGAGTGCCTCTTATGGAATCATGTATGACATTAATCATTGTGTCTACGTGATTGAAAAACATTCTTGGCCACATCGGTTATCTTGAGGAAACTATAAAATCTATCTTCAACATGCCAATTAAACCAAAGGTAATTATGTGAATGTGTTTTCTTGGTGCTTGAAGAACACGCAAGAATGTGGAGCTACTATTATTACAACTCTTCTTTTGAGTTAGTGTTAGCATATGCATTTGCACACATGCAAATGACATGCAACAGTGTGGGAACGAAGTCCCTCCTCAATGAAGGTGAGGCTGCCTTTATTGAAAACCAAAACTGTATTTACATCTGTACATTCAAAATTGTATGTGGGGGGTGTTTTGGAACATCAATGGAAGAAAAGTGAATGAAGGAAATGGAATAGAAAGAAGGAAAGGAGTGGAATGGAATGGACTGAAAGAACATGCAAGAGTTAGGTAAAAACAGAGCCTAATATTGCATGAAGAGGAAAGATGAATAACCAACACAAATAAAACGGAGTTTGAGTTAGCCAAACAAGAACATGCAAAAGGGAACACACATGAGCAAGTAGATAGTCAGAGCTTGATCACTGTGAACTAGAACAACTGATTACTAATGTTGACAATAAGATCAAAGATAATATTTGCATGCAAGATTCAAACACCTAACATCTAATGAACATAAGAACACCAAATGTTACAAGAGACAATGAATGAGACACAAAGTTCTTATTCTATTAACTCCAAAATGTTTTTCACAAAGAACACAAAGTTTCTTCTTGAAACAAAGCTTGCACAAAAGTATCTTCTTCTCCTCTCTCAAAGTCACCCTTACAAATGAGCCCCTCACTTCCTTTTATAACCCAAAAGTTGGTTACGAAGTAGTTAGGGTTTTAAATGCACATTAAATAGGGCACTTAAGTGACTTTGAATTTTTCAACCAACTTTTAAAAAGTGACTAAAAATAGAAACCACTTAAGTTAAAAGGTCATTTAAGGAAAAATACATAAATAAAAGAAATGGGTACATGTGGACCCCACTTAAATGACTTGTATGCACACGTAGACATCCTAGTCAGCAATGTGCCACCTAGATCAAGACACCTAGGATCAGTGCCTTATCCATTGGGCCAAGAGTCCGCCTATCCCGATCATACGGGAATGAACTCATTGATGTGCTCTGTAGTTAGATAATCAAAATGGATGTAGATGTTGCTACCTAGTTGTCATGTACTCAAAATGAGGAAACATAAACAAAGTACGTTAACTATTCAATATAATGCCTCAAAAATGTGTGTCTTCATGGATTGCAATGGTTGTGAGAGATGCAAAAATGGATTTGATGAAAAGGCCTTGAAACCCCCAAACAAATGCAACTAGCACATGTGATGTCAAACTTCACAACTTTTTCTCTCCAATTCGATACAAGCATGGATATTATTCTCCCCTCTTAACTCATTTCCATAATATCATAATTTTAATTTAAGGGAAGAAAGATTTTAAAACCTAGTTAAAAACATAAAACTATAGTATTGATTTCTAATGCTAGATCAAAACACCTCTATTAAACAGTTACATTGGGATAAATGAACCATGAGAATAACCATTATGGGTGGTGCGATAAAACATGTGATCTTTAATTTAACCCTAGGAAAATTGAAAACATGCTCAATAAGGTTTACATTCAAAAGTATACAAATAAGAATGTAAAACATATATTAAAACACAAAGTGGCAATTTTAAACAATTGTCAAGCTGTGTCGAATGCCTCTCAGAACTGATGCACAATAAGCGTCTCTAAACCTCCTTTTTATTTTATGTAACCTTGCCTTTGTTATATGATAACCTCATTCCAACCAAGAAACATTGCTAAAATAATTGACAAACAAGTTTACAAAGTGGGTTTCTAAACTACAAAAACTCAATGTTAGAGGAAACCATTTATTACACCAAACCCTCACGAAATCACCTTGATTTTTTGTGCCTATGTGTTCTAGAAATAAAACATGTCAACAAAAAAATCTTTATTGATATACATATAATAGCCTAGAAAATTTCCTTTTACCTGTTCCCTTTGAAAATTACATTTTTCCTAATCGTATCGAAGCCAATTTGGATTTGGAAAGTTTCTAATTTAAGCTCCGACTCTTGGTTTTGGACCCTGTCAATTTCCCACGATTCTATGTATAATAGAGAATAGGGTAGGCATAATAAACATACCATTAGGAGGTTTCAAATCATTTTGGGTGCATTCCATGGCCACTTGGGCTAGTTTGCACAACAATGCAACTAGGTCCCATAGACTGTGTTGACCCTCCAAAGTTCGCTCGATAGGTAAAAACCAAAATGATGGTTGGAAACATGTTTTCGAGTAGAAATACATGGGTTGGTACACTTAAATAGTTGGTTAATGAAAATTTGGCATGTTGTGATGTGATATACCTCCTAATCCAACGTCCTTAGTGACAACAAAAACACGACATGTGTTGGATATCATAAAACTCTATATTACATTGTAATATGTTAAGAGTTAGAATCTTATGAATTGAACTTGATTGTATTATCTCTTATCTCCTTATGATGCATGTCAATAAACTTATTTTATTGTGTGTATGATAATGAATGTCTCTATCTTTCTGCCTCTACTCCCTCTTTAAATCATGAAATGTAGTTGTGGTTTGAAAATTTGAAAAATAGTAACTTTGTTTTATCTTTCTTAAAATTGATGTTGCAAGTCTTGATAACATGTTAGATGGTATGGGTGGGATTTTTGGTTCCATTTTGATCCCCTTTTCTCTTGGCACCATCTTTGCAAAACCATTCAAAACATATTGAAGTGATCTTACCTTTTCCCATATTTTTCCTTGTTGTTCCATGAGTTGCTTGGTGGTTCCTTGATCCTTAAAGTTATATTTTTATCGTGTTATGACCTTGTAATGTGTATTTTCACTTACATCTTGAATTTATTTTGGTTTTTATGATTTACCAAAGGTATGGTTTTTGTGGCTTTGAACAATATTACTATGCAGATTGAGGAGAATGTAGTCTTTAACAAATTTTGAAGCAAAGCAAAGAAGTTGCAATAGTCGAGAGATTGGCATTACGTGGGTTGAAGGAAATTTAATGTTGGAGTAGAAAGTTTAGTAGTGTTAAAGGACATGTCTAAAACTTAGCATTTTTGTTCAAATTTTTGAATTGGAGCTGCCATGTGAAGGACTTAATGTTACATGGAGAAGAATCAAGTTGGAGTGTTACTCGCCAAACTGCGAAGGAAAGTCATATAAGAAAAAGAAGTAAAAAAACTCAATGCTTCGTGAACTTGGTGATTATGATATTTCAAAAAAATGGTTATTTTTGTAAGACAAAGGATGTGATCCATCAATAGAGGCCGCAAAGCTGAAAGAATAAGTTAGAGTGTGACCGAGTGTGGATCTTTGCATGATGCATGGAACCTAATGTTATGTGGGTGTCTCGAGACTTGGTATGCTAAGGAATTACGAAAAGGCCGTGAAAAAGAAGTATGGTCATGGGGAAAGGATGTCGCACAACATCCATAGAGGGCATGAGCATTCATGACATAATGATAGTAAGTGTGGGAGTGTATCAAATGGCTAAGTATGGAGAACTTGTGAACCCATGGGACAATCAAATTTAGTGTTCTGCAGGACATCGGATACTTAGTGCTCTAGTGGGTTTAGGAAGCCGCATAAAAAAGGAAAGGGCCACACATGAAAGGAAAAATCCAAGTAGTAAAGAGAATGTTGTAGTTCTAAAGAAGACCCCGTAGAATGATAAAAAGTTCTTTTAGACCTAAAAGAGTCAAACCAAAGCTGCGACATGAAATGAATACTCAAAAAAGTAGCAAAGCAAAGGTGGATTATCCTGGAGTCCACGTAATAAGGAAGCTTTGTGTAGGATGGTTGGGATTACGTTTTTCCATAAATTTCAATTCGGCATCCATTTCACCTCAAACCAAGTGCATTGGGAATGTTTTGGAGAAGGATTTCCAAAGAGATCAATTTTGTAGGAAGTGGTGAAGCAATTTGTGATATTTTTATGGTAGAAGTTAGAGTGTGACCGAGTGTGGATGTTGCGGGACATGGAACCTAATGTTACGTGGGTGTCTCGAGACTTGGTATGCTAAGGAATTATGAAAAGGCCGTGAAAAAAAAGAAGTATGGTCATGGGGAAAGGATGTCACACAACATCCACGGAGGGCATGAGCATTCGTGACATAATGATAGTAAGTGTGGGAGTGTATCAAATGGCTAAGTATGGAGAACTTGTGAACCCATGGGACAATCAAATTTGGTGTTCTGCGGACATCAGATACTTAGTGCTCCAGTGGGTTTATGAAGCTGCATAACAAAGGAAAGGGCCACACATGAAAGGAAAAATCCAAGTAGCAAAGAGAACATTGTAGTTCTAAGGAAGACCCCGTAGAATGAGAAAAGTTCTTTTAGACCGAAAAGAGTCAAACCAAAGCCGCGACATGAAATGAATACTCAAAAAAGTAGCAAAGCAAAGGTGGATTATCCTGGAGTCCATGGAATAAGGAAGCTTTGTGTAGGATGGTTGGGATTACAATTTTTTCCATTACTTTCAATTCAGGCTTCCATTTCACCTCAAACCAAGTGCATTGGGAACGTTTTAGAGAAGGTTTCCCAAAGAGATCAATTTTGTAGGAAGTGGTGAAGCAATTTGTGATATTTTTATGGTGGAAGTTTTGGCTATTACAAGTCATTTTCATGAATCAAAATGGTTGGGGACACTTTGTTTTGATCCTTCTTCAGCCATGGATCCTTTGGGAAGAAAATTATGCCTCTTTGGCCCCCACTAAATGAAGAATGGATGATCAAAGCATTAAAAATCATACACTTGGAAATTCTAGATTCATTCATCTTCCTGATTGCATGGTTCTATATTGATTTGATTCCTAAGCACATAAATCACCTTTGAGCATGCTTGTAACCTTAGAATTGGAACTTGCGGGATATTCTTTTAGGTTTGAGGCGTTATTGTATAAAAAGTCAAGGATTCTCTTCACTCAAGAGGATTTTTTAGTAAATTTTGGGGAGAAGACACAATATTTATCTTTCGGGGTTATTTTCTATAAAGGATTAGTTACTAGTAGTTTCATTTGGGGTTCATGCTAAGGTGGTTGCAATTATACAACCATTAACAGGCTTTGAGATTCATTTTCACATGTTTCCTTGTATCCTTTGGAAATGAGCACACATGACCATTTCTTGTGTACATGCTTGATGTTTCTTATTGTAAACATGTCTGAAATAAATAAATATTAACCTTCCTTTGTAATTATGTATCTTATTATGTCAAATAACTACATGGGAGCATTCTGTAGTTGATTGTTTGACCGAGTATTGAGTGAAGGGTGTTTTGTAGTGTTACTTAACATCATTTGCTTCAATTGTAAATTCCTCTCTATAATGAATCTGAATGAACATTTTTTTATCTTAGGGTGTCCTTTGATTTTATGGATTTGATATGGTGAGTACAAGGAAATTTATTCTCAGGTGTTTGTGCTAAAGTTTTAGGGGTTATTATGCATTTTTTTCCTTGGGTGTCTATGAAGGTGAGAAACCTTTAGAAGGATAATGTTCTTTATTTTGGGTTTGAATACACCATGAATTATCAAGATGAGATGCTTAACACAACACCTTCATCTTATTAGTCTCCCATTTCCTCATTTTCATTCATCCCGACCCTCATTTTACACTATCCTTTTTCCCACCCCTTTGTAGATTTCATCACCATTACACATCTAACATGATGTCTGCTAGTAAATCACATCTACCTTGCATATTTGAAGTGTATTTGCTTTGATTTTAAAAATCAACATCTCAAGTTTCATTTCACTCTAGGTTTTCATCAAATTCCTTTAAAATTATGCTTGTGATCACATTAAATATGTCTTTAGTGGCTTGTGTCTGATGTATCAAGTGTTTGTAATGCTTGTGTGACCATTATTTTGAATGAGACTTGTATTCTATGGTTGCATTTGATCTCAGATTGAGGTTCCAACAAGTTTTAGGGTTTGAAATATAATATCTCCCTCTCCCTTTCAAGTCACCCCTTATGTCCTCTCACCTTGGTTCAGGTAGATCCATAAAGTATCAGGTGAACAACCACACCCTCAATAAAGTACCTCCCTATCATCCCTATAAGGATTGATCATGAGGAGAAGATAGATCCATCCCCAAATACAAACGAAAAATCAACATGTCTATCTTCCTCCCTTGCCCTTTCCTTATGCAACTTTACATTTTAGTCTTATTTTAGGGGTGTTCTATTGGGAACCAACACTCAAGTGACATTCTTGTTGGGGACTAGTTATAAGATTTATCAGTTTTAAGGGTTTAAGAAGGTTTTATCAAGTCATCATCTATTTGATGTTTTTAGAGTATGATTCAGTACATTTTGAAGTTGATCTATCATGTCTAGAGTGTAATCTCTAGTGATGAATCCATTCTAAGTTATAGGTTTGACCAATGCTATATTATTTGTTGCATTTTGTTGGTAACTACACAATTATAAAGCTCAAAGGATTGAGATCATCATTTAGATCAAACCTTGCTAAAGAATTGTCTCCTAAGTTAGGTACATTACATAAGAAAATGATACAAGCTTGGAAACCAATTCTTTGATCAAAATTCACAAGGTAATAATGTAAAAACATTTGATTTAGTTGTTTCTCCTTTGATAAAAGAATATCTAAGTTCTCCTGAGAGGCCAAAACCTAACATCCCTTTTTTCAACCCCATAGTTTGTTTGAACAAGATTCTAGGCCTATAATTGTTAGAGGTACTCCTTTTAGAAATTTGCAAAATAACAACCCTCCTTCATTTGTTTATAGACCTGATGTTCAAAATATTGTTGATCTTATTGATAATATTATTGGTAATAATATGGATCATCCTCCTCCATGTGCCCCTTTTAGAGATCAATAATTTAGACCCATTGATATGCTTGGATATCCAAATGAGGTACATAATGGAATTAGGAATATATTGCCTAAATTTCAAGGAAATAATGTTATTAGTGGTGATCAACATCTCAATTTGTTCCAAAATATTATGAATGATTATGAAGTGGAATATGAAGATGTTTGCTTGAAATTATTTATGTACACTTTAGAAGAAGATGCAAGAGAATGGTTTAATGCCTTACCTCGTGGTTCAATTGATTCTTGGGATGAAATGATGAATGCCTTCAGAATTCAATATGGTGACAAGACTGACCCTAGGTTCCTCCTATCTGAATTTGAAAATATAAAGAAAAATCCCAATGAATGTGTACAATATTTCAACACAAGGTTCAACAAGACCTTGATGAGATTACCAACTAATTTGAGACCGAGTGATGAGTCTTGTTTGATTAAGTATTCTAATGCATTTGACAAAAAAATGGCCTATTCTTAAGAGAAAAAAACCCCATCAGTTTGGGAAAGCATTCTACATGGACATTAAAATTAAAATTAATATCAAGGCTACTGGAAAACCACCCAAAAGGGTAGGAGTTAAACTAGTCAATCCTAAGAAACAAGCAAGAAAGCTTGTTGATTTAAAATAAGTGGTTAAGACCTTGGTGGGGGTAGTTAAGGAAATCTCATGCAAGATGGAAAGAGATAACAAAGGATTATCTTTGAGTCCTTGCATTCAAATTTAGAATCAAAATCAAAATAGATTTAGATGAGATAATAGAGAGATATACCTATGGGCTAAAATGATAGGCAACATCAATTCATAGATAATAAGGTAGTTCCGATCCATCATGGGCGAGAATTACATCGATGAAGATGAACACATCATTAATTGGTGTGATAAATTATTATTGCCTCATACTCCTTGTGAACAACCAACCTTGAAGGAAGATACTTGCTAGATCAGACTTTGATTATGCATGTGTGCTTGATCATCAAGTAAAATTTGAACAAGGTACAACCTCTACTGACCTTATATGTGCTAGAATTATTGATGATTATTGGGCAAGTGTAAACAAGGTATTTTATCTTTATCTTGAAGTTGATGATGAAATTGATATGGATTAATTATTTGAATTTCCCAATCATGATTTGAGTACCTAAGAGCTTTAATGATAAAAATAATGATGGAGAAGTCCCTTCTAAGGAGGATAAGGAATTGTTGATCAATGCAGTTGTTACCCACAAGGAGTATAATCTAAGAAGTAGGAAAGTGAAGGGTCCTGCTCCAACCTCAAAAGATAAGATTTCAATCTTGGTGATGTTCTTAAAGGCACCCCTAAGAAGAATATACCATGCAAAACCCCTTATGTCAAGACAAATTAAAGTGTTATTTCTATTGTTCTTATTTTGAAAGAATGTATACTTATCAATATCCCTTCCAATACATCCCTACCCAAGTACAATGTTTATGATATGGCCCAAATCTTAAGCCAAATGAAGATAATTTCCCTTTGGTAGAGTTATATAGGATTCCTGAGCATAGAAATAGGGCATTTGAGGACCTGGGATTTGTTGAGAAAGTTGTTCTGAAACAAAAAAACCCCTCCCCTTGTTGCTAAAAATGAGATTGGAGAATATCAAGAGGTCATTGGCCCATCCCCTGAGGTATATTTGAATACAACCCTAGTTGAGAGTTAATTAGATGTTGATTCTTTTTACACCACATTGATAGTCAATAGTTGAATTTTTCACAATTATAAGTTTGACTCAGGTGCATCTTGCAATATCATGTCATTGGTGGTCATGGATGAACTTAATATAAATATAACATATGCCTATGGAAGATGTTGTGCCATGGATTCAAGAGAAGTGCCTATTAGTGGGTGTGTCAAGGGATTGGTTGTACAATTAGAAGCTCACCTTGGAAAGTACTTGACAATGAATGTTGTTGTTGTTGATTTCCATGCCAAATGAGGAATATTATTGTTAATAAAACTAGAAACAAGTGCATGAGGTAGTTTTCAAATGGACTTGTCATATGCCACCATTCCTCTAGAGGGAATGTTGGTAATGCTACATAGAGAAGACAAGTTAATGCAGTTGATAGAAGACCCTATGACTGCATCATATAGAGTGCTTATATACAGATGTAGATTTGGGAAACTTTATGGGTAATGTAGATTTTGAAGATCAATGCCTTGATCTTGGAACTTAGTTTGAAGACCCCAATGCTCCTTAGACTATGTATTTTGATGGAGCATGTTCTATTCTTGGTAATGGAGCATGTATAGTGTTGTTTTCTCCTAACCAAGGATCCTTTAATTTTTCTTTCAAGTTATGCTTTGAGTGCACAAATAACATTGTTGAATATGAAGCACTCATACTTAGTTTGAGGATTGCTTAGAGACATGGGATAAAAGAATTAATTGTAAAAGGTGACTTTGAATTGGTTGTTAAACAAATCAGAAAAATATATGCAACCAAAAGTTCCAAGAGGTTGAAACAATATATAAATGTAACATGGGATTTAATTGAGATGTTTGAATCTTTCCCCTCTATACAACATTGAATATCACATCATGAATTTGTTAATCAATTGATTTATCTTGAGCCTATTGTCAAAAGAAGAAGTCAATAAACTAATGCTAAATAATGCTGAATAAAAGACTAACACCTAAATAGTCTTAATTAGCAAGAATCAAACAACATATTAAGCACCATCATGATAAGAATTGAACAAGGGTTAGATGTTAAAAATTCATTAATACAAAACTTTGAACCTAACAATGTTTAAACATCTAAAAATCCTCTATTCTCTAACAACATATAAATGAAGGAACCTAGGTAGGCTCCATGGCTATCAAAAATGGTTGTCCTTAGTGTTCCAAGAACCTAGGAATGAGGGCTTGTCAAAGTTGGGCTACAAGACCCTTTTGACACCTCCCATATGACCTAAGCACTTAGGAAAGAGGCTTAACTCTTCAAGATGATGAACTCTCAAGAAAACAAAAAGGCAAGCTCTTAGTCTATTTTGCTATATGCTTTGCATTTGCTTTCTCAAAGAGTTTAGGTGTAGGTATAAAGGTAGAAGGAGGGCTCCTTATATAGCCCAATGGATAAAGGAAACACTTCATCCCTTTGCATGTGGGATAAAGGTAAAACATGATTAGGAATGGATAAGGTTGCTTTATAAAAGGTAACCTTACTTTAGAAGGGTTTAATTTATGCTTAGCAAGTCATGGGAGTTGGGGGTGTTTTAATTAATCAAAGGTGATTAACTAATAGGTAGATGTAAGCTTATAGAAGCTAATTAGAGGAATATTAGTACGATTTAGGCTATTAGAAGGGGATTAAATCAATTAAATATTGATTTATTGGTTAAATGGAAGGAAAGCTAATTAATTAATAATAATTAATTAGTCTAGATAGAAGGGGTGATTAATTAATGGAAGGTCGTTAATTAGGTTGTTAGTTGGATAGGTGACTTAATCAATTAGCGTATTGTAATTAATTAATGACAATAAGAGGGAATATGAGCGCTTTTGACGATATGTCATCGATTTGCGAGAAAGGAGATAATTAGTGCAATTTAAGTATTTAAATTGCTTGGGCATAATTATAGGTGTCTACATTTGCCCCTCTTTGGGGTGGCGTAAGTGATGCCACTTCAAAGATAGTAGACATGAAGAAAATTTTGAAGGGATAGAAGAAAAATTAGTAGGAGGGAGAGATGCCCCTCGAGTGTCGATGGGGTGATGAAAGAAGACGATCGATGATCGAAAAAAAGTGAGAGATAGATAGAAGAATGGGAAGGGGCAGGATGCCCCGGTGAGAGAAAAGATTAGGGGTGAGAAGAAAGTGATGTAGAAAGAAATATGGAGGAGGGAGAGAAGAGCTTAGCCTCTGCCATTTGTGTATTGGAACAATTTTGATGTCATCATATTACCATAAGAGCTACGTCATCGGTCCTTATGAAAAATATAAGCATACGACAAAGGTAGAATGACATGAAAAGCCATACTATGAACAATTGTCCATTGCTGAAAATACCAACTCCACGCAACATACAACAATGCAATGCAATACGAGAAGGAAACAAGCTCATCTAACAGGGAAAACAAGTACGAATGCACATACCTAACCCAACAATGGTCAAGATAGTTGTACAAATGTTTTGTTATCAGTCTTTGAAGAGATCCACAAGTTCGTGATTGATGAAAAGGGTTAAAAATGATGCCTCGAGCAAGGATACATGCAAGGGAAATGATAATGGACACGGGGTCCAAGAAAAGTGTTGTGCATGAAAAACAACACCAGGAGCAACAAACGTGCCCCAGTACAGATGAAGCAAGCAACTAGCTTTGTGAATGGTTGTGAATCTAGTGATCCATGAGTCGTATTAATCGGGGAAGATGTGAGACAAACCAGTAGGATATGGAGAAAATACCATGCGCAAGACACAAGTTTCAGCCATAATAAGCAAGTTACCATTTTTGTAGGTTTTTACTTTTTAGGATTTTGTGAAAAAAATTTGCCTATTTTTGGATTTTTGACATATATATTGTTGTTTTTATTTTTTTTTTTCCAAAATGTGGTGAATAGTAGAAGAAAATAGAAGAAATAGAATGAAGGGCCTAGGTGCAAAAAAAAGTGCCTAGGTGGAAGAAAGAAGAAACAAGTGACAAAAAATGTCCTTGTTTAGTGGAAAAATTAATAAAAAATAATTATTTTAAAAATAATTATTTACGAGAGTGTGGATAAGAAGAAAAATCACCTAGGAGAACAATAAAATTGTCTAAGGGAGAAGAAAGGGGTATCAGACAAAAAAATGCCCTAATACGGTGAAAAATAAGAGAAAAATAATTATTTAATAAAAATAATTATTCCACGGTGAACAGAGGAGAAAACGGTGATCGAAACGGGCCTCCAGGCCCTCCCGAAGCGGTGAAAAATGGGTTAATATACCCCACTTGGGGTAAAAACATCGCGACCAATTCATTTTAACCGAGCCATTTAGAATTTTTTTCTTGTGAGGCTCTGATAGTGATCGAGGACAATGGTGATCACACGAGACCGAGTGAGGCACGCAGATGCAGTCTGAGGGTACCAGCGATGACACGCAGACGATGGCCCCTTCATGTGAGTATCGAACCCTTGCTCATTAATTGTTGTCATTAATGCCCCAAATTTAGCTTTTAGCCCTAGGAAGTCATGTCGTTGCGTCATGCATGCATGCGCGTAGGTGTCAGTGTCGGTTCGGGGCGCAGGGGGCATCCATCTTTGGGGCGTCACGCAATACACACACACACACATACATGAGTGCACACACACCACACGTGCACACACACACACACACATGTGTGCACACATGCACACACACATAAAAAAAGGTGCACATGTGAAAAAAAAATGGTGCACACACAAAGGAAAGGGGCACACACACCTGGGGTCACATGCAAGCGCAGTATAGAAATGATGGCGTGGCGTGCAGCACCAAATGTGTGGCACACACACCAAAAAAAGGTGTGCAGATGCCCGAATGAGGGGCAAGTGCCGAAAAAAACACACACATGCGCGCATGCCAAAAAGGGCAGGCACATGCCCAAAGGGGCACACACCCAAAAGGGCATGTGCAGTGTGTCCCAGGAGGAGATAGATAGAAAAATGTCAAAAAGATGACACTTAGAAGAAATTTTAGGATTTTTGGGTTAACCCTAAAATGATAGATAGATTTTTAGAAGAAATGTTAGTAACTGACGAGTGATTTGATATTTTGTAGAGATGATTGCCAGTTTTATAGATGTGGGAGCACCACTCCCGGATAGCAGAGCTAGAGGGGAGCATGCACCAGTGAGACCGAGTGAGCCATGGCTATACTTACTCGAGGTGTGGGGCTAGGCCCATGTCTCGGATGCCCTCCATTACATTGGACCATGGCCTACTGACTGCACTAGCCAGCGATGGCATAGCGAGTCAGTGTTTTAGATTTCCCATAGGGGAGATGATGTGACCCTCGAGGATGTATGGCGGATCCTTCGCGTGCTCGATCATAGGCACCTTGATTGAGTATAGCTCAGATGTAGGGCTGATTAGAGCAGCATGCAGTGATCTTTTTGATGTAGATGACATACCACATGATGGTATGACCATAGCTCTTCACGAGTGCATTTCGACCCCACATTGCATCGGGGGCCTCTCTACATCATGTCTCTTATCAGTGGGTTTTACTCACTTGATAAGACAGGGACGTCATTCTGAGAGGACTATTACCTTTGGTTCATGGCATTTTTAGTGGCGAGAGATATTGTTGGGGACAGTGCATTTTGGCCCACTTATATTGGGATCTACATTTGATTACATACCATGGTCAGAAGACCATGGGTCCGCCTCCTTACTACTAGATTTGGTCATGGGACCATATTGCCATCGGATGCCCCATGTGGGCACTTTGCGTGTCTCGAGACCCAGAGGAGCCATCTTACATGGCATGGGTAGCAGTAGGTGGTGATGTACATGGCCACCTCGGTAGCCTATTCAGATATAGGTGAGAGTTCGATGAGTTACGATAGATATTATCTGGTGGCCTTATAGACATTTCCAGTGGCCAGAGGATGCCACAGAGCTCAGTGTGTGCTCAGTAGAGCACTATATCATCAGTAACCATAGCTATATTATAGAGTTGTATCAGTTGATAGTGCAGTGGCGGCTTGGCAGTAGTAGGGGGTCCCACAGATTAGATATTTGGTATGCATAGAGAGAGATTAGAGAGAGAGGCATACCATGGGGCCTCATACTTTGTGGCTTTGAGCTAGGGCTGAGTTTTACACAGGTGGTCCCACAGGCATGGGACCCAACACGATAGGTGTGGGACCCGAGGACTACATAGCAGACTATGCAGCTTGGTATGCCACTTTGTGTTACCTTGGCATCTCACTATTCCAGAGGAGGCTTGGGTAGCAGGTGCTCACCACCTATAGAGATATGGCATGGTTCAGAGCGTAGAGAGAGAGAGTGGGGGCCGGATCTAGAGGATCCTTTTGATGGCATTCCTCATGATGGGTAGGGTGCCTCCACTGAGCACATGGGACCGAGGCCACGGGGCCCAAATACAGGCACCCGATTCATCCTCCCTAGAGAGAGGGTCCTAGAGTAGGGCCAGTCATCTAGAGCACCCGGGGACCATCTCTGGGCACAAAAACCACATAGCCAGGTGGCACAAGATAGCCATAGTAGCCACATATAGCTACTGACGGAGGCTTTAGCTGAGAGAGATACAACTAGAGCAGAGAGGGATGAGGCCCGAGGCTGGTGTGTGACCACTACAATGGAGCGTGATGAGGCCCAGACCCATATTGTTACACATTACTTTCAGAGTGAGATCAGGCTCGGGCCCAGGCTGGCCCCTAGAGATGACAGAGCAGCATGGCAGAGTTAGATGCGAGAGATGGCCGCACATGGGGGCTCAAATATTGAGCCTCCTACACCAATCCCAGACTTAGGTGTGGATGGTCATTGCTCAGAGGATCATGTATATACATGGTCACAGGGCCTTCTTGCACAGAGGGATCGGGCACATGAGCCGAGGTATAGATATTACCACTGCAGAGAGAGATCGAGAGGCTACCTCCTCGAGATAGGCTGAGGCCGATTTAGGCAGAGTGACAGGTGAGTGTGATGTTTCCCTTCAGGCAGCCCTCACCTCTGGAGATGTTGACTTGATACATGATGCCACGAGGCTTGGTGGTGAGGCTTTATTTTATAGGACTTCCTACTTACTTCAGGTAGTTCCCCCAGTAGAGAGAGTGGTACTCCTCGATAGTCAGAGATGAGCATGACATAGGTCTCGGTCATGGAGATCGAGCCACTCATGAGAGATCGTGAGGCAGCCTATGCCGAGCGATCCGGTGGGCAGGGCCATCTATCAATTTGGTGGCCCACCTAGTGTAGGTCCTTCTCAGGCACCATTGTTTTGTCGACCAGGTGATAGACCTGGGAGCCCGGTGAGGGTGAGAGCTGTGGTTGAGCTCTACATTCTTTTTGTTGTACAGATATGTTTGTATACATGCCTCTTATGAAGGCTGATTTTGATGTATAGCTTTGTATAGCATTATTTTGATGATGCCTCATGATGAAGGCTTGATTCTTTCGATGCATGCCCCTTTTTGATGGCACATTGTATCGATGATGTATTTCTCTTTGAGTATAGATCCGGATAGTTTATACATGTATATGGACATGTTGATGTATCATTTTTGTACGCCTCAGCTGAAGGCATTTTTTGATATAGAGCAATTTTGATACATGCCTCTGATGAAGGCTTTTATTCTGTTATAGATGTATCATTCTTTTTGTATGCCTCAGATGAAGGCTTTTATGATGTATTGTCATGATGTATATCCATTTTTGATAGAGATATACCATACATGTATGATTTGGACATTTGTGACATGACATATGTATATATATGAGATGGACATTGTTTATTTATTTCTCATGGATAGATAGATGTGTTTATGATGTATTCTGATTTGATTTGACATGTATATGTATCATGATCTTGTTGATGTATCACATGTGTTTTTATTTCTAGATGATGTGATCTTGTAGAATATATCAAATGTGTTTTGTTTATGAGATGTGCCATACTTAGTGGATGGGATGATATGATGATAAGGGTGTGGGGGATAGATTTTGATATTTGTGATCCCTCTTGCCCCCATTTGATGATACGATATGTGATGATTAGCTTAGCATTCATGTATGATGTATACTTAGCTTTTCTTGATATATGATGTATAGATGATGTTAGATGTGATGATAATGATGGTAATGTGATGTTGTGATAACAAAACAATGCACATGCAATAAACACAATCAAATGCTAACAAAGAACACAATGAATTAACATAATAATGCACCATGATTCACTAGCATGCAAAAACACACCTCAATATGCACAAGCAAGAATAAATCTAATCTAAGCAAGAAAAGATGAATCCTAACAAAGTATGCCCAAGCAACAAACAACCCAAAAGCAAAAACATAAAACAACTATACAAGCAACAAGCAAAGCAAGAAACAAGACAATGCAAGTAAATGTAAGTAAATGTTTTTGTAAGATTTGTTTTCATGCAACAATTTTCTATTGTTTTTGGTTTTTTGAAACAATTTTCTATTGTTTAGGTTTATGTGAAACAATTTTCTTGTTTAGTTTTTGTGTTTTCTATTGTTTTTGAAAACAATTTTCTATTGTTTTTGTTTTTTGAAACAATTTTCTATTGTTTTGGTTTTGTGAAACAATTTTCTATTGTTTTTTCTATTGTTTTTTTTGTGTTTTTTCTAATGGTTTTCTAGAGTTATGCACAGGTAACCAAGAAAGCATGGATGCCCCCAGCGTTAGATGGGGAATATACAAGGGCAGAAGCCACGCGCTTATGAACAAGAAGGTGAAGTTGTTGAATTGCCCCCGCATAAGATGGGAAATAGTGAAAGACCATACCCCTCACGAGATGAAAAAAAAAAAACAAAAGCCGGATCAAGGCTTGACAGATGGGGCTCACAGGGAATCTCAAGGTAGAACTAGGGCTAGGCCAAGGAAAACTACCCTCCAGATGCAAGATGCTTGTGAACAACGAATCCTCCCAGTGTGAAAACCAGTTTTCACCCAAGGACTTATCCAAAGTGCCACAATTGCATGGTTTTCACTTGTGGATGACCTATTTTCTCTTTTTTTTTTTTCTTTTTGATTTTTTTTTTGTATTTTTGATCATTTTACCATGTTTTTGAGTTTTTTGCTTTTTTGACTTTTCTGCACCATGTTTAAGCATAGAACCACTTAAGATGCATGGCATTCATGGGCTCACGGAGCTCATCACCATTGGGGTGAGCAAGTTTGTATGCCCATGTGTCCATACTTGGCGACTATAACATAGGGTCCCAACCAATGTGGTTCGAACTTCCCTTTCTTTTCTCGTTCCGCTCTTGTGTTGAACTGGTTCTCCTTCATGACTAAATCACCAACCTCAAACTGACGAGGGATGATTCTCTTGTTGTAGTTTCTAGAGACTCTATTTTGATACACTTTCAGGTGATTAAGAGGTGAATGCACCTCTCATCTAGGAGCTCCAATTCAGCCAGTCTTGCTACCTCGATAATCCTCATCCTTATCCAGATAGTCCCTAAGAGAAATTCTCAGGGAAGGAAGTTTGATCTCTAAGGGGATGATAGATTCTATCCCAAACACTAGAGAATATGGTGTCACACCCATAGGAGTGTGAATGGAGGTTTTGTAAGCCCAAAGGGCTGGGTGGATTTGTAAGTGCCAATTACGACCTGTTTTGCTGACCATCTTCTCCATTATCCTCACCAAAGTCTTGTTTGTGGCTTTGGCTTGTCCATTACCTTGAGGGTAATATGGTGTGGACCATTTTAACCTGATTTGGAACCATTGAAAAAGACCTTTTACAATTTTTTCTTAAATGACTTCCCATTATCTATAATGATGGCTGCGGGAATGCCATATCGACAAATGATATGATTCATGATAAATTTAGAAATCTGGCTCTATTACATAGGTTAAAGGGACAACCTCCACCCATTTTGTAAAGTATTCCATAGCCATGATGATGTGTGTATGACCATCAGATGAGGTAGGAGTAAGTTTTCCTATCAAGTCAAGTCCCCACTTAGAGAATGGCCATGGGGTAGTGATAGGTTGCAATGGTTGTGATGGAGCATGGATGAAGTTTCCATACTTTTGGCAAAGTACACATTTCCTGACATAATTGCAACAATCGGTTTCCATGGTAGGCCAATAGTAGCCTACTCTCAACAATTTCTTAGCTAAGACCATTCCATTTGTATGTGCTCCACACACCCCTTCATGTACTTCTTTGATTGCTTGGATTGACTCCATCACATCAGACAACGTAACAGATTCCCATCATAGCCACGATGATAAAGTGTACCTCCTAAAAGGGTGTAATGGGCTATTTGGTGAATCAGGATTTGCTTTTTAGAATGGGAGATATCGGGAGGGAACATGTTGTCCTTGAGATAGGAAAAGATGGGTTCATACCATGGGGAATTGGGACCAACAACATCACAAGCTAGACAAGATTCTAGCATATCATACACGGGCTGGCATAAATTTTCTACAAAGAATGGCATGTCATTATTCCTAGTGGAATACAAAGCATAGAACCCACTTTGCCATGGCATCTATCCGATCTGTTCTGTGCTCTTGGGATTTGTTCAAATGTAATGCACACAAGTACTCCTTTAGAGTTTCTACTAGCTTTTGTAAGGTATGAGCTTGTCATCCTTAACCTTATATTCATCATTAACCTGTTTGATAATTAACTAAGAATCACCTACAACCTTGACATGATGAATATTCCACTTGATAGCTAGCTTCATCCTGCAATAAGTGCCTCATACTCTCGTAATATTGTTTGTGCAAGGGAAGCCCAGGTGAAAATCCTATGGTATAGGATCACCAGAAGGAGTAATAAGGACTACCCCTGCACCTGAACCATGAAAAGTAAAGGACCCATCAAAATGTATCTACCATATGATAAATTCTTCAATGTAGAGCAAGGAGGCATCTGGAAGATCCAGATTCAAAGGTTCGATGTGCCTTGCAAAGGTGCTTCTACTAGCTGGTCAACAAGTACTTGTCCTTTAACCAATTTCTGATGTACAAATTCTATGTCAAACTCACTTAGTAGAATGATCCAATTAGCCATTCTACCTGTGAGGGTGGGTTTAGATAATAAGTACTTGAGTGGGTCAACCTTGGATATTAGCTTGGTTTTGGTATTCAATAGATAATGGTGAAGTTTTTGAAAAGTAAAAACAACAGCCAAGCAAGCTTTTTCAATTTGAGGATAATTGAGCTCATAGGTGATGAGGGTGCGACGAGATAATACACCACTTTTTCCTTATGACCAAGGTCATATTGGGTGAGCAGCACACCAATAGAAATTACGTAGTAGAAATATAGAGCAAGAGTGGTTCTCCAGGAGTTGGAGGCATGAGGACAGGTGGATTAGCCAAGTATTGTTTAAGCAAAGCAAAGGCTTGTTGTTGCTCAGGTCCCCAGATGAAAGTGACATCCTTTTTAAGCAAGTGGGTGAATGAGTGGCACTTATCTGCAAGTTGGGAGATGAAGCGGAATGGCTTGAATTTTCCCCTAAGCTATGCGTAGTTGCTTGATATTCTTAGGTGGAGGCATTTCAGTAATAGCAGACACTTTAGCAGGGTCTACCTCAATACCTCATCTTGATACAATGAAGCCCAATAGTTTTCTTGATAGCACACAAAGACACACTTCTTTGGATTCAGCCTAACCTTGTACTCTCGTAGGTGCTCAAAGATACCACAAAATGACAGGGTGATCCTCTCTTGTTTTAGACTTTCCAGGATGTCATCCACGTAGTCCTCCATGATATCATGAATCATATCATGAAAAATTACTGTCATTTCCCGATAAGTAGCTCCTACATTTTTGAGGCCAAATGGCATCACCTGATAACAGAAGGTGCCCCAAGGAGTCGTGAAAAGCCATTTTGTGCTTGGTCTTCTTCAGCTATCTTGATTTGGTTGTATCCTGAAAATCCATCCATGAGAGATAGCATCTCGTACCTTGCTGTTGAGTCAACAATCATGTCAATATTTGGCAGTGAAAAATCATCTTTAGGGAAAGCCTTATTAATGTCTCTAAAATCCATGTAGATTCGATACTGAAAGGATTTTTTACGGATAGGAACAATGTTTGATATCCATTCAGAATAATCAATAGGCCGGATGAATCCTACCACAAGCAATCTTTCCAACTCTTCTTTAACCAGTAAGGCCACTCTTGGGTGCATCTTTCAGAGTTTCTGTTTGATAGGCTTAGCGTCTATGTGCACAACTAGGTTGTGCATGACCAAAGTTGGATCTAAGCTGGGCATGTCTTTGTAAGACCATGCGAACACATCTATAAACTCTCACAACAGCATAGTGAATGTCTTTTGTTCTCTAGCCAAGAGTGATGCTCCCAATTTTACTATCTTGGGATCTTCTTCTGTACCAATATTCACATCAATGGTTTCTTCGACTAGTAATTTTGATAAGTCCTCCATACACGTAGGATCAGGAGGGAGGTTGAGATCTTCATCCAAGGATGTCTCCACGAGATTTTCATCCTTGGCGTGGTCACTTTGTTTGTCCTTTGATTTTTTATTTGTTTGTCGGCCAGTGCCTCAAAGAGGTTTTCACTGTGTGACTTGGACTTTGATTTTTCGAGGCTTTACGTTGGAACTTTTTCCCTCACTTTTCTTTAAGTTTTGCTGACCACAAAGCTCAGCCTCCTCACCAAAGTAGGCACAGTATCCAAGTCAATAAAGAAACCCTTCTTGTGATCTCCAATGGGAATTGTATCCCTTATGCCCATGAACTCTGTGATAGCTTCATCATTCTCGAATAAATCTAGCGACATGTGACATTGTTGGTCCCATTCAACAAGGGAAGGGTACAACAAGGTCAAGGGTTGGTTCCATGGGGGTTATGGTTAGGACAACGTTGTTCATGAATAGGTTTGTGGAGGCAAGATCCTCATATTGGCTACAATGGGAATCCATGTATCACTATCTAGATAGTCAGAGCTATCCTCACGTTCAGAAAAAGTAGCATCTTGATCATTGGGGTGTGCTCCATAAGGGTGAATCCCAATGCCATATCTTTCTATTTTGAAATGTGGAAGAGGCACCGGTTCTCTCTATCCTTGTTCATTTCTTCCACATCCTAGGCCCTTGTAGCCCATGGAGTACATCATTTTACTAGATTTCTCATATTCAGGGGTTTGATAACAGGATGGTTGAGTATCCTCTGGGACCCAAGTTGTAGGTGGATCAAGTAATTTTTCCTCAGCTAACAAGCCTCTAAGAATGACCCAATAGTGTGTTCATTTCTAGGTCTTCTAAAGATAGTTGGGTTGACCTCTAGTCTTGGGTGATAATGAGAGGTCTAAACCAAGAGCGCTTGTTGTACATTGTATTCTCCATAACCATATTCAAGGATTTTCATCTCCCATGAATCAAAAGGAGATGTTGATGTAGACACCCCATGGGCACAAGAACTGAGAGAATCTGAATCTATCCGAGATTCCATGGCCTCAGATTGGAGAGGGACAACTATATCGGTGGAGGGACATGCATATGTGCCCTTTCGTGCAAAACTATTGAGAGCTCTACAGTGAGCGAAGGGCTCTGAATCTCCTTGTATTGTAATGGTGTGTCCCTCATGCTTCAATTTAATGCATTGATGAAATGTCGATGGCACGGCTGCATGGCATGAATCCATGGTCGGCCTAGAAGCATATTATACGGAAGTTCCAAGTCTAGGACATGAAACTTTGTCTGATGGAAAGTGGGACCCACCTCCATGGGCAACGTGATTGTGCCCGCTGACTCCCTTTCCACGTTGTCGTATGTGGTGATAGTGATGATATTGGACTCAAGATCTGCCTCAGTATGTCCTAGTTATTTAACCAACTTGAGTGTACAAATGTTCAACCCGATCCCGTTATCCACAAGCACCGTTTGATCTTCCTGCGGGTGACAACTACCTCAATATATAAAGGAAGATTATGTGTTGGATTCTCAGTAGGGATCTCCCTATGGTTGAAGGAAATATGTTCATTTGGTATGATGTTTGCCACTGTGGCTTGAAGGTGTGTAGGATCGACCTCTAATGGCACTCCCGACCCTGAAGAGTTTGGTATAGAATGTCTTTGTGTACATTGGATATCTTAAGAAGATCTAAGATCAAATCTTAGCAGACGTCTTCTCAAGTTGTTCTAAAGGTTATATTTACCAGTTT
This sequence comes from Taxus wallichiana var. yunnanensis, assembly GCA_018340775.1. Classification (NCBI taxonomy): domain Eukaryota; kingdom Viridiplantae; phylum Streptophyta; class Pinopsida; order Cupressales; family Taxaceae; genus Taxus; species Taxus wallichiana. Next base: position 204,801,994 of record CM031234.1, read on the forward strand.
GTGGGGTTGATGGAGAAGGTTCTAGAATCACGAGGCGGGCACACCTTGTTACTGTGGCGCAATCCTTTCCCTTGATTCGGATGGTGTTGACATGGTCAATAGGAGAGTGAATACATCCAATAAGTGAATCATAATGATTGTTGTCTTTTTTGGTGTACAAGTAATTCACTACTTTATAACCTTGGGATGACTCTCCCGATCGGCTTTGACTTTTTGATTTATCATGATTGGGGAATGGCTCTTTATATATCCCCATTTTCTCGTTAGGTGTCTACATGTTTTTCTTGGGTTGTCCACCTCTATCTCCCCATTGTCAATGAGGTCTTGAATATAATGATGGAGTCACAGACATTTTTTTGTCTTATGCCCCTTGACATGATGCATTTCACAATATTCATGCTCCTTGTACCATGAAGGTTTTGGAGCATTGTCATCAAATGGTTGTGTCGTAGGATATGTCATCATGTGGGCCACATCCAATTGTTTTAGTATAACTGAAAAAGGTTCATTAAGAGAGGTGAACATTCTTCACTTTGGTGGTGGTTGAATTGGTCCTTTGGTCAGTTTAAAAGGTTGACCGGTTTGGACCATTTGTACACGTTTGGAATCAGTGATCCCATCTCCCACCACATTTTTGTTTTTTAAAACCTTCGACTTTTCGTGGGTTTAGAATTTTGATTATCTCTAGATTGGGTTTTGAGGGTGCCTTTGGCAATGAGAGCTTTCTCTATCTAAACCCCTTTTTTCGATGACCTCCTCAAAAGTGTGAACACAATGCATTTGGAGGTGGAAAGCTATATCCGGTTTAGGTTGGGAACAAAAATACTAACCAACTATTTTTTAAGGAAAGCGCAAGGGAAGTGACTAGCTATCCCTCTCCACCATTGGAGGAAGTTGGCGAAAGTCTCATTAGGGTGTTGTTTGGCACCACATAAATCTGCCATGGTGACATCACTCTCTATGTTGTATGAGAAATGACGCATGAACCTTTTACGCCAATTCTGGCCAGGTGAAAATTGATCCTCGTGGTAAGCGTGTAAACCATTCCAGGGCTTGACCTCCGAGACTCTTGGGAAAAGTTTGATGAGATAATTGTCACTATAAGACACCTCTTGACATGCCATATAGAAATATTTGACATGATCCCATGGATCTCCCTTCCCTTTATATTTGTCAAATTTTGGCATATCAAATTTCTTAGGAAAGGGTTGAAGGGTCATAGTCTTGTCAAAAGGATAGGGGCATAATTCTTCATATTGATACTTTCTAATGCTCCCTATATTGCTCTCTTGTAGGCTCGTGAGTGTCACTTTCATAGATTGTACCTCTTGTGTGAGAAATTGTTCTCTAGTGGGAGAAGCGGGGATATATACGTGATGATACCCTGTATCTTCTTCTCCTTGGTTTTCTCTATGGAGTTCATTGATCTTAACCTTAGGCTTGACTTTTGAACATTTTTTTTGCTTCCTTCTGTACATGGGAGGTTAGCAAAGCTAATTGTTGGCTTAGGTTACTAATCTGTTGTTGAATTGTGGTTTCTTCTTCTAAAGGTTCTTCCTCCTCGTATTGTGGAGGTTCTTCACCATCTCATGTTCTATCTTGTTTCTACGTGGCACTTTGATAAAGGGTATTCTATGCCCCACCACTTTATCATTCCCTATGTTAGAGGTAGAAGCATGTCCATGCATCAAAATATCCTCCATATTGATAAGGGGTCATTCTTCCTCAGTAGCGTTATTCGCAGGTGGGATTGTTTCATTTTTAGTGGGCAATTTGGCCCCTAATTCTATGACCCATGCTAGCACTCTATCTTTATTTCTGAAAAGAAACTCATCTAATAAAGTAGGGTCAAAATCAAATTCTGTGTGTGGGATTCTAATTCATTTCCACTATGATCGACCATATCTTCTATCTCTTTTTCCGTAGAAAAACAGAGGTCCTAGATCATGTCCAATGAAGGGGTTTGACCCTTGTCTATTAGAGGCTTCCCAAGCTTGCACTTGTTGTTCCTCGTATGTCTGTTTCTTGAGTCCTAATCATGTTTTAGGAGCCATGTTTTTGTGATAGTTTCACTAGGGTAAGTTGTAAATGTGTTCAAAACTTTGTGACCACACCTAAGTGAAATGCAAGATGTATTGTCAAGAATATGAATGAATTAACAATGTGAGAATACCAATGTGATAGAGTGATAAATCACTAGTGACACAAATGTTTGGTATCTAAACCTATCAAATGAAGTACCTCCTAGACTACGTTTCAAAAAGTAGTTTCACGTCATGCAAGATAATTAACAAGATGTTCTTACTTATGCTAAGTTCACGAAAATGAACAAAACGTAAGTAAATACAAAAAGTCAATGTGACCTCCTAACAAGATATACTAGGAGCAAGCTCAAACTTGATTAAGACCTATATCTCAAAAAGTGCCAATTACAATTCATGAATGACACAACAATATCACCAAGATATGTTAACCAAACTTTGTGAGAAAGTAAGGTATTGATATCAAGGTGTTATTGATATAACACACACAAATGGTAACACCCAACACTCTTCAAAATCAAGGTAATAATAGAATCAAACTAAAAAGCTCAAAGTATAGCTAGGAATAGTTAAAAATGTGTGCAACGTAACCTTACAATATAGATATTTATGTCGAGTTTACAAGAAACAAGACGTAAATATCAAAATTGTAGTGATACGATACAAACAAGCTAACCCTTCTAAGGAAGTTCAAGATGATGAACCATGCCTAACTACAATGATGATCTTGACATGGGTATCAAGATCACAATGGTCACCAATGATATGAATACATCTCCATGCACTTTAGATGTTTAACTTACCCAGCCGCAAACATGGATGGGCGTAAATGGACAAAAAAGTGGCAAAAACAATCGATTGGTAACACAAAGGTAGTCACTCTCCTTCTGATCAACAAAGTGTCAAAAGAATGTGAAGGAAGTAAATCAAAAAAAGGGATGAAAAATGTTGGCTTCACTTTGGCAGAGTTTCACCTCACCCTAAGGCAAGTAAAAACTAAGCGAAAGTAACGCGTCACACATTTTGCAAAAAAATATGGTTCACAACTCAACACTATTTTAGAATGGTCAAAGTGGGCTCCTGGCCAAAGTATATTTTCCTAGGTGGTTCTCTCATCCTAGGTGTTACAAAATTTATCCACGAGTGGGATGATTTACCCAAATAGTCCCGACTATCTTGGGAGTATCTCGACTTTTCCCCCTTCAAGCACAGTGGGCATTAAATGCATCCATCGTGTACTTAAAAGGGTCGCATAGGGACAACTTGTAACTCTATCTCACAAAGGAATCACTAGTCAGATAGGTAGTGCGGAGCACTTCCCATTTCATCCACAAGGTTCCCTCTTGCATGGACTACTTTGGGGTTCCTGGAACCACCCCCATTGTTGTAGCTTAAGGCGTTATGCCAAAGGGGTTATGTTCCAGTTGAGCGGAGAGGGACGTACCCTTTTCGAAACCTCTGCAATATAGTGTTTTGAATATGTTGTTCATTTTATCTTTTTAATTAGGTGTGGTTTTCTCGAACACCATTTGGAAACCTATATAACAATTGTATTAGTAGTTTTTTGACTTTTGTTTTGATTCCTCCGTTCTTTGACAAGCGATGGCATTTTGGTCCTGTATGATGATTTTTAGTAGTTTTCCATCAAAAGAGAAGGCACCATTTCTGATTCTCTAGATCATCCAAGGATGCAAGAGAAGAGCATACGTGATGTCTTCAAAATCCAAAAAGATATCAAATGGAAAAACACTTTAATTCAACTATGCCAAGTTAACCAATTCCAACTCAAATATTCCTAACAACCTCAAAGCATCAAAAGGACTTAAGAATCATTTCTGATTCCCAAGATCACCCCAAGGGATGAGGGAAGAGCATACGTGATCTTATTCCTATAAGTAAACAATGTAAAAATCCATCTAATCAAGTACAAACATGTAAAAACAAGCCTCTGCAAAGACAAGTATATGATTAGATAAAACCTGCAAGAATGTTAGAACCTCAACACATTAATTTCAAAAATACAAAAGGACACCTGCGCCCCTTTTTTAGCATCTACATGGGTTAGGGCGTATGCACCACTCTGTGTTTTTCGAATTACAGTGCACTGCCACCACCCAGAGAGGTGTGTGCCACAAAAATAATGTATGCGCTACTCTGCGTGTTTTTTTGCTTACCATGCACCTACACCACGCCACTGCCACAGAGAGAGCGTGTGTGCCCACAAAATAATGTATGCGCCACCTTTGAGAAAAGTAGATAGGAAATCGGACGAACTTGCACTGCACCACTTTGGAAAAATGTGTGCACCACCGGAAAAGCATGTGTGCTACTACTTTGGGAAAATGTGTGTGCCACCACTTTATAAAATAGTCCCAGATTCTGATAGAATGTCCACATCACCAAAAATGTGTCTGCGCCACTAAAACAACGTGTGCACTCTAGTTAGGGTGTACACACTGATCGATCGAGGGTTTTAAAATGTAGTGAAGGTACAATATGAAATGAATCTGCACCTAGGTTAGTGCATCTGCGCGCTGGTTAGGGTGTGTGTGTAGGGGGGTTAGCGCGCGCATGTGCTAGGGGTCGATAAATAGAGAACCAAGTTTTGACAGTGTGCTTGTGCCACTAGAGAGGCGTGTGCACCAAAAAACATGCTGCGCTCCTAAAAATGTGCCTGCGCCACACCTACAACCAAAATATGGCAAAAAAACAAGAAAACTCACAATATCTCAAATTTTGACAAGTTAGTTTAAGAATGGCAATAACCCATTAAAATGATGGCTATGAACAAGAAGTTACACATATCAAATTAGCAAAAATTCCAAGAAAATGGACATTAATTACTACATGTGCATATCAAAAGTTAGCCAAAACAATGAAACTTAAACTAAAATGCCATGGGACTAAGTGTCCCACTGGGCGTGCCAAATGTGTGCATGTGTTGTTTTTAAACTAATGCTAAATGTGAGTAAAAGACTAACACCTAAATAGTCTTAATTAGCAAGAATCAAACAACATATTAAGCACCATCATGATAAGAATTGAACAAGGGTTAGATGCTAAACATTCATTAATACAAAACTTTGAACCTAACAATGTTTAAACATCTAAAAATCCTCTATTCTCTAACAACATATAAATGAAGGAACCTAGGTAGGCTCCATGGCTATCAAAAATGGTTGTCCTTAATGTTCCAAGAACCTAGGAATGAGGGCTTGTCAAAGTTGGGCTACAAGACCCTTTTGACACCTCCCATATGACCTAAGCACTTAGGAAAGAGGCTTAACTCTTCAAGATGATGAACTCTCAAGAAAACAAAAGGCAAGCTCTTAGTCTATTTTGCTATATGCTTTGCATTTGCTTTCTCAAGAAGTTTAGGTGTAGGTATAAAGGTAGAAGGAGGGCTCCTTATATAGCCCAATGGATAAAGGAAACACTTCATCCCTTTGCATGTGGGATAAAGGTAAAACATGATTAGGAATGGATAAGGTTGCTTTATAAAAGGTAACCTTACTTTAGAAGGGTTTAATTTATGCTTAGCAAGTCATGGGAGTTGGGGGTGTTTTAATTAATCAAAGGTGATTAACTAATAGGTAGATGTAAGCTTATAGAAGCTAATTAGAGGAATATTAGTACAATTTAGGCTATTAGAAGGGATTAAATCAATTAAATATTGATTTATTGGTTAAATGGAAGGGAAAGCTAATTAATTAATAATAATTAATTAGTCTAGGTAGAAGGGGTGATTAATTAACGGAAGGTCATTAATTAGGTTGTTAGTTGGATAGGTGACTTAATCAATTAGCGTATTGTAATTAATTAACGAAAATAAGAGGGAATATGAGTGCTTTTGACGATGAGTAAGGCTTCATTAAAAGACAATTACCCTTTGCCAAACATGGATAACCTTTTGCAAAAGGTAATAGGGTTATAAATGCTTTCAACATTGGATGGTTTCTCTAGTTACAATCAAGTGGTGGTTAAAGAAAATGAGCAATACAAGACTACTTTCACCACTCCATGGGGAACCTATGTCTATTTCTGCATTCCACTTGTTCTAATAAATGTAGGACCTACTTTCCAAATATTAATGGATATTGCATTTTCCAGATTCATTAATGAGTTTATTATGGTTTATCAAGATGATATCACAATCTTCTCCAAGAAGAGAGATGATCACTTAGAGCACATTGAAAAAATATTGGTTAGGTGTAGAGAATTTGGTGTCTCATTGAAACTTAGGAAATGCCATTTTAGTGTGTAAAAGGAAATTGTTTTGGGAACATTATATCTCAAGAAGGAGTCATGATTGACACTCATAGGGTGGAGGCAATTGATAAAGTACCCATTCCCCAATCCAAGAAAGGTATACAATATTTCTTTCGATAAATTAATTTTGTAAGAAGGTTAATATCTAATTTTGTTGAGACCACTATACCTATCACAAGTATGTTGAAGAAAGATCATATTATCAAATGGGGAGATGAGGTAGTGCATGCATTTAAAGGAGTGAAAGATGCATTGAATATGACACCTGTGTTAGCTAGTCCATATTACAAGGAGTTTTATATTTTCCCCTTTGTATATGATATTACTATTGCCTCAATTTTATTGAAAAATGACGATGAAGGCCATGAGAAACCAATTGCATTCTTCAATAAGGCCTTACAAGGATATGAATTGAAGTACACAATCATGGAAAAATAGGATTTTGTTTTAGTAAAGGCCACTAAAATTTTTAGACCTTACATCTTGAGCTCAAGGGTTGTTGCTTATGTGCCACACACCATGGTCAAAGACATTATAACATAAATGGAAGCTTCAAGCAAGAGGTGTAGATGGGTTAAAAAAATCCAAGAATATGAAATGGACATTCAAACCACCAAGTTGGTAAGAGGCCTTGGTTTGGCAAGATTAATGGCAGAAAAAAATCTGCAAGTTATTGAAGTGAACAATGTTTTTGTTGATCTAGGTGATCCCCATGAAAAGGTATGTGATTCTAGTTGGTATAGGGACATTGTGTATACTTGAAGTATTTAAATTTTCCTTTTGGCATAGACAATAGTCAAAGAAGGACATTGAATTTGATGTCCCAAAAATACATCTTGATTGACTTTGGTTTAGCTTGGAGGAATCCGAAGGGTCTTGTTAAGATGTATAACTAAAGATGAAGCTCCTAGGCTAATTAATTAGTTTCATGGAGGAGTTTGTGGTGGCCATTATGTTGATAAAATAACCACTCATAAGATTTTGAGGGTAGATTATTAGTGACCATATTTTTTTAAGGATGTTTCGCAAACTGTGAGGAGGTGTGAAGGTTGCCAAAATTTCTCAGGTAAGGCTCAAAGCTTCAGAATCCCTGCCATTGCAACCCATCTCAATAGAATATCCTTTTAGATAATGGGGATGGATTTTATTAGTGAAATAAAAAAGGCATCCAATGCATGCAATAAGTGGATCTTGGTTGTTACAGATTACTTCACCAAGTGGGTTGAAGCAATCCCCACTAAGAAGGCTACTCACAAAATGGTCATAGACTTAATTATTAACAACATCAACTGTAGGTTTGGTGTCCCAACCAAGTTAGTTGTTGATAATGCCATGAGTTTTAGAGATAAATCTATTGTCATAATGTGCAAAGAATATGGGATAAACCTAACTTATGCCTCTAATTATAACCCCAAGGAAATGGGCAAGTTGAATCAAGCAATAAGAACTTGCTCAAGATACTTAAGAGAACCTTGAGGTTAATAAGAAGAAATGGGGTGAAAAATTGAAATTTTTAGTATGGGCTGATAGAATCACACCCAAAAGGTCAATTGGAAAGAGCCCATTTGAGATAGTATATGACACCCAAGCAGTTCTTCCTCTTCATTTAAATTTATTAGTGTATCAATTCATGCAGTAGCTTGGAGAGGAAGAAGGAATTGATCCTTATACAACAAGGATCAACTAGATTGTTGAAATTGATGAGATTAGGAGAGAATATCACCAAAGACACATAAATTTCAAGGAAAAATTGAAAAATATATTTGACAAGAAGGTCTCTCCAAGAAATTTCCAAACTGGAGACTTGGTGCTATTATAGGAAAACATACATGAGGATAAGAGAAAACATAGAAAGTTTGAAGCTCTTTAAATGGGCACTTACTCCATAGATGTTAGGATTGGGGAACATACCTTTTTATTGAGAGATTTGAATGGTGAAATACTTGAGTTTCCTATCAATGGTAGGCATCTCAAATAGTTGTTAGATTAGGTGTATCTTGAATCATTTCCCTTGTATAATGTATAGTCTTTCCTCTATTTTTTTTTGTTCTCTTGTTTGTTTTGTGATTCATTTATCCCTTGTTTTTTATCCTTGGTAGGTGTTTATAATTCATGTGAGCTGATATTGTAAAAAACTAAGTGCTTACATATTTGATTCCATTTTCCAATAGATAGGCAGGTGGTCTACGTCCATGATTTTTCTGTGGTCTTTTGGATACTCGCTAGGAGTGTCCATCCTCAAGCTAGAGCCAATTTTGGTTCCCATTTTTATCCCATTGTATATTAGCACCATCTTTACAAGACCCTTCAAAACATATTGACATGATTTTGCATGTCCCCCATTTTTTCTTGTTGTTCCATGAGTTACTTTGTGGTTCCTTGATCCTTAAAGTTATATTTGTATCGTGTTATGACCATGTAGTGTGGATTTGCACTTAAATCTCAAATTTATTTTGGTTTTGATGATTTCCAAAAGGTATGGGGTTCCATGGATTTGAAAATGTCACTCCCCATATTGAGGAGAATGTAGTCTTCGGTGGATTTTGAAGTAAAGCAAAGAAGCCAAAAAGTCGAGATTGGCATTCCGCAGTTGAAGTAAATTCAATGCTTAGAGCTGCAAGTTTAGTGGTGTCAAAAGAAATTTTTAAACCTTAACATTTTTTGTTAAAAAAATTGAATCAAGACACCATTTGAAGGGCTTAGTGTTGCAAAAAGATGAATCAAGTTGCAATGTTTCCAAACTAGCAAAGGAAAGTCATGAAAGAAAGAAGTAAAAACTCAATGTTTTGTGGACTTGGTGACTATGATATTCAATGGAAACAATTGTTTCCATGAGGCAAAGGATGTGATCCACTCGGAAGAGGCCATGAAGCTAGAAGAAGTTAGAGTACAACCAAGTGTGGATGTCATGGGACATGGAACTTGGTGTTATGCAGTGTCTCTCTAGATTTGGTATTCCATGGAGTTGCGAAAAGGCCACAAAACAAAAAAGTGTGGTCAAGGGGAGAGGATACTTATAACAAAGGAGTCAAACCTTCATAGCATCAATAAAGGGCATGAGCATTTGTGATATAATGTTAGTAAGTGTGAGAGAGTATCAAACAACTAATAATGGATAATTTATGAGCTCACAGATAATGAAATTTGTTGTTCCATGAACATCTAATACTTAGTGCTCCACTAGGTTGATGACGGCGTGGAGTAAATGAAAGGGCCACACATCAAAGGCAAAATGAAAGTAACAAAGAGAACACCACAGTTCAAAGGAAGATCCCACATAATGAACAAAAGTCATGATAGACCTAAAAGAAACAAACCAAAGACACGTCCCGAAATGCACACTCAAAAAAGTCATGAAGTAAAGGAATATTATCTTGGAATCCACACAACAAGGAAATTTTGTGCGGAATGGTCGGATTGCATTGTTTCCATAAATTTCAAAGTAGGCATCCATTTCACCTCAAATTATGTGAATTAGGAACATCTTGTTGAAGGCTTCCAAAGAGATCAATTTACAGGAAGTGGTGAAGTAATTCATGATATTTTGATGGTGGAATTTTTAGTCATTGATTACACGTCACTTTCGGAATCAAAATGGTTAGAGACACTTTATTTTGATCCTATTTCACCCATAGATGTTTTTAGAAGAATAATATGCCTCTCTACCCCCACCAAATTAAGAATAGATGATCATAGCATCAATAATTAGACACTTAGCAATTCGAGGTCCATTCATCTTCCTGATTATATGGTTCTCCATTGGTTTTCTCCTTAAGCACACGATCACCAATATACATACTTGTAGCCTTGATTGGCATCTATGGAATATTATTTTAGGTTTGAGGTATTATTGTATAAAAAGTAAAGGATTCACTTCACTCAAGAGGATTTTTTTAGCGATTTTTTGTAGGGAAGACACAAGATTTCTCTACTGGGGTTGTTTTCTAGAAAGGATCGGTTATTGCTGATTTTATTCGGGGTTCATGCTAAGGTGCTTGAGGTTGTATAGCCTTTAGTAGGCTTTGAGATTCATTTTGACATGTTTCCCTTGTCTCCTTTGCAAATGAATACACAAGACCATTCTTCCATGTACATGTTTGATGTATCTTGTTATAATCAGGTCTGAAATAAATAAATATTAACCTTCCTTCATAGTTACGTATCTTATTATCTCAAATACCTACAGGGGACATTCCATAATTGATTTTTGACCGGGTATTGAGTGAAGGGTGTTTTTAGTGTTATTTAGCAACATTTTACTCAATTGTAAATTCCTCTCTATAATGACTTTGAATGAAAATTTGTTATCTTAGGGCGTCCTTTGATTTTAGGGATTTGATATGGTGAGTATAAGGAACTTTATTCTTAGGTGTTTGTGCTAAAGTTTCAGGGGTTATTCTACATTGTTTTCCTTGCTTGAGTGTCTATGAAGGTGAAAAATATTTCAGTGTTCTTCGGTTTTGGGTTTGAATACACCATGAATTATCAAGATGAGATGGTTAATACAACTCCTTCATCCTATTAGTCTCCCATTCCCCCATTTTCATTCATCCTCACCTTCATTTTATACTACCCTTTTGTCCCACCACTCTATAGATTTCATCACTATTACACATCCAACATGATGTCTTATAAAAATCACATCGACCTTGCATATTTAGATTATATTTGCTTCGATCTTTAAGCTCAACATCTCAAGTATCATTTCACTCTAGGTTGTCATAATATTCCTTTAAAATGATGTTTGTGATCACATTAATTTTGTCTCTAGTGTCTTGTTTATGATGTATCAAGTGTTTACAATGCTTGTGTGATCATTCTTTCAAATGAGCATTTCATTTTATGGTTGCATTTGATCTCATATTGAGGCTCAATCAAGTTTGAGGGGTTTGAAATATAATATCTCCATCTCCCTTTCAAGTTACCCCTTAGGTCATCTCACCTTGGTTTAGGAAGAGCCATAAAGTAGCAGGTGAACAACCACACCTTTAATAAAGTGCCTCCCTATCATTCCTACAAGGCTTGATCATGAAAATAAGATAGATCCATCCCTAACTACAAAAACAAATCAACAGTTTTATCTTCCTCCTTTACTTACTCCTCATGAAACTCTTGATTCAAGTATTGTTTTAGGGGAGTTATATTGGGTACCAAAAAGGTCCATGCTAATGTTTTCGTTGACTCATGTTTACATAATTTGACAGTTGTAAGTATCACGGTGGGACTAAAATTTTGAGGAATTATGAACTTAAAGTTGTTTATGGATAGTAAAATGTGTAATCTCAATGAAATAAGGAATGTATTTTATATGACAAATTTGTTAGAAGCACAATGGACTGAGAGGGGGTGAATCAGTCCTACAAAACTTTTACTTCATTTCCATTACATACATTCATCATTCAAACCATTCATTCAACATCCATAAACCATGTGAGCTTATTAAGTGTGTATCAACAATTTATAAGTGCATGAAACAAGAGAGAGAACAAAAACATAAAATATAAGTGGGAAACCCTCAAGGGAAATAAAACCCACTGAAACCTCTACTAATATTACTCATAACAAAGGACTTGCAAGAATATTACACATCAAGCAAGATTTGTTTAGTGAGACACCAATCCCACAAGGAGCACCCACCCCTAATTTAGTAGGGCACCCACCCTATAAGGAGGCTACAACCCCTAGATGAATAATCACCCACATAGCCACATGAAATGGTTGATCAAAAATGATATGTTGCTATAACAACTGATGGCGATCACAAATTCAGCTCCATACTCTTCAAAACCCTCTTCAAACACACTCTCTCTCTTAACTCGCTCAAATCTGGTCCTTCTCTTGATGATTAGATCTAATGACCTTGAATATCTAATCCTAAAACTTTATCATCCTTTCAAACCTCTTTTCATCTCTGTCCTTGACCCTCTATGCTCTCCTTCAACCTTCTCTAGCTTGCTCACATCCTCCTTTTTTTAACTGGTCATAATGAGCTAATATAACATGCTTTTATAGTTGACTCTAGGTCAGCCATGACCATATAGGTCAGTTATACATAAAAGAAAACATATCAATAACATCATATAAATGACTCCAAAGACCCATATAGGTCAAGGCTAGGGTCACACCAACAAGGATTATCACCAAGACACTCAAGTAGGCTAAAACAAGCTCTCCAAGCTCCAATGAATGGACTATGATATTCAAGATCAAAATCCAGCTATTTCAAGACACCAATAGCTCCATACAAGTCAAGGAAAACCTATCGGAACCATCAAGTAGCTCAGGAACCTATGAAACTTCAATCATCACCATGAAGCACACCAAGAAGCAAACATGCACAACTAGGTCTTCATATAAAACATTTAGTCCCGAAAAACAAGAAACTTCATATAAAAAAATCTTCATCATGGATCAAGTAGTATACCATTGAAATATATACAATTATAATTTCTAGAACAACTCACTTCATTCATCAAAACATAGCACAAGGCCTCCAATCAACTCAATCTCTAAAAAAGGTCCAAACTGCCAAAATGGAATCAAGAACCAATCTTGAGGAATCTGACTCCAAACACCTCTAAGGCCACTTCCGATCTCAAATAAAGAATAGAAAACAACAAGGGAAACCTAAAACACATCTCCAAGTATTCATAAGCATAGCTCATGTGGAGAAAATTGATCCAACACACCTGTTTGAGTCACTTATCTTGACAAGCATAATAAAACCAATTAGGCCATTAAGGGTTATGCAAGAAACCACCTCTCCATATAAAATAAAGCACTTAAAAACATCATGTTATTCCTCTTTCAACTATCCATGACCATCAAGATCTGCAACAACAAGCATTTCTATCAAACACACCTCAAACCTCCATGACTAGGTTTTATCCCTTAAGGTCAAAATCGGTAGGGTGACTTGGAGGACATGTATCTTAAAATTTCTCCATTGTACCTCTCAAAAAATTTCATGATCATTTATCACATCTCCCAAGGATTCTGTAACAATTCACTTTTCACCCGAAGCTTCCATCTCAGCCTAAAACTACAAATCTCCATAAAACAAGGTTTTTCTCTCACTTCTTGAAATAGTTGGAAAATGAAATCACCAAAAAATGACCACAAAGGAATTCTCTTCAATCCCAAATAATCATATTATCATTTACATGTCATTTGGAGAATACACCATACATTTTTCTTCAATATCTTTAAAGGAAGGGTTTAACTAGGGTTTTAAACCACCTTAGCTTGTTTCATAAATGTTTGATGACCAAATCAATCCATTATTTTTGCAAAAAAATCTTAGCTCAATTTAAAATTATTCCTGAAATCCTCAAGCTCCCATTCAGAACCCACATGTGTGGGTGAGCAAAACACCTTCACATATCAAGCTGATTTTACCTTAAGAGCTCAGCTTTGCCAAAAATCTATTTTCTTGCTCTTCCTTCACAACCTTGACCCGAAATTTGACATGAAGTAACATGAGAACATTCTCTAGCTATCTCAAGCACCTTCCATGCTCAAATGAATCTCAATATCACTATCCCAAGTACCTTCCATGCTTACATTCATCTCAATATCTCCAGACACTAAGACTTTCCTTGCCTTTCTAGCCTTGTTCTTAAGAAACTTGCTTCAAAGGGCCTTGAAACATCATCAAACCTCTAAAGAAAGATCTAAAACTCCTTCAAAACATCATATGTAGTGGGAAAACACATTTTCCATGCTTGTATATGACTTCCTACTCCATATCTCATGTCACCATGCCAAACCACATGCACTAGGTCTAGGAATAGGCCTAGAATGACCTGAATCAATCACAACTTCTCATGAAATGACCATGAAGAAAAATTGTAGACATTTGGAAACCTCTCACACATCTCATGGAACATGTTTAACCATGTGATGACCTTTAACCAAATTTGGAGCTCACCTACATCACCTAGTTTTCTTGACCATACACCAAGACACCATGACAAGACAACATGATTTGACACTACCAATCAACCTTTAAGCTTGACCTTGATTAACACCTCATGGAGACTGATATGAAACCTAGAGTCCCTTTGGCATCAATTAACTTTTACATCAATGAAAAACACCACAAGACATAATGGCCAACAATCTCCTCCTTTTCATTGATGGAAACCACCTTTAGAAACATTGATTGTAACCACAAGACCAAACACCTAAAAGCCTCCATTTTTCATGTTTCTAAGCCTACTATCCTCCCTTGACATATATGACAAAGGAACTATGACAACTCAACATGAAAACAATGATAATACACAATGGAAATAATGTATAGACTCAAACTTACTTGTCTACTTTATTCCTTAGAATGCACTTTGTTTTCTTGACTTTAATACCTATTGAGAACCATGAACCTAGTCTTAAATTCATCTATACAGATCCTCTAAGAGTATATCATACATAAATCCTTCTAACTATCACCCATATCTCTCTCCCTCGGATGATATAGCATTGGGACCTTTAAAACTTATGACTGTGCACATTCCTGATTGATTGAACTCATCTCTTTACACAACAACACCTTAATAATAACATAAACACAAAGTACAACATCTTTTAGGACACCTTGACACTCCATGATAGTAGCAAATATTCATTTTTCATGCTTGGAAATTCCTGAAACCCAACTTAGTATAAGATAACCATAAACAAGCTTGGATCTTTCTCTATAGTAAATGATAATAGCTTTAGGACCAAGAGCCATAAATCACTCCTTCAGACCAAGTGAGCCAAGTTTGTTATTACAATAAGATCAAACACAACATATGAAACATCTTATAAGTACTCCCCTTGACATCATACCATCATAATCTCACTTTCTAAGCAATCATAAGGTAACATACCTTGAAAGCAGGAGGCCATACTGTAAGGACCTTTATTAATTCCATGTAGACCAAGCAAAATTTCATAATATAATATCTGTCTTTTTCTTTGAAATATCAATGTACCTGTAATCAATAAAAACTCTACCTATAATACCGTGTTACATACCCGAATGAGGTCCAAAATAATATTCCAAGTATTTTAGGCCATGTCATGTCTCTCGGATCATATGAAGTCATCATTACACCTACAACTCAATAAACATCTTGCCTTGCATTCTAGGTACAATTGATACCAAAACTTGTCTCTACAAAGTAGTATACCACTATTGAGATTATAACACTTATGAAATGCATGTTCTTTTGTATAATCTTGATTATAACCTTCGTTTATTCAAGATACCATTAACAAATCTTTTTGATGCACTTACAATCATGAAAACATATGAGGGTATTTAAAATCTTCACACTTCCTAGAATTAGAACAAAGACCTTAAACTCATCGCTTATGGCAATAATTTCCCCCTATGATAATGCACTTACAAACCTTGGATTTAACCTCAAGACACTTCACACTAGATGGATGATACATGATAATCATATTTCTGTTTAAACAAACACAAGATCTAGACTAAGTAAAAACATTCATAGATGATGTCATACCCGATCAATCACGAGATTTGACCCCCTAAGAACATGCTCTTAGCATTATTGGACATAACACAAAATCTTTGATTAAGTAACAAGTTCAAGTACAACACCAACTGATCATACTTGCTTAGAATATGGTTCTTCAACATATCAAAGATCTTCCCACTTTATACTTACTACTTCAACACTTGGCTCATAACTCGAATCTTTGACAATACTCGGACCAACATTTCTTAAACAAAAAACCTACAATTTTTCAAATCTTGGTCTTGCTATCCTTGGAATAAAAAACACCTCAAAGATCAGTTTGAAACCTTAGAGTACTCGATTATGCTTCACTTTCTCCTTCACAGAGCTTTTACATTCTTCTTAGCACCTTTTAACAAACACTATACGCATATGCTACTAAAGACTCAGAATATACCTTAGCTTTCTAATGTACTTGAAAAGTCTCCATAGTCCTCCATCAAGAATAAAAACCTTCACACTAGAACTATATACCTTACAAACCTCCTTGACATGACCCACATTCAAAAAACTTACACTAAGTCAACTCAAATCAGCAACAATCCTTAAGATTTAACAACTTGCATTTCTCGGAGTCACACTTGATGTTCTTTCTTACACATGTTTATTGTCACAAAAACAATTCTTGTTACCTTGTTCATGGCTTAGAATACCTCAAACACAGACCCATATTAAAGAATGATATAGAACAACCATACCTTTTCCTTTTTAGAGAAAACTCAGACCATTTCATTTCATGTTTCTCAAAATTGTTAACTTTATATATATACAAATCTGCCTTGGGATATCTTAACAGTCTACCTAGAAATTCATAAAGCCAATGATGTAATACCTCTTCTAATACAACTCTCCTTCAAAATGAATTCTCTGATAGAGAAATTTTTCCTGGAGCACAAACAACAAAATATAGCACATATTCTCATACCTTCTAGGCTTCAGAATTTTGATGCCATCTTCAACTTGATAGATTTCTCAATCTTTCACCCAAAAACACTATCAATCTTCACAGAGATCTTCCTTCAAGAACTGATGATCTCCTTGTGCAATCATAAAAGTTCAAAACTTGCAACACTGTTTTGAAGACTCACATATGTAGACATAGAAAGATAACCTTGACAACACGACTTTGACACTTTATAAGCAATAATACCGACTACTCCTTACTTCAAGGCTTCCACACTAAATGCATGAAAAGGACTACATACTCAAAACTATTTTCATTCCATCAAGGACATGTAAATATACTAGACATACTACAAGGAGTAGACATTTCTTTACAACAACTAGACACCAAAAACTACATAGATGACAA
This sequence comes from Taxus wallichiana var. yunnanensis, assembly GCA_018340775.1. Classification (NCBI taxonomy): domain Eukaryota; kingdom Viridiplantae; phylum Streptophyta; class Pinopsida; order Cupressales; family Taxaceae; genus Taxus; species Taxus wallichiana. The sequence goes on from CM031234.1 coordinate 204,819,147, forward strand.
CTTGTTGACCATTTCATGAACTCAGATAGACTTTAGTAGGACTGTTTGAATGGATACAAAAGGACCACCGACACTGTACAAATGATAGAAAATAAATGTACCAAATTGAGACAACCTTCTTACTTCCATAATCATGACAGAGATCTTGTTACCTCGACTCCTTCAAATTCAATCCAAAGACACAACTGATGATATATAGACTTCTCTAATAATGATATAGGGAATGAAATATACAACCATACCTTTGATGAATCAAAAACATCATAGACATATGAAACACTCTTCTTGACACTTGATACTAATGATGCTTCACTTTATTTTTATCAACATACCCATCTTCACCGTGTTTAAACAAGAAATGATAGTCACAGAGTAAAAACACAAGCTTAGCATGATGATATCCTTTCCTTTTATTCTTCCTTGATGGTGGATTAGGGATAACATCTTTTAACTTCTCTTTTAGCTGGATGAAGACCTCTTCACACTAATGATCACTAGTACTTGGACAGACCTTAGGTATATAGGAATTGAATTCCAAATTTTCTACCTAAACCACACTGAGTTGCATCTTATAATGAGTCATTTATATTTCATGAACCTCTTTGAACACTTTATAGACTGAATCCATGATTGAAACTTCATGATACTATTCATTTGTCTTTATATGTTCAAATCCATCTGCTTCATCTAGGTCATCTTCATGTTTAGTTGTTAGGTCTTCAAGACACACATATACTACATCCTTTAAATTGAGAGATTCAAACACATCTAGAATACTTTTAAGCTTTGATCATAAGTCCTTCACATCATCTTTGTCTTCATCTTCAAGAAAACCTACTTCAAGATGCACACAAAGAACTACTCTTTCTTATTCATGGTACTTGTCATCATTAAAATTAGGAGTAAAATTATAAATGGGAGTACAAACACTAAGAAAAAACTACCAAATATCAAACCCTAAGGGTTTCAAGTACGATCTCATTTTGACTAGAGGATTTACTTCAACTTGAGTTTGATCATCTGTCATACTTGTGTTTTTAAGAGAATTTCCTTCAAGTGGTTAAACTTGATTCACAAGGACCTTGCTCGATACCAATTTTTATAAAAATAATGGACTGAGAAGGGGTGGTGAATCATTCCTACAAAATTTTTACTTCATCTCCATTAAATACATTCATCATTCAAACCATTCATTCAACATCCATAAACCACGTGAGCTTATTAAGTGTGTATTAATAATTTACAAGTGCATGGAACAAGAGAGAGATAAAATACACCAAATATAAGTGGGAAACCCTTAAGGGGAAGAAAACCCACTGAAACTTCTGCTAATATTACTCATAATAAAGGACTTGCAAGAATATTACATTAAGAAAGATTTGTTTAGTGAGACACCAATCCCATAAGGAGCACCCACCCCTATTTTAATAAGGCATCACTATAAGGAGGATACAACCCCATAGATGACTAAGAAACAACCTAACCACCTAAATTGGTTGATCACTGAAGATATGTTGCTGCAACAATTGATGGTGATAGTAAATTCAACTCCATACTCTTCAAGCACACTCACTCCTAACTTGCTCAAATTTGGTCCTTCTCTTGATGATTAGGTCTAATGACCTTGCATATCGAATCCTAAACCTTTATTAGCCTTTAAAACCTCTTTTCATATCCATTATTGACCCCTCTATGCTCTCTTTTAACCTTCTCTAGCTCACTCACATCCTCTTTTTCAACCGGTCACAATGAGCTAATATAACATGCTTTTATACTTGACTCTAGCTCATAAACACTCCTAGGTCAACCATGGCCATATAGGTCAGTCATAAAAACAAAAAAAAAATAAATAATATCATATAAATCACTCCAAAATACCCATATAGGTCAGTAAGGGTCACACCAACAAGGAATAGCACCAAAACACTCAAGTAGGCCAAAACAAACTCTCCAAGCTCCAATGAATAGAATATGATATTTAAGAGCACAATCTAGATACATCAAGACACCAATAGCTCCACACAAGTTAGGAAAACCTGTCATCACTATAACTAGATTCAGAATCTTTGAAACTTCAATCATTGAAGCACACCAAGAAGCAAGCATGCACAACTACGTCTTCAAGCACCCAAAATTTAGTCCCAAAAAAAAACCAACTTCATATAGAAAATATATTCATCATAGATCAAGTAGTATACCATTGGAAATATATCTAAGTATAATTTCTATAAAAACTCACTTCATTCATCAAAACATAGTACAAGGTCTCCAATCAACTTACTCTCTAAAACAAGTCCAAACTGACAAAATGAACTCAAGAACCAGTATTGAGGAATATGAATCCAAAAACCTATAAGGAAACTTCTAAGCTCAACCAAATCATGGAAAACATCAAGGAAACCTGAAACACCTCTCCAAGCCTTCACAAGCATAGCTCATGTGGAGAAAAATGATCCAAAACACATGTTTCAGTCACCTATCTTGACAATCCTAATATGACCAAATAGGCCATTAGGGATTATGCAAGAAACCACCTCTCTAGATGAAATAAAGCACTTAAAAACATCATGATAAGATTTTATCAACTATCCATGATAATTAAGAGCTACAACAAAAAACATGTCTATCAAACACACCTCAAACCTCCATGATTAGGTTTTAGCCCTTAAGGCCTAAAATTGGTGAGATGAATTTGAGGACCTATATATTAAAATTTCTCCATTGTACTTGCTCATAAATTTTCATGGTAATTTATCACATCTCCCATGAATTGTGGACCAATTCACTTTTCACCATGAAACTTTCATCTTGGCCTTGAAACTACAAATGTCCACAAAACAAGGGTTTTTATCTCACTTCTTGAAACAACCGAACGTAAAATCACCACAGATGAATTATATTCAAGCACAAATCATAAAATTATCATTTCCAGGTCATTTAGAGACCACACATTACATTTTTCTCCAATCTCTCCAAAGGAAGGGTTTAAATAGGGTTTCAAACCACCTTAGCTTGTTAACGATTGGTCATAAATGTATGATGACCAAATCAATCTATAATTTTTGTAAAAAACTCTTAGATAAATTAAAAATTATCCATAAAATCATCAAGCTCTTATGTAGAATCCAAACATGTGGGTGAGCAAAATACCTTCACCTATCGAGATGATTTTACCTTATCAGAGCTTAGTTTTTCCAAAAATCTATTTTCTTGGTCTTCCTTCACAACCTTGACTTGAAAATTGACATGAAGTACCATGAAAACCTTCTCCAAATTTACCAAGTCCCTTCTATTATCAAATTCATTTCAATCTCTCCACACACTAAGACTTTCATTTCCTTTCTAGCCTTGTTTTGAAGAAACTTTCTTCAAAGGACCTTAAAACATCATCAAACCTCTAAATAAAGACTTAAAACTCATTCAACACATTATATGTAGTGACACAACACATTTACCATTATTTTACATGACTAAAATACTCCATATATCATGCCACCATGCCAAACCACATACACTAGGTCTAGGAATAGGCCTAGAATGAACCGAATCAATCATGACTTTTCATGAAATGACTTTGAATACCACTTGCAAACACTTAGAAACATTTCACACATGTCATGGAATATTTTTAACCACATAAATACCTTCAACCAAATTTGGATCTCACATACAACACACGACTTGCTTGACCATACACCAAGACACCATGACAAGACAACATGATTGGACACTACCAATCAACCTTCAAGCTTGACCATGATTAACACCTCATGGAGACTCATATTACACCTAAACTCCCTTTTTCATAAATGAAATTTGACATGAATGACATCAATGAAAATAAGGATCATGCTAGTACAGTTCATTTAAGAGACTATTCCAAAATGACCTTAAGTCAAATTATTGATTTCAAGATTGTTGTAGTTCCCAAGGAATTGTAGATGATAGAGATGTGGCAGGAAATATTACCATGACCAAAAGATTGAGTCAAAATCAATTGGTTCTATAGATTGGAAAGAGACAGAATTAGATAACCCTCATATGAGAATTTCCAATGTATTAAGGAGAACATTGACTTGGTTGACTGGAAAGGGCTTGAAATTATCTTTGCAAAATATAAAGGTATTAAAGTAGTTTTGAGACTTGAAAGTTTTGGAGGAAGATCTCCCTCCATTGAAGGAAGGAGTAGACAAGATAGATCCTTTGAATGGTCAAGCTCCTCAGTTACCTAGTAAGAAGCCTACCATTAAAATTATTGATGAGTGGACATCTAGCAACAAGTAAGACTGGAACTTCAAAAACTGTCTTGATCCAAAAGGCTGAGGGAATACTCTTAAAGGCTATGCAAGATGCCCCCATCACTAAAGTAGTGCCAATCTAAGCAAAGGGGAAAGGGTTGAATACACCAAAAATTCCCTCAGAGGTACTACCAGGATCATCTAACATTGGAAAGATGATGAGGGGAGCCTTAACAGGTGCTGATATTCAATCCAAATCATAGAGTACCAAGGAAAGAGAGGCACTAGACCTCAAGGCACTTTGAGAGAGCTAAGAAGAAAATTAATATAATACAACCTTTGGTAAGGGACATTGGTATTTCAATAAAGGGAAGTGATCATGTATCTAAAAGCATAAACATAGAGAGCTTGAAGTTATTGATCCAACCCCACTCACCAAGGATCAAGAGGAATTGGTTTCCTCATTTGCAAAACAAGCAATGCCATTTCAAACTCATGAAAGTATTCACTCTACTCCAATTATACCACCATCAAGTGTAATTTCATCTTTATCTCCCACTAAAAATGTTCCAGGAATAGTTGGTAGTTCCCATGTGTCTAGTCAATCAGATGATGTTGTGAAGGAACAAATGTAAAACAAACCAATGGTTTAAAAACTTAAGAAACAATCAAAAGTAGCTGATGAGATAGTTGAATTACTTAAAGAAATGCCTGAACTTGAAATGGTTGATGTAAACATTGAAACTTATACAATTGAGGGTGTAAGTGTCCCTAAACAAGAAATGCATATTCAAGATCTTCATCAAGCATCAAGTGCAATGTTGGGGGATCAACCCCAAAGTACTCAAATTGAAGGCACAACCTCTGTTATGAATGTTGAAACAATAACTCAAACAAGTTTGAATGAAACACCTATAATAGGTGTTGTCTTTACTAAAAACCAATCACAAAAGGATTCAAAGGTAGTTGAGATAGGTGAGGTTTCTCAAGGGGCAAGTGTCACAAAAGAAACAATGACTAAGGTTTCAAAAGAAGTAAGCAAACCTATTGAGGTCAATCTTGAAGAAGATACAGGTAAGAATTAGGAATAACACCTTGAGGCTCAACCTATAAAGCATAAGGTGGTTGAAGAACAGCTCTAAGAAGATCCATCCACTAAACAACCACTTACATGGGGTGAAGACATTCCAAAAGACAAGGAACCATCTAAAGCCCCAAGTTTGGATAAAGATATTCCAAAAGAGGTTACAAATGTGACAACTACTTCAACAGAGAATGTAGATACAAGTACAATGGCCACTCCTGCTTTGAAGGTCCAAAGGAAGCATTAAATAAACCTAAAGTTTCTATAGATAGTAAAGGTCAAGATGAAAAAATAGTGAGTGGTAAGAGGTTAGAAGATATCACTAAGCCTCGGATTTAGAACCATGATAAAAGGAAGCCAACAATTGTAACACGGGAAAGTGAAAAACAAATGGTAAAGGTGGGAGAAACATTAAAAGAATTGGTATTGTATTTTGAGACTTGTTCTCCACTCAAAATTCCACCTTGCACTCGATGAAAGTAAAAATTTCAAAATTTTGAGTTTAAGTGTTTTCTCTAATGTACCGAAGTCATGAAATTGAGAAAAATCTACGTTTTGGGTCATTTTGTATGTATTTCGGGCCTGTCAGGACATTTTGTCCCGCGTGTCCCAAGTTCAAAAGTGCGCTCTGTTCCCCGATCGGCCGAAATCCCCGAAGTTGTTCCATTTTCGGGCCTGTCGGAACTTTTCGTCCCAAATGTCCCAAAGTCAATTATGCAAGTTGTTCCATTTTCGGCCGAAACGCCCGAACCGCGTACTTCACGTACTTGCGTTCCAAATGTCCCAAACTTTTCCGGACTCATTGTCACCTTTTCGGCCGAAACGCCCGAGTCGCGTGTTTCGCGCGTTTTCGTCCCAAGTGTCCCAAACTTTTCGTGCGAGTTGTTCCATTTTCGGCCGATTCACCCGAACCGCGTCCTTCGCGCGTTTTCGTCCCAGATGTCCCAAAATGCATTTGTGCGTCTTCTCCCTGTTTCACCCGAGTCGGCCGAGCCGCGTGTTTCGCGCATTTGTGCGTCTTCTCCCTGTTTCACCCGAGTCGGCCGAGCCGCGTGTTTCGCGCATTCGCGTCTCACATGTCCCAAGCGAACCAAATGCCATTCATACTTAGTTTTTCCCGCTCTACCCGAATATGCTGTTTTTCAAACTAATAGATATGAATTTAATGCGCATTGATCACCTTTCTCTCTCCTCAACGGCTATATAACGGGCAGACCCCCTTTTTGCATTTCTCACACTGCTTCCTTGCTATCTTTTGCTCGAACATCTTGCTGGCGAATAAGGTTTTCGATGACGTCAAGGATAATCTATCAAAATCCTGGGAAGATCAGAGTCTTGGAGGAGGCTTGGGAGAACTGAAGAACAGCTGGCAGAAGGACGAAGTTTTCAAGACACTGGTCATCTCTGCTTTCAAAGACATACACTGTCATCTTCAGGATGAGACTTCTGAGACATAGCTGAGGCGTTAAAGAAATTCAGGCAGCGGATTCTGAAGTCAGTGGGTCCCTCTCAGTGACTGGCCACCTGTCTTCTTCTCCTTGTTCTTTTCTCTTCTTCCCTTTCTTTTTCCGTTTTCTTTGTAAGAAGTTAAGGTATTGCGATTGGCGGTCCTTAACTGTTCTTGGTTAAAGAAGCGGTTACGAAGAGTAACTGATTTGTAAGCTATATAATGGCCTTCTTTACGCCATTCTGAAGGAGGAAGAACTTGGCATATTTTCTGAAAGTGTAAATAGATTACAAAGAAATCAATACAAAAGGGCTTTCCATTCTTTGTCTATCTAATCTCCGTTATCTCTGAGCTTTCGTTTAATGTTTGTGAAGATCATTTGTTAATGATTTGTTAGTCTCACTGGTTGCATACTTTTCCAAATTTTGCAAGCACAACGATCTTGTATAACCAAGAAGGAACTTTGTGTCCTTGATTAATGAATCCGAAGGGTGTTATTTACAGAACTTTGTGTCTTTAAGTTTCATCTTATTCATACGATGCAAATGATCTTGTTTCGATTCACTGTAACTTCGCATACATAATGAATTACTCTGATTCTCTATAATTCTGCATGTTGCCTTTCTGCTCGTTCTCGTCTTCTCATTCCTCTGTCCTTTTGTACTTGAACATCCTCATTGAAAACACTTTCGTAATATCCAAGTTTAACCAGAAAATAATGTTTTGTACATTTGTAAATAAGTTCGTTTCTGAATAAGGGAACCTCTCCCATTAAAGAGGAGGGACTTCTTGTCCCCTGACTGTTGCTCTTCTTAAAAGTCCTATTTGACGACCAACAAGACTCCACACCTCACACACAAGAAAAAAGGGGAATGCCCCTATGACTAGATAGTTAGGGGAATTCTTCAATAAGGAAAGAAGGAAGTTACTCAAAAGGATGTTTTAGATTGTTGGTGTGTGTGACATGTCTAGTCATCATCCACAAAGACTGGTGAGTCATCTCACCTTGTGAGAGTCATAGGTCTTAGGAATTCAAATGAAAAGTGTTAGATTCTATCATAGAATATGTCATTGTCATTTGCGTCAGTGCATCATAGGAGTTACATTCCTTATTTGGAATTGTAACTCCTCCTTTAGTGGTGTCATATGCGTCAGTCATGTCATATGCGTTAGTGGCATCATTGATATTATTTCCTTGTTTAGGCATGGGGGTTACACAACACCCCTATTTGTACTTCCTTTTTTTGATCTATGAGCATGAGCAGACATGTTTTCTTATTTACATATTCTTTCCATTGTTTGAATCTTGCTTATTGCGTTGGAGCTTGACGTTACCTTGAGTGCAACTTTGTTGTGGTGCATTGTTTTTGACATTGGTTCTCACGAATCCCTCTTTCATGGTATCATAGATGGTTTTGGTAAAATGTGCACTCTTCATTTATCAAGTTGTTTATTACTTCTAGTTTCTTCTTATTTTCCTTGTGCAAGTTTTTTTTTATTATTTTGGAATTGTATTGCTCACCTTGTATTGAGGTTTCATCAACTGCAAGTTTGAGAGTATTTGGTTGGTTTTCTCTTCATGGGTTGCTGACTTCGTTCGGGTTTGCTTCTATTCTTGTGAGCTCATTTTTACTCTGGCGTGGACCTATGGTTTTTTGTCTCGAGGTTACCTTTGCATTGGTGAACCCGCTGCTTGGGCATGATTTTGATTTGGAGGCTCATTTTTTGGTTTGCTCATGCATTGCTTTTTGCATGCATTGGGTTTTAATACCTCTCACCTTGGATCTCTACTCCTGGTGCTAAGCATTCTTTGCATTGGTCATTAAATGGGCTTCACCTTTTGAGCTTGCATGCTTTGTTTTCACTCTGCCTGCATTCCATCTTCGTAACTCGGGTTTTGCTTCCACGAGGTCGTTTTCCTATCTAACGTGGGCTCAAAACATCTACTTGTCTAAATTACTTCCTCAGGATTTCTTGTTCGACTCACATTGGTCTCTGACTCATGTATGCTCGGGCTGGTTTGGAGTGTTTGGCTCCACCATTGAGCATCCATCCCTGCCATTGTTCATTGTGCATTGATTCATGTCTCGGCTGTTTGGCTCTCTGTCTCAACCGGATCATGTGCTTTACCCTACGCCTCTCGGCTTATGCTCCTAGTTCATTGCACTATCTTGAGACTTTGTTCATGGTTCTCGCCATCTCTACCCTATAGTATTCAGCTTTCCACTCAACATTTCCTGCATGTGCTCATGCATTCGGATCACCTTTGCACTGTCGGCAGCTTAGGGAGTGGTAATTTTTGCCAATAGTCCACTTGGAGCTAGGTAATGGCTAGCTCGGGCCTGTCACATTGACTCGAAAACTTCACACCAACCTCATGTGGCTTTGCCATTACATTTCCATTTCAGATGCCTACACCACTCTGGCACCTCGGTGGCTGCCCGCCGACCTCTGACCGTGCCAACTAACTCCTTGGGATCTCCCTCTCGGCTTCCTCGGTGGTTTTCCTTTCTCCTTCACCAACTCGGTCAACACTGCCATAGCTCAGGTGATACACCTTCCTTCCTTTAGAATTGATTATTGGTAAATCAATAATCACCTTTTAAAATATTTTAAGGTGTAAAATTTTTAATTGGCATTGTAAACCTTTTTTTTTTGGGTATTTTTGCTTGTTTTAATAACCTTCCTTCGAGTGATGAAGATGGAGGGTGAGGTCTGGGGTTGGAAGGAGGCTAATCCCCCCTCACAATTAAAATAAACCCTATTTAAAATTTGATTTCATTTCCAATGAGCATACATACGACACCCTTTGCATGTGTTTAGAGCACTTTTTAAATCTGTTTGTAGGCTTATTAACATTTTTCCATCAGTTATAAGAATTATCTTTTGCTATAACTTTTGACTCATTGCTCCGTTTTGACCACTTATTTAGTTGAAGTTTCATGTTTTTTGCACTCTAGATGATGGGATTATCAGTTTTGTAAATGCACTATTTTATAAAGTGCCACATTCTAGGGGGTGTCTTTGTATTGCTTAATTCAACTCATTTCAAATCATCTTGAGCTTTGTTCTATCCCTTTTATTACTTGTGGACTTGTGAGTGCATCCACCATAGTCTTACCGAAAGGATTCTTTCATGCGATGTGAGACACTATTTCTCACAAGGCCCTCTCTTCCCCTTCTTTTTTTCTCTCATTCTTGTGCTTGCTTACGGTGTCGATTTGTTGTGCCCAACAAACCTTGATTGTTGTCTCCACTATTGCGTGTTATTACACTGATTATAAGGTGAGTGATAGACTAGTTCTCGGCACATAGTCACATTTGGTTGTAATCAACACACTGAACTATAAAGTGCCAAACTCGGGGGTGTGATATTATTTTGGGGTGGTTGTTTCTTTTCTCTCTCCTTCCTTCTGCATCCTTTGGTTCTATCTCTTCATTATGGATATCTCTAAAGTACCGATGCTCACACCTTTTAACTTCTTTGAATGGAAATCTAAAATTATATTGGTTTTGTGAAGTAAAGGGTTATATTGTGTCGCCATGGGGTTAGAGACCAAACCTAATGATGAACCTAAAAATCTAAGTGGTTCAACCATTGTGATGAAGCCTTAGGTCTTCTTTGTATGTCTGTCTCTCCCAAATTGTGCTTCCATATCAAAACTTCCTTGACTCCTAACGCAGCATGGAAAATGCTCGATAATATGTTTGGGAAGTAAGATGAGATGAGAGTGCATGAGTTGGAGAACGAACTACTAGGGTTAAATCCTAGTGACTTTAAAAACCTACAGCCTTCTTCTCAAATTTTTCCACACTAGATTGCTTCTAAAGGAATGTAAAGTGGAAAAGAAAGACTCTCAATTGATCTTGTCAATTCTTTCTAAGTTAGGTCCTGAATACTCTGTCTTCATTTCAACTTTCCATGCCACGAAATTTGCCTTGGGTAGTGCTTGGAAAATGCCCTCCTTTGACAGTTTTCATCCCAAATCATTTGAGAATAGGACAAAATCATTCAAATGGGGACTCTAAAATCCAAGTCACATGCCCTTGTGGCAAATAAGGGCAAGAAAAATGAAAAGAAGAAAGAAACTAAGGACCAACCTAAGAAAGAAACCAAGACCAACCAACCCCCAACTAAGCCCAACACTAACACTTCGACTTTTGAGCCTAAAGTGAAGAAGGAAAAGTTTAAATGCTCCTATTGTAAGAATTCTGGCCACAATGAGCATCATTTTTTTAGAAACAAATTGATCACTTAACTCATTTGCTTGAGAAAAATAAAATAAGTGTTCCTGAATCCGTTAAACAAAATTCTCAGAAGGGTGAGTCTTCTAAAGAAAAGGAGTCTAAAAATGAAAAGAAGAAAGGTATGGCCCTCGTAGCTAGATTAGCTCCATCATCAACTTGGATTATCGATTCCGGTGCCTCGCACCACATGAATTATTCAGAGGTTGAATTCTCTAGCATTGAACCATGTGGCATGTTCTAAATCATGTTGGGTGATGACACTCATGTGTCGGTTTCCGGTAGTGGATTGGTAGAGATAGAAGGTGGAAAATTCAACCAAGTGTTGAGTGTTCCCAATCTCTCTACCAATCTCCTATCGGTTTACCAAATCACCCACCTTGGTGAAGGAATGCAATTGGAATTTGTCCTAACTCGGTGATCATTCGTGAGCTTAACTCTGAATGCACTATGGCTAAGGGAAAGATAGCTCACCCTTCACGGTTGTATACCTTTTCCTACTTCTCTTCTGATTTGATGCCCAATTCCTTACTCATGAAAATTAGGTTAGCAATCTATGGCATGAGCATTTTGGGAATCTAAATTATCATTACCTTGAATAATTGAGCCAAAATGAAATGGTCAATGGGTTACCTTGAGTTAAGTTTTATAAAGGTATTTGTGAGGGTTGCACCCTCAGAAAGCACCCTGCAAAAAAATTTGATAAGGGAAAATCCTAGAGAGCTACTCATCCCTTGGATATTGTTCATAGTGATCCTTCTGGCCCTTTCCATCTCCTTCTTTCACTAGAGCTCTATATATACTAACCTTCATTGATGAATTTTCATGTTATACTTAGGTATATTTTCTTAAGCTTAAGTATGAAGTCTTTGAGCATTTTCAAAACTTTAAGGCTCTTGCTGAGAAACAAGTAGAATAGTCTATCAAGGTTCTTCAAACCGAAAATGGAGACGAGTATGTGAGAAATATGTTTAAGGATTTTTACACTTCTGAGGGGACAATTTCTTACAGCCCTTCCCAAAATGGAGTTGCAAAAAGAAAGAACCAAACTCTATAGGATATGGCTACTTATATGGTTCACTCGAAGTCCCTTCCTCCACAAGTATTGGGCTGAAGCAATGAATTGTGCTTGTTACATTCAGAATCATGTTCCACACAAGGTAGTAAGAGGGATGACACCCTTTGAAGCCTAGTTTGGACACAAGCCTGATGTTGAGCACTTTCGAGTCTTTGGATCCAAGGCTATGGCTCGATTCCCAAGAAGAAACATAAGGCATTGGATCCACAATCCAAACCTTGTATCTTTGTTGGGTATCCTGATGGCATGAAGGGATATTGATTGTTGAACCCTACTACCCATGAACTCTATATTGAGAGGAGTGTGAAGTTTGATGAGTCATCCTTGACTTTGACTTCCACTTTGAGGTTCTTTTTCCACTAATTGATTCTAACTCATCAGATGATGATGTTGTTGAGCGAGTTCCTCCTCTCCTTGCTCCTCTCGATCCTTAAACTTCTAAGTCTTCTGATTTTGACAATAGTGATGATGAGGACTATGTCCCTTCTCACTCAAGTGAAGAATCTTCCGACTCTGAGCTTGAACCTTTGAGACCTCTTTGGGCCAAATTTTTTTACTGAGTCTGGAGATTTAGTTGGAGATCCTTCAGATGAGAGACATACGCACTTGATTTTTGTTGGACCCCACTCCTTCTTCACCTCTGCTTCTAATCCACCATCTTTCCAAGAAGCTTTTGGGATTCTAGAGTGGGATTCTGCTATGGATGAGGAGTATTACTCACTCATAAAGAATGACACTTGGGATCTTACACCTCTTTTGAAAGGAAGAAAATTCATTTAGTGTAGGTGGATATATCAAACAAAATATGGAGCCAATGGAGAAGTCGAGAAGTATAAAGCGTGACTTGTAGCTAAGGGTTTCTCCCATGTAGCTGGGGTTGATTACTTGGAAACCTTTGCTCCGGTTGTGAAGATGACTTCCATTCGACTGACCCTTGCCATCACTTGCCACTAATAGATGGGAAGTCCACCATATGGATGTTAAGAGTTCCTTCCTTCATGGGGACCTAGAGGAAGAGATCTATATGGAACAACCTCTGGGTTATTTCCATGATCCATCCCTTGTTTGCAAGTTAAAGAAGTCTCTCTATGGCCTTAAACAAGCCCCTTGGGCTTGGTATGCCAAGATGGTCTCCTTTTACTTGTAGCAGGGGTTCTCTTGGTGTCACTCTGACCCAAATGTGTATATTCTATGGTAGGATGACTCTATGCTTATTCTTGTTCTCTATGTTGATGACTTCTTGATCATGGGTAGCTCTTCCTCTATCATTAATTATGTGAAGATCTCCTTGGACAACAAGTTCTCCATGTCTGACTTAGGATTTCTTCATTAATTTTTTGGGATCCAAATTTCACAATCTGACTCAGGAATTATGATCTCACAACCTAAGTACTCTCTTGATTTGCTTGCTTGATTTCACATGTCTAATTGTAAGTCCTCACCTACTCCTTTTCTTTCCAAAGTCAAGTTGGTTTCTGATTGCTATTCCCCCTTGGTTGATAGTACCCTTTATCGATAGTTGGTGGGGAGCTTGATCTACCTTACTCACACTCAACCAGATCTATCGTATGCTATTGGGATTATGTCCAGATTTATGCAGGAGCCTCATGAGCTACATTTAAAAGCAACAAAGCAGATCCTTCACTATGTTTGTGGAACTCACACAGATGGTATTCATTACTTAGGAGGGACTAAGATTGACTTGGTTGGATTTACAGACTCAGATTGGGCCAGTGATCTAGATCATCAAAAGTCTACCTCAAGCTACAGTTTCACTCTTGGTTTAGGTCCTATCAGTTGGTCCAACAAGAAGAAGAATGCCATTTCCATATCATCGACAGAAGCAAAGTATAGAGGAGAAGCTAACACTACCACAGAGGTGTTTGGTTCCAGTGGTATCTTGACAAATTTTGGCATCCACTTTTGGTGGCCTACCATTATCTACTGTGACAACATGAGCACTATCTCAATTTGTAGAAATCTAGTTCAACATCAGTGAAGGAAGCACATTGAGATTCACATGCACTTCATATGGGAGCTGATACATGAAAACATCATTGACATATAATATGTTCAGACATCTGATCAGGTTGTAGACATATTCACCAAGCCCTTCACTAAGGTGAAATTTCTTCACTTGTGGTCTCTTCTTGAGGTGAGGTTTTTCTGTAGTTTCCCATCTTCTTCAGGCTATATAGTCCTCCTTCTCCTCTTCTTATTTCTAGAAAGATGTTGTTTGTATATGGACACCTTATTAGGCCTTTAGTTGTCGGTCCCCATTGAAACATCTTTCTTAGTTATCTAGGGGAGTTTTCTTTTTTGTTCTAGCTTACCATGACCTCTTCCTCAACTTTGATGAAGGGGGGTGTTGGTGTGTGTGACATGCCTATTCATCATCCACATCACCTAGTGAGTCATCTCACCTTGCAAGAGTTATAGGTCTTAGGAAGTCAAATGACAAGTGTCAGATTCTGTCATAGAATCTGTCATTGTCATTTGTGTCAATGCATCATCGGAGTTACATTCCTTATTTGGAATTGTAAATCCTCCTTTAGTGGCATCATATACGCTACCATGTCATGTGTGTCAGTGGCATCATTGATATTATTTCCTTGTTTAGTCATGGGGGTTACACAACACCCCTATTTGTACTTCCTTTTTCAATCTATGAGCATGAGCAGACCTGTTTTCTTATTTGCATATTCTTTCCATTGTTTGAATCTTACTTATTGCATTGGAGCTTGACATTACCTTCGGAGTGCAACTTCGTTGTGGTGCATTGTTTTCAAAATCAATTCTCACAAATCCCTCTTTCATAGATATCACTAGCATTTCATTCCCGAAGCCCAAAAAAGTTTTAAAGAAATAACATATCCTTACTAAGACATGTATAACCAACATAGATTCAAGACCTTTGAAATTAGAACTCCCCACCAAGGAAAATAAAAGGATGATATTACAGTAAGTGATTATGATATCCAACACATCTAGTTGGGAAGGCATACCAGGGAATCATTAAAGCAAGAAGTCACAATGGTAGTTGAAGGTCTGCTATAAAAGGTTGATGAGGATAAAATATCTAAAAAGTAGTTAAAAGAATAGATAAAAACATTGACTTCATTTTTGCAAAAATTAGTAGGGCCTACAAAAGGAAATCAAGAAGTTGCCACTACTATTACCCCTGAAATGTTGGATAAAGTAGAAAAGGCTAGTAAGAAAGCTGAAGCAATGGATAAATGGGTGGATGAATTGTCACGAAAGGCAAAAAGGTCATTGAAAAGGCAACAAAAAGGTATGCAAAATTCACCAAAACACTTAATGACATTAATTAAATCCATGAGCAGTGTGAAAGTGAATTGTATTATTGGGAGGGGATTTTTCCAAGATTGAAACAATTAACTAACTTAATGAGGATTTGCTAGAAAGGAGGGAATAGTGCCACCTGAAGAAAAAGGGAGTCAATATGTAATGGAATATCTAGCCAAAATTAGGGTTGAAGTTGTAAATAAGGTTAAAGCAAAGTTGGAAACTGAGAAGGAATGAGTAGGAAAGAGTATTGATAACATAGAAAACATAGTGGAACAGATGGTATTTTATAAACATAAAACTATTTATGGGGATATGGAAGTTGATACCTTGATTCAATCTTTTGAGAAGTAAATTAAGAAGGAACACTGGTCTTATGAGGCTATCAAAAGACTCATCTATGTGGAAAACAAGATTGTTGAGCTAACTAAGAACTTAAGAGTGTTTAAGTAAAGAATGGTCAAATGTATTGAAGTACTAAATAACAATTACATTACATTATAAAATACTCAAGTTTGGAATCTTCATATTCCTCTTCTTGGAAAAAATATGGGAGTAATCTAAGAAAATGAGCAAAATAGTTAGTTTAGGAAGTAAATAAAAAAATAGGAGGAACTCTTGAACAGTATCCTTACAGCCTTCAAAAGTTGATTCACCTATTTGCTTTCTATTGCAGTGGGGCAACAAATTGGGGAACATAAGGAATGATGGAAAAATTTCCTTTGTTCACTTCTAGGATAACATAATTGATTTTTCCTTTGTATTGGCTTGGGTGGAGTTTTGTTGAACAAGCAAAACATACAAAGTGTTCCCACGATTCCTCGTCAAGAAGACATGTCCGATTGCCAATACTTGGTGTTAAGTTTGGGTAAGTTAGAAGTTTAGGGTACATATGGAATATAAAAACTAGTCCGATAGTTATTTTGAATGCCGGCATGTACGATATAACCTCCTCTTCCCTTTTCAGCTTGTGCGGGTATGTGAGGAATGTAGGGAACATGAGAACTATTCTAGTAGTTCCACTAACTCGCCAACTTCACCAATGAACTATAAATTTTTCCAAGGGTTAGGTAAGTTAAAGGTTTAGGAAACATGGAGAGCGTGAGAACCATTCTTTTTGTGCCAATGAAACCTTTTTTTACTTCTTAGCCCATTTTATCAAGGTGGTGAAGTGAGGAACAAATGGAACAGAGTAATGATTCCATCTATTATGCCAAAAGCCAACTTTTCCTAGATTTCCCTAAAATTGCAAATTTTGAATAAATTTTAAACTTTAAAGGGAAAAAATAACCAAAACATTGAGGTTTTTTGCTCCATGATTTAATTTTTTTGTAAACCATTGGCCATTGAAATCTATTTTTAGGAGTCTTGATCACTACAACACCAAAATGACCTGTTTTACCTGCTTGATTCCTGAAATCAATTTCTTCTAAAAATTCTCCTTAAAATACCTTGGTTGCATTCATAACTCTCCTATGAAACTCCTAGGTGGATTGAATCTTCCCTATCATCTTCCAAAGGGTGTTTACCATTTGTAAAATGGCAAAAATGACCTGTCAAGGCTTCGGGGAAAGTTGTTTCTCCTTGAAACTCAATGACTTCTTCAATCACCTTAGGAATTCATCCTTACACATGAAAAAAATTGAAAATATCGTTAGCATGTTCTTAATAGCTAGAATGAGGATGACATTATGGGAAGGTTGGCTAGAGGAAGGGTCTATAGTGACTCGGGAGAGGAATTTTCAAGTGGGGGCTTGGTTATCATGGCCAATTTTTTTAATTTTTCATGCTATACATTTAACATGACAACAAATAGCTCTAGCTTGGGGACATTAGAATGTAAGGGGTAATGAATAACCTTAGGTATCTCATGGGGTAACATATTAATGCCTTGAAAATTGGGAAATAGAGTCATTCCTTCACCAACTAACATAAGCAATGGACACATGAACAAGAAAACCAAAACAAACACACTAAATGGAAAGGGAAACACACAAAAATAGAAGGGAACACACAATAGAAATGGAAACTATGGTACATGGGAGGGAAATTTACAGAGGCTTGAGACTAATATACACACACCCAACAACGAGATGAGAAAAATAGGTACCATCATGGAATAACGGGCTGAATTCATACCACTTCTGAAGCTAAAAATAACCAGCAATCATACCATGATCTCGTGATGGCTCTACATGGTTTGAAAAGGAGAGAAACCAAATTTCCATTCTTATACTAATATTGCACAGAAAACACATTTGCATATAATGACCACTTTGTTACTTATTTGAAAGTTCTTCTCTTTGTAGTCTCGCTTTATATCTCGTGACCATAAGAAGCCAAAATGTACTATCATCCTCATCAAAAGAGAGAACACAATTTTGGGGCTGTAACATGGGAATAATCATTTATTCCATCCTAAACATCTCCTAGAAAGTCTTCTTCTCCTAACAGAAAGATAAAACCTCATACTCATAGTTTTTCTCATTATCATGCTCTCTTAGTGATGACAAGGAAACCAAGTCATCAAAAAGTTCATGTGCTCTTTTCTCATCAACAAATGTCTCTAGAGGTACATTGATCTCTTCCATTTTTTCTATCTCATTATTGGGCATTTGTGCATCAAATGAAGAGTCAAAATAGAAAGGAAATCATCAATAATTACCTCAAACTAATTCTATTAGATGACCTGTAGTGGAGAAGAAGGATCCATCTCCTCAATCTCTTGATGGTCTGTGGAAATTTTAGCAAGCATTTGTTCATTCATTACAAGGAAAGAATTATCATTTCCCATATATGTTGCTTCTTTGGGAGATTGTGCTTTAGGACAAGGTGTAACAGAGGATGGAGACTCATCTTTTATGATTTCTTCATTATCTACCAAGATGTTGAGTTGAATTTCATCAGGATGTTCTAAAATATAACAATCTTGAGTGGCACCAAAGTATATTCCTAGAAAAAACACTTCATGTTACGGAGACTCATCATAATCCACTTCCGGAAGGTAGTTCTTCTCCTTCTCAATACAGAGTGCCTCAACATGTTCATCCTTTTTTTGTATAGCCACATCATAGTTCAGAATTTCAAGATTGGTTTGAGGGCCAGAACTTCCTTCTACATTTTTCAAAATTCGTTACACATACTCCTTTTTTAAGTCTTTTATTTCTTCATCTCCATAAGCAAGAAAATCCTCTAAAGGGAGAGAAACAAAAGACAATGCTTTGAGTTTTTCAGCTAGCAATATATAATTCAAAACATTACCTTCTTGAGATTCTTATTTTCTTACTTCATCTAGATATTTATCCTCATGTTATTCATACAACATTTTATATCTTTTCTACATGCTTCTCATACAACACTTAGATTCTTGATCATCAACTGGTGCAATCCTCATTTTCTTTCCTCTAGTAGTACTTTGTTTAAATTGAAGCTGCAAGGATTTGATAGTAGGATATTTAAATGCAACAATTTTATCTAGTCTTAATATCCTTTCCATAACATGTGCAATAATTTCATTGACCTTATTTCCTTTTGCTGATTGTAGAATTTTAGTTGAAACAAGAGACTTATTTACTATGTCAAAATCCATGCTTCTATAAGAGCTAGTCCATAATGATGGCTGATAAAAAATATGGATATCTTGATTTTCATCTTCTTCTTCATTATTGTTTTCACTCATTGATGTTGAATACCAATCATGAAACTTCATCATTGTGATGTGGGAAACAAATGTGACATGGATTCGTTCCTTAATAGAGTCACCTTTAGATTTTTTTAGATTTTTGGAATATATATATTATTTGTATTTTAGAGACCTTTATGGGTGCACAAGGACAACTCTTCCCTAGTAGAGTTTCCAAAAACAATTGGTGAAATAATTTGTTGCAACACAAATGATGGGTTTTCACTAATGGTCATGGGGCTAAGCCCCTCCTTCTTGGGCATGAGAAGTATCCCATTATTGAATGTAAACTACTTAAAACTATGGGGTGACTGTTAGGTTGGGGATCACACCAGAATACTCCACTAAACCTATGGTTAAGTGCATTTATAGTGTATACGGGAGGAATTTACTCGAAGAGAGGTAAATGGGAGTACGAGAAGTAGAGAGAGGGGGTTAATGTTGTGAGTATACTTAAAAATTCACATGCATTAGCTAGAGTAGGTCCACATTTGATTAGAATAACAAAACAATGTAAGCAATCAACAATAATAATAAACCACAGACACACAATTCCACAAATCCATTTAAGGACACAAAGTTTCTTCTTAGTTTTACAAGATCACAATGCTTACACAGTTGGAGAGTAGAGAGGATAGAGGAACATAGATAAGGAGATAGAGGAAATGCAACTTTTATTGTTTGATGTAGTAGTGAAATACAACAACTTACAACAATCAACAATTGAAAACCCTTTAGAATGGAGAAGGCATTACAATTTATATATATACAACATGGCTATTCATCTTCCTTTTACTCAACCTTTCACTTTCTTATCACTTGTGGCATTTCATCTCCTCAAGTCAATACATTCAATTAGACACAAATACATCATTATAATGTTACATTATAAAATCATTGAGTTTGTAATCCCTTCATATTCATCTTCTTGGAAAAAATATGGGAGTTATATGAGAAAATGAGTAAAACAACAATCGGTCAAGGCAAACTAGAGAACATGAAGAAATCTGGAATAGTTCCCTATGGGCCTTCAAAAGTTGATTCACCTTTTTCTTTGTATTTCAGGTGGGGTAGTAAATTGGGAACAAAGGGAATGAGGGAAAATTCTCTCCATTCCCTCATGGGCTGACATAACCAATTTTGCCTTTACATTGGCTTGGGAGAATTTTCGGTGAACAAGCAGGATATACAAACTATTCCCATAGTTCCTTGTTGAGTTGACATGTTTGATTGCCAATGCTTAGTGTTAAGTTCAAGCAAGGTAGAGGTTTGATGTACACAAGGAACATAAGAAATGTTCCCATAGTTTCTTTGAATGTTGACATGTTTGATATAACCTCCTCCTCCTTGTCACCTTGTGCGGTATACGGGAATACAAGGAACATGAGAAATTTTCTATTAGTTCCACCAACTGCCAACTTTTCTAATGAAGTGCAACTTTTGCTAAGGGTTAGGTAAGGTGGAGGTTTAAAGTATAAGGAGAAATTGATAACAATTTTATTTGTGCTAATGAAATTTGATTTTGCTAAATTTTTAGCCCATTTCAAATTAAGGTGGTAAATTGAGGAACATGTAAAATGGAGGTTTTTTCCCATGACTTGAAAAATGTCTATAAACCATTTATCATTGAAATATATTTTCATGAAGAGTCTTGATCATTGCAACACCAAAATGACCTTGATTTTCTTCTTAATTCCCGACATTAATTCCTTTCAAAAATTCTCCCTAAATTACCTTGGCTATATTCAACTCTCCTATGCAAATCCTAGGTGGCTTAAATCTTCTTTATCGAGTTTCAGAGGGTGTTTACTAATTGCATAGAATAGCCAAAAATGGCCCTTTTAAGGCTTGGAATTTTCAATTCCCCTTGCTAGTTTGCATTCTCTTTTGAAATACTTCCTTGCAAATTTTTCATTTTATCAAGTGTTATTTTTTCACAAAATTATTTTGATAAAATTTCTTATGTATTGAAATTTTCTATGCATTTTGGATTTTGGGTTTTAGGAATCAACTTGCAATTTGTATGCAAATTATTTCCAAAAATTGAAACCCAAAATACATAAGAAATAAGACAAATTTGAGAATCGAGGTTAAATTGAAATTTGCATGCAAATTGCAAGATGAGTCTCGAAGCCGACCCCCAAGTGCATTTTAGGTTTTAGAACCTAATTTTTAATTTGCATGAAAATTGTAAATCAAGTTCAAACCTAACTCCCACCACATATGACCATTTCAGGTTTCGAACCCAATTTTAGATTTCATGCAAATTATAAGTTGAGTTTCAACCCCGAAATAAAAAGAAACTCGAGACCATTTCGTGTTTCGGGTTTGACATTACAAATTAGATGTAATATGCAAATCGACTTCCAAAACCCAAACCCAACATAGTGTAAAAGGGGAGCCAAGTTATAACACCAAATCAATGCATTAAATGCCACCTACCCACACGTGTCACCTACGTGGTAATTAATTCACCATTTTCTATTTAAGGTTGAGTTTTAACACATCGTTTCACTTGACATTTTGAACACCGACTCTCGCCGACGCTCCCTCAACTTCCGACTATAACTCTTACGTGGTTTTTTGAGTAATTTTCATGATTTCTCTTCAAAGCAATTTATATTTTGGTAAGTTTTAGTGTTTTAATTGTTTTTCAAGGTTTTAGGATGTTATTTTGGGAATTCTTTTCCATATTTTACCTAACATTATGGGTGTTCTTGATATTTTTATTTTCAATTCATTTTTAGGGTTTTCCTCGTTGTATCTTTGATTTAATGCCCCGTTTCCTTTCTTCTTTCACTTGTGTTTTTGATGAAGCTTAGGATTCAAAATCTCAATTACTTGAGAAACAGAGGAGTGTTCATAATCAAATCACCATATTAGAGGTATAAAGTTACAAAGTAAGCCTTCACTCCATCATAGACCAAATCGAACTTTATAGTTGTAAAATAAGCCCTAACTTCGCCATAATTCAAATCGGAGGTCGAGGGTTGAAAATCACATAACAACCTCTCGCCTAGACAATTTAGGGGGTCTAATATCACCAAAAAGGGTTAAATTCTATGGTAGACCAAGTTAGAACTTCGAGGTTGCAAAGTAGGATTAGGTTCCACTAATGCATTTTGGAGGTTCCTAGCTATTTTTTAGGGTCTAAATTTCACCCTCAGTTTTAGAGATCTTCGTAGGATTTTTAGAGATTCTTCCCAAGGAAAATGTCTGAATCATCATCTAACTGAAAAGGAAAAATGAAGTATAGCTTCCAAGGGGTCACTCCCCCTTCCACCATCACATCCGACATTGATGATATTTGAGACACTAACCTCAGCCACAATGATCTGCCAAAGTTTTTGGGTAGAGTTAGAGATCCATATAAGAATGCTTGGATGAGAAGTATTTAAGATAGTGGTATTGCCTTGGCTACCACTTTTATGACTTCAATGCAATGCGTCAATTTTTACTAACAATGCAATGCATTATTACATAGATTCTTGAATGATAAAGGATGACAATGGGACAATTGTAATCAGACTAAATACTGATTACTTTGAAGATTTGTTAAAACTTCTTGATGTTAAGGGATATGCCTCAATTTCTCCTAGTTCGATCATTGAGCATTGGAAAATAAATTCTGACGCTTGTGCCAAGGTTATTAATAAGATTTATGTAGAAAAACCTAAGTATTCAGTGACCAGAGTTCTAAAGACCATTCCTTGCTTATATTTCATTTAGGAAATAAATGACATTGTCACATTTTGGAGTAGAGTTATAGGGATCCCATCCTCAAAGGATTTTTGAGAACGAATGTACTTGTACATTTCTACTATCCATAAAAATTATGATCTCATTTGATGGGCGAAGCACATCAACGATGCCATACACACCCAAAGGTTAGAATTACTAACCGCAAGAAATTTATATATGACTTCTTATCTGTTATATGCCACTACGGGAATGAGAAATTATTCAGGATTGACATCCGTTAGGGAATAAAATGCATCACAAATTTATTACTTCTATCCTTAATTAAAAATGAAAGAAGGGTTAAGCCACTTTATGAGGGTGAATGATGTTTTCTTTTTCCCTCATTTTTGTCTTTGATAAGGATCTCTATAATCAAAAGATACCATATAGTGCCTCGAATGTAGTAAGGACTTATGGTTATATTTTTTTGAAATTATGATTAACTAAAAATGGGATTTTTCTATGTTAATCCGTAATAGTAATAACAATGGACCAAATTGATATAAATGTAATGTAAATGCTAAATAATTTTATTTGATATTTTAAATGAAATAAAATAATGGAAATGAGAAGGGATATGGTACTAACTTGAAATTAACTTACCTCATTGTGTGCAGGACTAGATAGGATGATGTGTGGATAGGACAAGAAATGACGGTGCTACCTAGGAAATTATAGCCAATGAGGATCTATCTCGATCAGCACATGGGGGACCCTAGTGCACAGGGGGCACCCTAATTTGGGTAGTCTAGTCTACAAAAAGCTTAGAATCTAAGTCTAACAAAGATCACAAAGTATTCACAATATCCTCATTTTGGTCACTCGATTGTCGTAATATCTTCGCTTATGTCGTTGTGGTTGTGTGATGATATTTATCTACAAAACCCCATACAAAGCATCAAATCCATAAAAAGAAAGATGCAAATGAAGGGGTTAGACTGACCTTAGCTACCACAATGGTGGACTTATGACTAAGCATTACACTACATTTCAGACCCAATGTAGTTATGTGTGCTTGTGTGTGTAATTGTGTGCCTAGGGTGCCCTAGTGTGGATGACGACGAAAAGTAGGGGCAATAACTAGATGTAAGATGCAAATGGTGGATGGAATAGAATGAATACAACTCTTTCCCCATATGCTTGTGTGATGTAAATGTAGAAGATGCCCAAATGTAGTACTTTACCTTAGTAGATAGCTAGCTCTTGATATTAGATTGTTCGGGTATAAGATAATGAGTATGTTATGTTTATATAGGGATCTCTTGCTCAAATTTTGACACTAATGGCCCGACATGCCGACTAGTACCTAGGGGAATGAGAGGGAACATGACAAAGACCAACCTTGAATAAGTAAATTAGACCCAAGTGTTATGGGGACCAAGGCACCTAAAATTATGGATCGGGGTGCCCATGGGTGCCCTAACACTACCCTAGGCACCCTAGTCAAAGACTAGAGATGAAAAATGACCAAATAACAACAGCTAAGACTCTCTGAGAGATGACCAGAATTGTGCAAACAACCGATAACTGTGTGAGATAAGTGACAATGAAAAATGAATAACTAACTACAGGACCAAGGGATGAGCCATTAGTGAATACTTTTCTTACGTGAGATCCATATATAAAATAACATATTTGGTGGTATAAATGTAATAATAAGTGTGTGATTTTGTGACTACATTTTCCCCCACTTTATGTTGGTGAGTGGAAAGCTTGGTAACATAAAGTAGATAGAGATGTTACCTGAAAGAATTTAGAGAATCCCATGTTATAGTAGAATGCGCAGATGTGTAGTAGAAGTGTGTCAAAATAACCAAAAGCATGCCAAACCATGGATCAACGGGTTGATCCATGAAACATAACAAAAAAGTGTACTAGTATGATAAAGTGCACTAAATGAGAGTGATGATTATGATGTTGGATGATTTTGAATGTTATATAGTGATGATGAGATGGGGTAGGGAGTGATCAGTTCCCAACCCGAACCATGTACACGAATAATCAACCAGAGGATTTGGGCGTCCTGTCACCAGAGGAAGAGTGTAGGGAGAAAAGTGTATTATTCTCCAATATCTAACTACATCCTCAAGATTATCCGCTATAGATAGACTCGATCAAAGATTTTGGTTTTCTGATC
Organism: Taxus wallichiana var. yunnanensis; assembly: GCA_018340775.1. Lineage (NCBI taxonomy): Eukaryota > Viridiplantae > Streptophyta > Pinopsida > Cupressales > Taxaceae > Taxus > Taxus wallichiana. Next base: position 204,844,105 of record CM031234.1, read on the forward strand.
CAAACAATTTTGATCAAACATTTGACCCATATAGGAGTGGTATAGGAAAAGCACTCTTGCTCCCACTCCACGGGTGTTGATAAAATGTGATATCTTTTAAGTTAGGTCATTTGGAAGAAAACACAAAATGTGAGATGGCTTCCAAGTTAGGTCATCTGGAAGTGAGAAATGAATGTAATCTCCTAAGTTAGGTCATCTAGAGGCCACATGTAACTCCCAAGTTTGGTCATCTAGGAAGCCAATTGTGTTAAATTTGATTTGATTGAGTGATATGTTTTTTATCATTAGAGTTTTGAATGCATTAATTGATTGATTGATTGATTACTCATGGAGAGGTTTTATGCTAGTTACCCCCATATTAGGTCATTAGGGGAATCAATATAAATTAGTGAATGATCACATGGAAAACATTTTTAATCATTTATTTCCCCCAGGTTAGGTCATTAGGGGAAGGAATGATAAAATGTGCTATTTGGGATTTTGTAATCTTGTTTCCCCTAGATTAGGTCATTAGGGGGAGTTGATGAAATGATGCATAGAAAAAATTGTGTATTTATTACCATCAAATTATGTCATTAAGGGGAATTATTGGTGAAATGTCACATTGTGAATTAGTAAATGTCTTGGAATTGTTACATTGGTCATGTTTTAAATGTGTGGTGATATAAGGGGAATTATAGGATGACCCCAATGATATGCCCCCTTTCAAAAAGGGGAAGTGATGATAGGAATGAATGATAAACCAAAAGTAAACATGAAATATGTAGGAAAGTGATAGAAATCACAAAAATATGTATGTCAAAGTAAATTTAATGTGCATACAATGTGTTTAATACGATGGTAGGTAGAATTTCGAAAAGAACACTAGAAATGGGGTGTAAATCGGAGTAGAAACACTCAAGATATGGCAAAAATTGTGTAATGTGTATTAGTAGTGGTAAAAAGTGCAAAATAATGACTATAGTAAAGTGGGTGATAAAAGGTAACTATAAATAGTAAGGTGAAAAAGTGTTTAGTCACCTCATTTGTTATTTGCGTGATTGAGATTGAGTTCTGAGCAAGTGAAAAATGTCCATAAGTGAGAGCAGCGCATCCTAGTCGGTTTGAGAGGGCGGCGATTTGTAGTGTCATCACACAAAGTGCGGAGTTGGTAAGTGTAATGTTTTTCAAAAATGTGTGGTATATGAGTCATTTTTAGTGAATTTTTTAAATTTTTCAATTTTTTTGACATTTTGGACGATAATAGGTGATGAGAGCTAGTGTGACCCTTAGGATATGAACATCTAGATTTAGGCGCGATGTCTGTCTGCTCTCAGTGCCTCGATCCCGCATCTGGGCACCCTAGTCCAGAATGTGTGTATTTGGTCTAGAACGATGAAAAATGGGATTTTTAATGGATATAAATGTGATAAGTGAGTGTTTTTGTACCTATAAGGTGTTCTAATGCATTGTTTTTTGTTTTTTTGTGTTGTGTAGAGGGATATCCACTCAAGGGAGTTTTGCATGGGGGCGTCATTTGAGTACATTTCTTGGATTGGGTTTTTCTAATGATGATTGGGATGTTATGGACCGTGTCAACCTGCGGCATATAACACGATGGGGATGTGCCCCATAATATGCCTATGTTGATTGCACTATGTGACAGATGGTGTGCAAACATGTGTACCTTTTGGTTGCCTACGAGGGAGATGGCAGTGACAATGGAGGATGTGTATCATATATTACGGTTGCAATTATTGGGGAGAGGGTACATGTGATGCCATTGGAGGACATGGATAGGTAAATGCAATGGTAAGATGGTATTTTGTAGGGAATCGAGACACTGCCAAGGCCCATATTAGTTTAGATGCTATTTTGAGGTCTAGTGTTCTCGCGCTTGTAAAATTTCATAATACTAGTTATTCATGGTCATCTATAGCGGTGGAGGGAGGCGGTGTGGGCATCTTGTATAAGATGCATGACATATGCCAACGTATAGAGGAGGAGAGTACTAGATACACGTGGGCCCAATGTGTATTGGCTCACCTATACAGAGATCTATATCAATTTACTCATGATGAGCATAGAGGAGGGATAGGAGCTACTATGTTATTACATGTGTGGGCATATGAGCACATAACAATGTTGAGACCAGTTGGGGGTCCATGAGCAGAGTGGGCTAGACTTGAGATATATGTGAGGAGGTGGGTCAATGTTCATGGGCACAGATGGATACAGATACCTACAAGGCATTGATAGATAGGATGGGGCTTGAGGCCATCACATGGAGGCCATACTGTGATTATGGAGGATGGCCCAAGGATTTCATAGAGCTATGATGTATTCGTGAGGATGATGTGGCTAGAGGATAGATTTTTGGGTGTAGCCAAGATTTTTTCAGGTGGAGAGAGTATCACATCAGTTTGGTATGGCTTAGGATGTGCCCCCAGAGCCATATATATGGCTAAGAGCTATTAGAGCACCGAGGAGGGTTGGGGCTAGACCAAGGCCCATAATAGAGTAACTAGCACCTCCTGGTCCGGATGAGGTAGATGCAATGATAGAGGTGATAGACGCAGACAATGTTGGTAGCACAGAGGAGTACCATGCATAGTGGGTGACACATCGATGGGTATTATTGTTCCCATTATTTGTAGATCCAACGGAGTTATTGAATGTAGGAGGAAGAGTGGGGGAAGCACATGTCCCCAACCCTATGGCAGCCATGTAGCTAAGTGTGAGTATCTACATATAGTTACGTTATGTATGTTGTTTGTTGGCTTATGTTTTAGTAATGGTTATCTAATGCGTTGGTGTTGTTTATTTTGTAGGTGATGCGTATTGGTCCTTGATAGTCGACACATCCATCCGTACCTTGACATGGAATGTGCCACTGACATCCTTGGTGGAGGTATATTGGAGCAAGTGGATGAGATTGTGGGTGAGCATGCCTATCTATTTGAGCCAATGGCCATGGTGGCAACCACATGTACTATATTAGTAGCCAGAGGGATGAGGCATGTGAGGAGACTCATCGAGCCCGAGGTGGTGGTGGTGGTCCTTTAGCACATTATGTATTTTTATGATTCGTGGACTTACAACACCAATTTATAGAGCATTCTATGGAGAACACCTTATTGTGTAGGAAAGTGGAGTGATATCGAGGCCAAACAATGATGTAGAGTGAGTGGTGAGGCATCTAGTTCTAGGGATCTTACAGTACTCGAGAGTGATAGTGATGATGAGGTTTGATTATCATGATTGTATATGATGTAGGGGAGTTTCCCCCAAATGATGATTGTATCTTCTACCTATGTATGGACATGTGTGATTTATATATGATGAGCTTATGTTGTGGTATATCTATTGTTGTATGACTTGGTGATTATTGTTGGAATGTTTGTGATGTTTTTTAATTTGTTAATGTTGATTGATAGAATATTCACATAATGATGAAAAATAGAATGTGATGAGTGAAGTATAATGTTTGTTAAGTGGAATTCATAATGCGTAGTTAGAATGATAATGAGAGGAAAATGCATGTGAAAAGAGATGATGATCGAACTAGTGTGTTGTGATGAAATGTGCATGGTAACAATGTAACATGATCATAATATGTCAATGTGATGGGTGGGAGGGGAAATTAATGATGCCCCCAGCGTAGAGATTATTAGGTTCATTTAATTAAGATCCCTCAACAATCAAGAATGAATTGTGAAAAAAATAAGAGTGCATCATCGGAAATGATTGAGGTGCACCAGATGAATGATGTAGCGCATGATGAAAAGTTCTTAAAACAAACCCTCAATAGTTGTGTAATAACTATAAGAACACAAGTGCGTCATTGGGAGGTAAGGTGATAGTAATCACCTACCAAAGACCAAGGTGGCATGGAGTGGTGGAAGCATGTGGAATGGAAGCAACATGAGTGTATGAACCGAACTGAATGTCATATGGAGTTGTGGTGGGATGTGCAAAAGCGGGGTGTTGTGGTAACCAATGTGAAGTAGTAGTGTGATGTAGTGGATAATGTGAATGTAATGGGTGAGGTGGATGCAATGAATGTGATGGATGAGGTGGATAACACGTATGAATAATAAGCTGTGGTGGATATATTATAGCCGGAGCACCATATGTAGGGATGACTTAATAATAGTATAAACTTTCTATTAAGGTAAAGGAGAGATGGATCACTCATGTGGGTGAGAACCAAAGGAGATGATGCCCTTATCCTCTTATTGGTTCAATCTATCTCAAAGGGAAAAAAATTCATTATCTCTATGGCCATTTATATAATGATAATTACAATAAGGTTGGTCATGCTGACATTGTAATCGGTGTTGTGGATGATGTTGGTTAGAGGGTAGGAAAATTAATCACTTAGTAAGAAAAACACACAACACATCATGTGGTCGAGCATGATGAGAGAAATTAAAGGCTCACGTGACCTAGGTGGAGTGGTAAGAGGAGTATTTGTCATGGAGCCGAGAGTATGAGTTTTTGGTGAAGTGGGTTGAGCTTGTTTACTTTTCTTGGGAGGCAAATATGGAGACTGTGTAGGATGCTCAATTGGAGGCTATGACGAGAGAACTAGATGAGGCAATAGTCATGTAGATGTGTGTGGGGGATCTATGATGTGTGTGGAGAGAAGATATTGTTCTAAGTCAATAACCTTATAACATAAAAGGATGAATGAATCACATGTATCATATTGTAATCATTTCTTGAATGGAGGAATGAGGCCATGATAGAAAATAAATTGCTTTTCAAGATCTATGGGTTGGAAGACAAGCTGATGGATACAAGCATTGAATCATAAAATATAATCCTTGATAGGTTCCATGGAGCCTTGATGTAGGGTAGGTAACCGGTCATAAGTAACCTTAGGGCCATTTTTGATTATAAACCGATGGAGGAAGGTGTCCTCCATGTCATAAAAATACTAATGGATCCAAAGGGGAGATGAGTGTACCATTGTAACACCTCATCGGTAAGACTATAACGAAAGGCCTTAAGTAATAATATATCATTAGAATAGGAGGCCATAGCCCTACGATAATGTAGAAGATGAGCATGAGGGTCACCCATACCATCAAAACATGTGAAAGTAGGCATGGTGAAATCATGAGGGAATGCAAAATTATGAATCTTCTTAGGGACCAAATTTCCATGTAATGAATTATTGTCAATGGAAGCATAATAAGCCCTACTTTCTAAAGTGAGAGATAAACTTGAGATTGTAAATCCTATGGTGCATGAGAGAAAGGATATCTTGTGAAGGGATGGTGGAAGATGGAAATAATGTGTTAAGTGGTTATAATTTTCCATTGTGAGTGATCATAGGGATATCCAAAGGTGATGGAGAGGGGTATGATGTTAAGGCACACTAGTAGTAGGTGCCGATGAAGCTATAGTAGGAGATAGAGATGGAATATCCATAGCGATGGTTGGAATAGCATAAGAAACATCCTTAATAGGTGGAGTAACTGATGGAAAATTTTCTTAATTTATAGAAGTAGGAGATGAAATAGTAGGAGAAGAAGAAGTGATAGATGGTGGTGACTCATGCATAGTGCTAGATACAATCTCAGGAGAAGATAGTAATGGAGTAGGTGAGTCACAACTCAATAGTATGGAAAGAAGGAGAATCATTACCATTAAGTGGCTCACCATTATTTGATAAAGACTCAAAATGAGGATATCACTAAGAACACTATCAATAGGATCTTCAACATAATGTGAAGGAGTATGCAAAATAGGAGGGGATGTATCATGAGAAGTAATTTCAGAAGAGGTAGAGTCATGAGAGGGAACTATGTCAATGGCCAAAGTAGAAGGAGAATCAATATGCTCATGTGAACGAGTGTCAATAGCAAGCAAGTAATCAATAAGAGAATCATCTAATGTTTCCTATGAAAGATCGGAAGGTAGATCACAAGTAACCATATAACACAAAGTACAACGAGTAAAGGCTACTGGATCATCAACAATGCTAATGCCTATATGAGACTATTCAAAACAAGTAGTCACACATGTTGTAATCCATCTTGAATTTGTTGTTTGATATGGTTAGGTGTAGTGATGGGAGAACTATATAGAGCTTTAAGCAGCATTAGTGACAACCTCATCATAGATAGGGTTGATGCTAAAATGAGACATGATAGGTGAAGAAGATGAACTACTCTTAGCCATTAGGGTTTTAGTGGATCCTAGGAAAGGTATTCTAAAAGGTGGGTTCACTAAAATGATTAACTAAAATGGGATTTTTCTATGTTAATCTATACTAGTAACAACAATGGAACAATTGATATAAATGCAATGTAAATGCTAAATAATTTTATTTGATATTTTAAATGAAATAAAATAATGGAAATGGGAAGGGATATGGTACTAACCTAAAATTAACTTACCTTGTTGTGTGGGACTAGACATGATGTGTAGATAGGATAGGAAATAATGGTGATACCTAGAAATTACAACCAATGAGGATCTATCTGGATTAGGGCATCTGGGAGAGGACGGGGCACTTGGGGTGTCCTAGTATGTAATCAAGGCATTCTAAAGATATAGAAAATCTCATAATAAGGGTCTAACAAAGTGTCATAATGTCTTTGCAATATCTTCATTTTGGTTTCTCGGTTGTCACAATATCTTCGCTTATGTCACTATGTAGTTGTGTGATGAATATTTACCTATAAAACCCCATACAAAACATCAAATCCCTAAAAAAGAAAGATGTAAATGAAGGGGTCGACTGACCTTAGCTACCACAATGGTGGACTTATGACTAAGTGTTGCACTACATTCCAGACCCAATGTAGTTTTGTGTGCTTGTGTGTGTAATTGTGTGCCTAGGGTGCCCTAACATTGATGACGTAAAAGTAGGGGGAAATAACTAGATGTAAGATGTAAATGGTGGATGGAATAGAATGAATACAACCCTTTCCCCCTATGCTTGTGTGATGTATATGTAGAAGATGCCCAAATGCAGTCATTTGCCTTAGTAGATAGCTAGCTCTTGATAGTAGATTATCCACACATAAGATAATGAGTATGTTATGTTTATAGAGATATCTTGCTCAAATTTCGATGCTAATGACCCGACATGCCGACTAGTACCTAGGGAATGAGAGGGAACATGAAAAATACCACCTCAAATAAGTAAATTAGACCCAAGTGTTATGGGGACCAGGGCACCCCAGTACTACCCTAGGCACCCTAGTCAAAGACTAGAGATGAAAAATGACTAAATAACGACAACTAAGATTCTCCAAGAGATGGACAAAACTATGCAAACAAATGACAACTGTGTGAGACAAGTGATAATGATGACCGACTAACTAATGACATGACTAGGGGATGAGCCATTAGTGAATACTTTTCTTACATGAGATCCATATATAAAATAACATACTTGGAAATATAAATGTAATAGTAAGTGCATGATTTTGTGACTAAAAATTCCTATTGTTCACATATCTAAGAGTGGGAGGATTTTCAGTGTTCCTTTTAAACTACCAAGGTTTCCCCACAGAGACAAGTGGGTATTGATGTAGTTAATTAGAAAATTTCTACATCTACACAGATCCAAAAAGTAGGGACAAGGTAGGGGTCCAATTTCCAATAACTTTGGGTCGATATATTTGTGAATCTTCATATAAAGAAAATAATGTTAAGGGTGAAATGCAAAAAATGACAATTAAGACCTATCACCCACAAGTCACCTCCGATTATTGGGGAGTGGTTGATGGAATCGCCAACTGATATTCAGTTATTTGGGTATACAAGGATGCCATGAGAATGTTGGTAAACAAATCTGCATAACTCGTGAGCTAAACAACATTTACAATATGAGTTGATGCTTAGATAAAGTCGATCAAGATTTAGTCATTTGTAGCTAGGGATATATCTCGATGATTCTTTGAGACTTGACCTAGGAGAAATTATATTTTACTCACAAAGGGGATGACCTTCCCTACTACTTTATGTTCTTCCTTTAACTAGGTGAGAGGACCCATTTTATAACCTGCTATTGTGAGAAAAGTTGATTAAAATTAAGTCTCTAAGCTCTTTCTTGGAAATATGAAGGATAGTCCTGAATAGACACGGTCAATACAAAAATTATTTAACTCTCAGGAGTTGTCACACTAAATAATGCGATATATATTTCAAAATAGGACTTAGGTTACTCTGACATAAAGTGTTGATTTTAGCTTTCTTCTACATATTTATGGAAAGGAAGGATATAAATGGTAAAGTCCCTTGACATGAGTTTATAAGGGGAAAACATGGGTAATTTAGAAGGATTTAACAATTTTAAGTGATAACTTGTTGTGTATGAATGGGAGATTAAAGCAAGATAAATTTGATTATACAAATCTCATAAGAAAACCTTAGAAATGTTTTGAAATTCCCCAAGGTAAGAAAAACACATCACATAACTAAAAAAAACCATTTAACCATAAGGTATGCACTCATGGAAGCCCAAGAGTATAAGATTTCATACAATATTTGATAATTTAAACATAAAATCTCATGTTAAATTCTCAACAAAACATTAACAGATCCTATTCAACTACGCTCAAGATACACTCAAAGGCTTACTAAAATCTTCTCAACTAAATAGAAGCAACATGAATTTAAAACTATCTATCACACCACATAAAGAAAGCTCTATTTATAGTGCAAATTGCAGAGTTGCCAAAATGCCACTAATTAAGAAATTAACTATTGTCATTAAAAGGAACCATCAACATAACATTACAATAGGGAGGAAAGTAGTTGATTCAAATTATTCTACCTTACGAAAAAAAATAACATTGCTTAGGAGATAACACAGTTAATTTCAAGAAATTAAAATTTCTTAGCAAGGGACCATAAAGCCTATGGCCTCAATGCTTTCCAATGACTCGCACACTCATGATCATCTTGGCATGTCAAGGTTTGTACAAAGTAAAATAACTACTTGGTCTCTTAGTTTGATTTAGGTTTCTTAAGAAAAGTATAGTCGGTTTTGCCCGGTTTTGTCTAAGAATTTAGAAAAATTTAACCCCTCTTTGATACAAGAACATTCCTCTCGTATATATAAAACTCTCTCTCTCTTGCCTTTGATTCCCCCAAAAAAAAAAAAAAAGTGAATCTTTAAAAATATTCTTCTTTTTGGCCCACAATCTGATCTATTATCATTCATGTTAGTGCAAATCCATAACACCCCCTAAATGACCTTCGATCTACAAGTGAGAATTTGGTCATTTAGTGTGATTTCGCACAACATGGAATCTTTTCCCAAGTGTGGGACTTGCAAAATGGGAAAAAATCTCCAGATTAAAGGCTAGTTTCTCTACTCCTCCGATCGATGTATACATGAAATTTGGAGAGATTTAACTCAAAATCCTACTCTAATTCTCGCCAAGGAGACAAAGATAGAGAGAGAAAAGAAGATAAAACTAAACTAACAAGGTGATACACCAAAGGAGTGGTGAGCATATATTTCTCAGATTGACACAGATTATAAAATGTAACACAAATCATGCACAAATTGCTAACATTGTAATGAAAGATCGTGATAGAGAAAACAACACAAGAAAGGATTGAAAATTCATTCACAGAGCTTCAGCATTGTCATTTCCATTTTTAAATACAAAGGCATTACAACAGCAAGGAGGTAGAAAACATGTTGTAGTCCTAAAAAGGTCTGATATTCCACAAATCCACTTTCCAGGGTGAAGGAGGGAGCTTGCAGAACATAAAAACATCCAACCCTTTACAAATGAGCCAAATCTAGCTTTTAACAATGAAAACCCGAGTTCAGGAAGGAGAAACGCGGAAAATTGAAATGAATGATTCAACCACTAACTAGATCCATCAAAATAGCATGGGTACCCTTAAAAGTTCATTCCCCAAGATTTTTGACCATTCTGGAGAAGAATGGAAGCCATACTGCATTAAAAATGGTGGTTGAATGTCGGTTCTGCTCTTTTCCCCATGCCAAAGGCATTTTTCATTTTTCTCTCACTAAACTCCACCAAAAACAAAATTGAAGATTCCATCATGTAGAGGACTTCAATAGCTTTCTAATGACACCAAAATCGAGAAAAATTGAGCTCTAGGTTGAAAGATATGCCCCTCTGAAGATTTAGGGCAAAATCAGGCAAATATTAGGTCGGCGGGCCGAAACCTAAAATTTTCCCCCTTTTTTTGAATTTGGGGAAATTTCCCCAAAAATCTCTAATCCCCACTACTCCATTGCCATGTGGTGCATTCCCATTGGTCTGTAGGTTTAAATGGCCATTTTACGCCTTTTTGAATTTTGGAAAAATTCCAAAATTCCTCTGTGCCCCACCACTCCGGGACACGTGTCATCACTCCATTCGCTGCGAGCACACGCTCCAAAATTTCCCTTTGACACTACTAAAATTTTGGTAAAATTACCAATTCTCCCCATACCTCCAACCTCCGACACGAACAAGGCACGTGTCACCCTCCTATTTGCTCGCGGGGTTTAAATCAAAACTTCCATTTCCTCCTTAGTGGGTCTTGCAGGCCAATTCTTTCCTTTGCACCTTCTACCACTTTGGAAAAAGAAAAAATTTACTCCACCCCTCCAGCTCCCACCAACCTCATGGACACATGTCACATTCTTATTGGTTGTGGGGCTTCTGGGCCAAAATTTCATTGCACCATTTTTTGGAAATTTTCTCAACTTACCCCACTAGTCCGACCTCCGCCGCCACGTGGCACCTCCTCATTCATGCGGGCCTCAAGCCATTTCTTTCTCACGGGCCCATGGGAAAAATTTTTCCTTTTGTGCCCTACCCACTCCTTGGTGAGAATTCCAACCTACCTCCGCCGACTCGCCATTCCGCCACCACGTGGCACATTCTTATTAGTCATGACCTTGCCATGGAGAATTTCCCTCAAAAACTCCGCTGAGCCATAACTTACAAAATACAAGGAGTTAGAAGGAAAATTTTACCTTTCTGGAAAGGTGAGGAAATTCTTTATCTAATGACACCATTTCTAGATATTTTGATTGCCTGAAAAGTGGAAAAATTCAACTGAGGCACAAGGAAGGAAGTAATGAAAGAAAGTTAGTCAAAAATAAGCAAGGGGCTTATTTTAGATAACAATTTTGGCGACTCAGACGGGTCATCTACCTGTTGGATGAATGATCAATGACCCTTGAAGCATACATTAGGCACAAAGTCATCAACTTAACTGCTTGGTACTCTCAACTCAAGAGAAAATTTCTAGAAGGAATATTGTTAGAGTAGAACATCACTGATCTCGCAACATGGCCTAAAAGATGCATCCTTGGGACAACAAAGCTTGTGCCAAAGAACTTAGGGAAATGTAAAACTAAGCTACAATAGAATAATGTGCACAAGCACTTGGAGGAATGAAAATCTAAGCTAATATGTACAAGGTGAGGAGTTTCCTTTTAGTAGCAATGCTTTAGATGGATTCCATTAATCGAATATGCAGCTTCTTCACCGTCTAATGTAGACAATTAGAAGGCATTGTTGTTCTTACATTTTGTGACCTTATAGGGGCCACTCCAAATGGCATAAAAATTTGAATGCCTTCCTGGCTTTTCTCTGGTCTCGCATCCCATTTCAACACTAAATCTCCAACTTGGAAGGTTCTAGCCTTAGCTTTCCTATCAAAGGTTCTCTTGATCAAGGCTTGGTCCTTCTCCATTGTTTGGGCTTCATGCTCTCTCGATTTCTTGGGGTTCCATCAATTCTACATATCTAACCTCCATGGGTTCAAACTCCAACAATTCCAATTGCTTCATGAGTTCCAACGTTGGCAACTCAAGTGACATAGGCAAGATTTCCTCTCTTCCATAAAAAGTCCGAATGGAGAGTTACCAATGGATCTCTTGGGAATTATCCTATCAGCCCATAAGGCTGATTTAAGTTTAGTGTGCCAAGTCCTATGATTTTCATTAAGAGTCCTCCCGATGATCTTTAATAGGTTCTTGTTGGTAGAATAAACTTGGCCATTACCTTGAGGATAATAATTTGATGAAGTGCTCAAATAGATCCCATTCTTAAGAGCCCATTCAATTACCTTTGATCCTATGAATTCCAATGCATTATCTAATATTATAGTGGCAGGTATACCAAATCTAGTTACTATCCCCTTGTAGAAGTCTAGAATGCTAAATTCATTTACCTCTTTGAGTGCCACCGCCTCACCATTTGGTGAAGTAGTCTCATTTTTCATTAGAATCCACTTGTGTCCTTGGCTTGAGTTTGGGTTAATGACTTCAATGAAGTCCAAACCCCATTGCATGAATGGTTGGTCAACTGAAATTAGGTGTAATGGAAGGGCTGCTAATCTTTCCTTGCCCGTGAAGAATGCACAATTCTTGCACCTCTTGATCCATGCATAATAATGACTAAACACCTTGGGCAAATAATAGCCAACCTTCATAATCTTGAGGGCTATCACTCCGGGAGAAAAATGACCCCCACTGATCCACCATGGAACTCTTCTAAAATTCTCTTAATTTGATTTGTCCCAATGCATCTCAGCAGCACTCCATTTATATCCTTTTTGAACAAGACACCATCAATAAGTGCATATGGAATAGCCTACAATCTAAAGTGTCTTCTCTTGGTTTTGTTCATCTCTGGAGGGCATAGGCCTATTTGTAAGAAGTGCATTATGTCTTTGGTCCAACAAGGAGTGAGCATACCACCATTCTCTTCTTGAACACCTCTTTGTTCTTGGTTGTCTTACAATGCCAAAACAACATCCTTCCCATTGTTTGCTTCCATTGATTTTCTCAAGACCAACTACTCACACAATCCCTTTCCTCATACCAGATTGGTGAATTTGATCTCAATGTCATACTCCATGACATGAGTAATCCACCTTGCATGTTTTTCATTTAGGTCTTTGTTGAGGAGGAATTCCTTAACTCCCACATGAGAAACCAGCAGTTGAACCTTGTTGTTTGAAACTAGATGCTTAAATTTCTTCAAGCTCCTAATCACTACAAGAACATGCTTCTCAATGAAGGAATACCTCACCTCATAGTCCTCCAAGCTTTGGCTAAAGAAGGCAATTGGCTGCTCTGCATTTTCTTTGTTATGCTGTACTAAAATTGTAGAAATGGTATCATCACCACCAAATGCATAAAGGATAAAATACTTAGAGAAATTTGGGTTAATGAGAGTTGGATCTTGTGAGAGAGCTTCCTTGATTGCTTCAAAAGTTACCTTACCCTCAGCTATCCACTTGATAGCCATACTTTTCTTCAACATCATAGTTATTGGCTTGACAAGGGCTGTAAAGCCTAGAACAAACCTTCGAACAAAATTGATTCTTCCCAAGAAACTTTGAAGGGCCTTCTTGTGACTTGGTAATGGTAGTGATTTTGTTGCTTCAACCCTCTCTAGATCAATTGCTAATTCCTCTTTGGAAACAATATGGCCTAGGAGCTTTCCTTCATGAGCTAGGAAAATACATTTTTTTGGATTCAAGGATATCCCAAATTTTCTACATATTTGGAACACTTGTCTCAAATGAAAGAGATGATCTATTGCACTTTTAAAAATATAGTAATATCATCTAGGTATATTAGTACTATTTTGTTGATCAATCCCTCGAACGCCATATCCATTGCCCTTTGGAATGTAGCTCGCGTTAAGCTAGACAACCTAAATGGCATTTTCTTATATGCATAGGTTCCCCATTTGGTGGTGAAGGCTGTTTTGAATTGATCATCATACTTTACCATGATCTGATTATACCCCGAATAACCATCTAGCAATGAAAACCTCCTAGAGCCAACAACAACTTACAAAATCTACTCCATAGAAGGAAGTGGGTAATGATCCTTGAGGGATGCTCTATTCAAATCTCTAAAGTCTACACACAATCTGATTTCTCCAATCTTCTTTCTAACTGGAACCAAGTTTGCAACCTAGCTTGAATGCTTGATGGGAAATATGATACTTTCCTCTATTAACTTATTTAATTCCTTTTTCATGAGAGGCTCCATGTGTGGATTGACCGGTCTTTGTTTTTTCCTGATGGGTTTAGCACTTGGATCTAACTCAATTGTGTGTTGAGCTAGCTTGGGATTAAAACCTCTCAAGTCTTCATAGCTCCAAGAAAATATATTTGGGAACTCTTGGTAAAGTTGCATGAACTCATACCTTTCTTGTTTGGTTGTCACTTTACCAATTTGAAGTGATTTTCCTTCTCCAACTGAGATGGGCACTGAATCTTCTCCCTTGACTTGGATGTTTTCTTTCTCTTTCCTAAATTGATCATTAGGATTAAATATGGACTCCAAAGTGACAAGTTATTTTGGAAGTTTGTTGGTTCTCAGCTGTACCACTTGATCACCATACTACTATTCTAACTTTTCCTAATTTTTGGTTGAGAACTCAGCTTCTTCTTGCAAGAAATTGATGATTTGTTGGTCACTTTCAAACACTTGCCAACTTACATTATTGTCTAGCACTGATGGCCTTACAATCACATGAATGTTTGGCTGCACTTTGTCTTCCTTGATATTTTCCACAACATCAAAGGCTGCTCCTAATGCTACAAGTCTATCAACAGCTTGGTTTTCTTTCTTAGGGATGGAGTTGATGCCAAAGCCTTCAAAATCCTCAATGAGGTCCCACACCCTATTCTTATAACTCTTGAGTAGGTCATTTTTGGTAGCATGTTGTCCTTTAACTTGATTAACAATCAGCTCACTGTCACCAAAGACTTGTAAGTTTTTGATACCTCTCTTTCTTGACCAATGCAATCCATGTATCAAAGCTTCATATTCAGTAGTGTTGTTAGAACATGCAAAATGAAATCTAAAAGCTGAATAATACTTAATTACTTGAGGTGAAACAAGCATATCTCCTCCCCCTGCACCTTGTTTACTTCTCGATCCATCAAAGAAAAACTACCATACCTCATTGTCATCTTTATGGTCTGGCTTGGTGATGCTAGGAATAGGCTGATTTTCTTCATGCATGTAATAAAATCCTAGTTCAGATTCCTCTATTTCCTTGTAGGGATCAAAAGCATGTACCTTGCTTGCCCATTCATCAAGAGTCAAATATAGGATGTTTCCAACTTTGGTGTCAGCTTCATGTGTGCTTGGATAATCCTCTTGATCAAATGCTAAACAATTGGCATTGATTGGGCTTGGAGTATGAGGCTCAATGTGAAAGTTTGCAATAGGTTCAGACCTGATTGTGGCCTTGGCTCCATATCTTGTCCTAAACAACATGTGTGACCAATCAATAGATAAATAGCCTCCAATTTTAGCTGTGAAATCCCTTGACAAACATAGGGCAAAAAGTGGTGGTAAATCTATCACTGACACATCTTGCAAAATAGTGACATTGGGGCATGCATGCAAAGTGAGGCTCAAATATTTAATTACCCCCACTATTGTTACTTGTTGTCCCATCTAGTTGTACCACCCCTTTGGATATGAATTCATATTGGAGGCCCAAATGATCAGCTATTTACTTGGGCATCATAGAACTACTTTCCCCAGAATCAATCATACAATTGTGTACTAGTTTATCCCCAATGATCAATGAAACATAGAATGGAGGGGGCTTCAAAACTTTACCTTTGTGTCCTCCATGCTTCCCCTTAGGCTGAGCAACATTTGTGAGTACCTTCTCTTGCATATGAGCTTGTTGATTTGAAGTTGACCAATTTTTCATGGCAGCTTGTAGTAGATCCCTTTGGCCTGGGATGGATAGTGATTCCCACACAAATATATTCACATTAGTCTTCTTCATTTGTTCAATGATGCTAAATGGGGATGAAACATCTCTTTACTTTTCCTTACCCCGCACATTCTTTTCTTGTACATGGGCTGCAACAACTGGCATTTGAGATGGTCTAAAAGGTGGCTTGGGCTATCCTTGCACATTTGGAACTGCATTTTGCTTACCAACACTTTGTGGAGTGATGGAAGGTTGCAGATCACCCGAGCTAATGACTACCCTTCACCAATATTCCTCTTCTTTGACCGTGTGTTAGCCGTTACATTCGAGAAATTATTTGATTAATACCATAAAAGTCTTTAGCCTTTGCCATGGTTCGTAAGTGTAGTCTCATTTGGAGTTGTATTTTGCTGAGATGTTCCTTGTTGTTGGTTTGTTTCTTGACTCACCTCACTCTCTACGCTAGTTGTTGTCACCATCAAAGCTTGGTTCAAAGCACCATTGAAGCACATAGACTGGTTGTGAGGTTCATTGCATGGGAAACACCAATCATACTCTTGAGCTATATTATTTTACATTGGCACTAAGGCTTTAAAGGTAGATGCAACATAGGAGTTATAGGGCTGAAATGGTCTATTGGCAAGAGGCCTTACTTGATTTTGATTTACAGCTAGATTGGGTGGCCTATTAGGATGATATGGTTACCTATTAGGATGAGTTTGAGACCGATAAGGTCTAAAACTTTGGGCTTGCTTGCCTCTTGAGTGTAACCAGCTCATTGCCTAAATTTTTTAATTGTTTCATGAATTCTTGAAGCTTATTTGAGGCAATAGAGGATGAGGTAGAAGTTTTATTTGAACTCGATTTCTAGGAGTGGGAATATGAGCTAAAGTAGGTGCTTGATTAGTGCTTGGGTTTTCCAAGTTTATATATAAGGGCATAGGAGGCCTAGGTTCCAATTTACCAACTTGGATAAAACAATTCTCAGCCCTAATGGCAATGCTATAAGTTTCAGTGTATATTTGCACCTCCCATAGATTGGATTAGCATAGAAATATCGAATTTAAAGATTTGAGATAGTATAAGAAATCACCTTCAAATGTTGGCCTTACTTTTGTCGGTGGGATTCTATCCCATGTCCTTTGTAATCTAAAATTGAAGTCTCATAGCTACTCATTGGGAACTCTCTTGATAGTTAGTTGTTCCAAGAGAGACAAATTATCTCCTTTTCTCCAAACCGTGGATAGAGCCTACCCCAAGGCTCCTAAACCATTGCAAGGCTTTCCTTTGAATGAGGATGCCAATAATTTGACAGCAATTTACATCTCAACAATCTCATGGATTGCACAAACATTAGCAATGTCTTTGACATGATCATGAGGAGTGGTATGATTTTTCGCATAAAAGTATGGGATGTTCTTCAATGCTGCAGATAGAATTGGTTTTATGCATTGAGAGCAAGTGGGCTGCTACCAAAGGAAGTTGACATAAGGGTTGTGTTGTGCCATTCGATGGGCTTGAGAACCCTTGTTGATTGGGTGAAACGTCTACCAGGTGGAGGAGTTGATAGAGTTCTGTTTGGTGGAGATGGAGACCTTTGAATTCTTCTTCCCTCTCTTTTCTTCCTAGGGATAACTTTAGATACTCGATTATCCCTCTTCTTTGGCCCTCGACCTTTCTAGATCCTTCTCATGAATCTTCGACTTGACTGCTGAAACCAGCTTGATTTTATCCCTTTGAGTCACCGGATGTGTAAATCAGGGCTCTTTTTAAGCAAGAAACTTACAACAAATGCACATCAAATTTTTATAATGAAGATGAAGTCCTCTAAGGTCCCACCGGCATTCCAAAATTTTTAGGTGCAAATCCACAACACCCCTATATGACCTTCAGATCTACAAGTGAGAATTGGGTCATTTAGTGTGATTGCACAACATGGAATCTTTTCCCCAAGTGTGGGACTTGAAAAAATGGGAAAAAAATCTCCAGATTAAAGGCTAGTTCCTCTACTCCTCTGATCAGATGTATACATGAAATTTGTAGAGGTTTAACTCAAAATCCTACTCTAATTCTGCCAAGGAGACAAGGATAGAAGAGAGAAAAGAAGATAAAACTAAACTAACAAGGTGATACACCAAAGGAGTGGTGAACATCTATTTCTATAGATTGACATAGATTATAAAAATGCAACACAAATCATGCACAAATTGCTAAAATTGTAATGAAAGATCAAGATAGAGCAAACAACACAAGAAAGGATTGAAAATTCATTCACAGAGCTTGCATTGTCATTTCCATTTTTAAATACAATGCATTACAACAGCAAGGAGGTAGAAAACATGTTGCAGTCCTAAAAAAGGTTTGATATTCCACAAATTCACTTGCTAGGGTGAAGGAGGGAGCTTGCAGAACATAAAAAAACATCCAACCCTTTACAAATGAGCCAAATCTAGCTTTTAACAATGAAAACCCGAGTTCAGGAAGGAGAAATGCGGGAAAATTGAAATGAATGATTCAACCACCAACTAGATCCATCAAAATATAAGGGGTACCCTAAAAATTTCATTCCCCAAGATTTTTGACCATGCTGGAGAAGAATGGAAGCCATACTACATTAAAAATGGTCTTTGAATGTTGGTTCTGCTCTTTTCACCATGCCAAAGGCGTTTTTTCATTTTTCTCTCACTAAACTCCACCAAAAAACAAAACTGAAGATTCCATCATGTAGAGGACTTCAATAGCTTTCCAATGAAACAAAAATAAAGAAAACCGAGCTCGGATCGAAAGATATGCCCTCTAAAATTTAGGGAAAACTGGGCAAAATCTGTCATGGGGCCGAAACCTAATTTTTTTCCCCCTTTTATAAATTTGGGAAAATTTCCCCAAAAATCTCTGCTCCCCACTGCTCCATTACCATGTGGTGTATTCCCATTGGTCCACGGGTTCAAATGGCCATTTTACACCTTCTTTAATTTTGGAAAAAATTCCAAAATTCGGCCCACGCCCACCGCTCTAGGACACGTGTCATCACCCCATTCATCATGCGGCACGCGCTCCAAAATTTCCTTTGACGCTATTAAAATTTTGGTAAAATTACCAATTCTCCCCATGCCCCCAACCTCTAACATGAACAAGACATGTGTTACCCTCCTATTTGCTCGCGGGGTTAAAATCAAAACTTCAATTTCCTCCTTGGTGGCCCTGCAGGCCAATTCTTTCCTTTGTGCCTTCTACCACTTTGGAAAAAAGCCAAAATTTACTCCACCCCTCCAGCTCCTGCCAGCCTCATGGACATGTGGCACATTCTTATTGGTTGTGGGGCTTGTGGGCCAAAGCTTTCATTGCGCTATTTTTTGGAAATTTTCTCAACTTACCCCGCCGGCCTGACCTCCGCCGCCACGTGGCACCTCCTCATTAGCGCGGGCCTCAAGACATTTCTTTCCCCTACGGGCCAATGGGAAAAATGTTTCATTTTGTGCCCTACCCAATCCTTGGTGAAAATTCCAACCTACCTCCGCTGTCCCGCCATTCCGCCACCACGTGGCACATTCTTATTGGTCATGACCTTCCCATGGAGAATTTCCTCAAAAACTCCACTAAGCCATAACTTACAAAATACAAGGAGTTAGAAGGAAAATTTTACCTTTCTGGAAAGGTGAGGAAATTCTCTATCTGATGAAGCCATTTCTAGATAATTTTGAGTTCCTAAAAAGTGGAAAAATTTGACTGAGGCACAAGGAAGGAATGAAAGAAAGTTAGTCAAAAATAAGCAAGGGGCTTATTTTGGATAACAATTCCATGGTGCCATGTGGAGGGATTACAAATGATTTGTATTTTTTCCTTCTCCTAGAATGACTAGGATGCCATGTCACCCTTTTGGTATCATTTGTTTAATCATTTATTTTTTAGGTAAGTCGAGATACTTTTTAATGATTTTTGAGTGCCTCTAAATGGTTTGATTTGATATTTAATCATTCTTGCCTTTTGAGAATCCTCCTCGAAACACACACACTCATTGTTATATCTTTTTTGAACCGAGTGTTTTCACATGTGTTGTATCATGTAAAGAAAAATTCCTCCTTATTGATAGGATATTAGTGTATTTTAAATTTATATCCTTTGTGCGGGTATCACAAACAATCTTAATAATCAATTCATCATAATTATGCTTAGTTTTACACATCAACTTTATCTTTATATAAATTCGACCCACTTCCTTTGAAAATTTACATCCCTTCTTATGAGTGTGAAAAATCTTGGTGGATTTCTCTATTTGTAACATGGTGGGAATGGTATTAGCACCCAACTTGAAGGAGGTATCCTTTGAAGATTTAAATCAAATCTTTGACTTGACAGGCCCCGATGAGGCATTTGTGAGGATGTTATTTGATATCAGACCCAAAGGATTATAATGGGCCATTGACCACCAAAACCGTTAATGTGGCTTTCATTCAAAGGCTCATCGAATCAGTCTTGTGTTTTCCACCTTTGAAATCATGTATTTTCACCTTTTCAAGTGGGGGCATCAAAAGACTCCTGAGGTACTAAAGGCGATTACGCTCAAGAGCAAGCCATTTGTGAAAGGTGCAACTGACAACATATGCCCTTTCATTTGTAATGAAGAGTTCACCATGAAGGAGATTCCTTCATAATCTTATGAGCTTGGGGAAGGGGTCTGTATAGACATAATTCCCACTCTTTTTGTAGGGTAAATGAATTAGAACAACATGTTTCCTCTTTAGAGAAAAGGCCCATAGAATCTCCACCTTCTCAACCTCCTAAAGTGTCATCATTTGTTGTGTAGAAGTGCAAGGGTGAATCTAGCTCCAAAGCTCCTACCCAACCAACTTCAAGGACCACTATGCTTGCACTTCCAGCCACATCAATTTTTCCTACCCATCCCTTTGTCTACAAAGCAAAAGGGAGGAAAGCATTTCCCACAGGTGGCCTAGATCTCCTAAATTGGGTCTCTTCTTATTAGAAGAAGAGGGAATTGATGAATATTTTGGATGGCCCTAGGATGAATATTGATGAGCTCATGGATATGGGGATGTCTCACACCTTGGCAGGGGAAGTTCTATTTACACAGATGGTTGTTGGGTCAGAGGAGTTTGTTCCAAGGAAGAATAGGATTTTGGACAAAATTCCTCCTTTCATTGAGGATTTTGTGGCAGTGGAAGATGATTAGGTGTCTCTTTTTCTAGTTTCTTTTTGATGTAATTCACAAAATGTAACTTTTTCATGGGCTAGGCCCCTATAGAACCCCTATTTTTCTTTTTCATCAATACAGAAAATTTCAAATTGTTACATTAATACACATGCTTCATAATAGATTTAGAATTCTATTAAAGCAATATAAAATTCTAATGTATTGTATCAAGTTACATTCATGTTTGAAATTAACAATTCAAAGTAGTGTTCAACTAGCATAAAACAAGAGTATCAATAATGAAAATATGAGAAATGTTAGGAAAAAAAAGCCTAAGATGGCTCACTAGTCAATCACGGTTACATCTTCATATTTGTCACCTTATTCCTCATCTGGTTGTCTTTCTCTGTATGCATCATACCTTTGGAACAATTGTATCGCTCTTCTTCATCAGGTCCTAAGTGATATTTGAACATCAGTGTTATGCCTATTTAGTACATCAATACATTTGGCCATTCTTTGCTTATACTCTCTCAATTTCTTAGTTAGCTCAGGAATCTTGTTTTCCACAGAGATGAGTCTTTTGATAACCTCATAAGAGCAGTGTTCCTCCTTGATGTACTTGTCAAAATATTGAATCAGGGTATCAACTTCCATATCCCCATAAGTAGTTTTATGTTTATAAAATACCATTTGTTCTACTATGTTGTCTATGTTATCAATACTCTTTCCTACCCATTCCTTAGTTTCCAACTTTTATTTAACTTGATTTACAACTTTGACCTTGACTTTAGCTAGATCTTCCATTACATACCGACTCCTATTTCTTAAGGTGGAAATATTCCCTCCCTTTCTAGCACATAATCATTAAGTTGGTTAACTATTTCAAGCTTGGGAAAGATCCCCTTCTAATAATATAATTCACTTTCACACTTTGCTCATGGATTTATTTAATGTTATTGAGTGTTTTGGTGAATTCTACATACCTTTTTTGCGTTTTCAATGACCTTTTTCCTTTCTCGTGACAAGTCCTCCATCCATTTATCCACCGCTTCAACTTTCTTACTAGCCTTTTTATTACTAGATTCAATTTGGCCATTACCTTGTGGGTTATTACTAGAATCCATCCAAAGTTGAGAGCAATTCAAATCTTGTAACCAACTACAACATGTTATCCATATTAGAAATGGATAATTGTCTTTGATTGAGGCCTTATTCAGATTTCTAAAATCCACACAAAGCCTTATATCTCCATTTTTATTTCTTACTGGTACAAGATTGGCCACCCATGAAGAGTATCTTGTGGGCTGTATTATTCCTCCATCCCTCAACTTTGTCAATTCTTCTTGCATCTTAAGTGAGAGAAGAGGATTAATAGGCCTATGATTTTTCCTGAATGGCTTAGTGTTAGGTTCCAAGGGTATTTCATGCTAAAACAAGTCCTCTCTATAAGCCTTCAATTCTGAATAGGACCATGCTAAGCAATCTTGATACTTTGTCAGTAGTTTTACATAAGATTGCTTCTCTTCTTTTCTTAGATTTCTCCCTAACCACACCTTCCTGGGATTCTCCTTGGTTCCCAAATTATACTCCTCAACATCCCTTGAAGCAGAGATATGCCTATGGACCACCCTATCTGCATTGTCAAAATTAGATTCCAAGGCAACCAACCCCCTAGGGAATTGTGTTAGTTTTCAACTGAATTATGTATTTTCCAAATAAATTTTCTTTTCCATCACATATTGAAACCATTGGCTCCCAATCCATGCACTAATTTGTAAATTCTCCTTCATTTTTCAAGAACCTCTACACTTGGGCATCATCATCAAACACTTGCCAATGCTTTACATTATTAGGAACAAATGGTCTTGACAACACCTCTACATCATAATTACAGTAAGGAGAAACCATGAAATTATCAAACCGAGATGCAAGCACTACCAATTTATCAACTCGTAACATTCTGGGCCATATCATGGTAAAGATATTAAAATATTCAAACATTTCAATGAAGTCCCACACTACATGCTTATACTACTTCATTCTTTGGTTCTTTGTTGCATACAATTTTCTGACTTGTTTTACCACTAACTCATAATCCCCTTTAAAAATTATGTCCTTTATTCCATACCTCCATGCAATTCTCAAGCCTAAGAGAAATGCTTCATATTATGCAATATTATTGGTGCATTCAAATTTTAGCTTGAAGGAGAAACTGAATGTTTCTTTGTTTGGGGATATAAGCACCACACCAACCCCATTACCCATATTGGAGCATGCTCCATCAAACATCATAGTCCAAGGGGATCCAACTTGTTCCAAGCATGGAATCTCATTTATGCTATGGTATTCAAAGTCTGCACATCCAATGAAATTACCAGCATCTACATCAACAAACAACACTTCATAGGAGGCATTGTTTGGGTCCTCAATCAAGTGTAGCATTTTCTTCTCTTTGTACAATTTCACCAAATTTCCTTCCATAGGTATGGTGGCATAGGACATGTCCATTTGTACACTTCCTCCAACACTTGCAACCCATTTTATAGACAACAACATACCCCATTTAGCAGGGCAATCAACAATGACCACATTCATAGTCAAGTATTTACCAGGATAAGCTGCCAACTACACTACTAAACCTTTTACATATCCTATCACTGACACCTCTCTTGAATCCATGGCCTGGCATTTTCTAAAATATATTATCACTTTGATGTCTAGTTCATTCATAACTTCAAGAGGCATTACATTACATGAAGCTCTTGAATCAAACATACAATTGTGGAAAAGTCTATCTTTGATGATCAAAGTAGTAAAAAATGGATCCACATCAAGTTGAGATTCTACCAGAGAAGTGCCTAAATATATCTCAGGTGATTCCCCCAGAATTTCCATTTCTTGGGGCACTTATAACTCTACAATAATAGGTGGAAGATCTACATTGTTAACCTCCTTACTTGTGGCCACCAAATCCTCCTTGATTCCTAAGTATTCAAATGCTCTTCTTCTGTGCTCAAGAATTCTAAGAAACTCAACAATTGACATGGTAACCTTAATCTGACTCAAAATTTGAGCCATATCACAAGGGGTATACTTAGGTAAGACTACACTAGGAGGTAGGGTGATTTCTTTTTCTAGTGGTATGAGGTTTTTATAGCTTGAGCAGAGGTAGGGGATCAGATTTGTTAGCAATAACTAGGCCTTTTTGGTAAATATTTCTTGGGAACAACCTTGGGGATATTGGTGAGGAGAGGAGTTTTTGGTTTGGGTTGTGGCCTTGGTCCTTTGATTATCTTATTTCTTAGATTATATTCTTTTTCTTGGGCCACTACTGCATTCATTAGGAGCTTCCTATCCTCCTCAGAAGGAATACCACCATCATATTTTTGATCATTAATGCCCTTAAATATTCAAAGTCATGGTTAGGTAACTCAAAGGCATGAACCATATCAACATCAAGACTACTAGTAGAAGGGATAAAAGATACCTGTGTATGCAATCCTAAAAACATTCCATAGTCCTAACACTCAACAATTTAGTAGAAGTAGCTCCTTGTTATGGATTATCAGAGCATTCCATCATGCACACATCACCAAAGGTGGCATCATCACTAACTTCTTCATTTTCTTCATTGAGATCACATGGTGAGTGTGGTAGAAAGCACTTGTCACACCACTCAATAACATGATCCTCCTCTACCATAGATACTCTAGTAGTCAATGGATCAAGAACCAACTTGTTTTCCCTTGGTGGTTGTTGCTTGTTTCCTAACCCCATAGGTCCCTTTCCTCTATCATCAACTCTATGATCACCTCTAGGATGATTTCCAAATCTATTCTGCCCTTGAGGTTGGTGTTGGGCCTGAGATATTTTACCTAGCCCTTTCTATGCTCTAGCAAGTTTATAAGAAATTTCCTTCACTGCTCTTGTTAGATTTTTAACCACCTCTTCCAGATCTACTCCCTTGCTTTCATGAGGCTTTTCAAGATTGACTAATTTGACACCCTCCCTTTTAGGTGGATTTCCAGTTGCCTTAATATTATTTTCTATTTGCACATCCATAGAAAAGGATT
Organism: Taxus wallichiana var. yunnanensis; assembly: GCA_018340775.1. NCBI lineage: Eukaryota > Viridiplantae > Streptophyta > Pinopsida > Cupressales > Taxaceae > Taxus > Taxus wallichiana. The sequence goes on from CM031234.1 coordinate 204,869,019, forward strand.
TCCTCAAGGAGTTGGGATTTTGACTCTTAAGTAATAGGTTACCTTTTTGTTAAAAGAATCTAAATATTTGATTAGGCATGAATCATCACTTGGCCTCAAATTTATAGGAAATCTAGTCAAAGTCTTGTTAAATCTGGTATTAAAATCCTGGACAGGTTCATTAGGATTCTTTTTTATGTTCTCAAATTCTGTGAGGAGGAACCTTGGATTAGTTTTATCACCATACTTTGTGATTTAAATGCATTTTTCATCTCTTTCCATGAATCAATAGAGTTATCTAGTAGTGACTTGTACCAATCTCGAGCATCTTCTTCTAGAGTATGTATAAACAAATTTACATATACATCTTCATACTCAATCTCAAAATCTTCCATGGTATTAGAAAAGATCCTAAGGTTTTGGTCACCACTAATAGAATTATTGCCTTGAAATTTAGTCAATCTATTTCTTAAAACATGTGGTACTGCACTAGGATAACTTGTCATACCTCAGAAATATATAGGTCTATATACATTCACGACAAAGGGGGTCTAGGTGGAGGGTGAGCCATGTTATTTTGAGGAGGTGTTTGAATAGGAGGGTTGAAACGATGGGGAACTGGAGGTCTTTGAGGTAAGGGGGTGTGATCTTCAAAGGAATGATCATTAAATGATTGATCTCACAAAATAATCTATTCCTAAGCAATAGATGAGGGAGATGAGAGATACCTGATCACTTGAAAATGAAGAAACCTCCCGAGTTGGAATGTACAAATTTGTGTAGGGACTGCTCAATCCAAAACCATATGAAGAACTAGAATAATATTCTACCAAAGGTTGATCACTTTCAACAATAGGCACAACCTTTTCTTCCAACCTTTGATCACTCAAGGATTTCCAAATTTGTTTCTTTGCTAGATTTGTCCTTCCTAACTCTGAAACAACCTTCTAGTAGGATCTGTCTTGAAGAAATACCTTCTTCCTTCCATCTTTATAGATATTGATGATAGATTACAATAATTAAAGTTCAAGGTACTGGTATTTACAAGATTTTTCTAAGAAAGATGGAGTCGCCACTAAGGTCTTGCACCTTAGATGTGTAAATCAATTTAAATAACTTTCCAACTAAAACTTCATAATCAATTTCATCAAATCTTGGAAAATCTTGTTATCCTTTATCAATATTTACCCCTAGCCAAGTCAAATTTAATGGAAAACTTCCTTAAACTAGGAAAATATCAAGCAAATGACTTTTGATTAAGCTCATTTTTAGCAAAGTTCGACAAAGGATTGAGTCTAGATCATAAATTTGCATCTAAACATAATTCATAATGTTACCAGAGGTTGATATATCTTCATATTTATGAAAATATTCCCCGAAACAACATCGAGAGAGTTGGTACCAAAATCTACACCACCTTATGAGCCAAACAACATTTACAATATGAGTTGGATGCTTAGAGAAAGTCGATGAAGATTTAGTCATTTGTAGCCTGGGGATATATCTGACAAACTCTTTGAGACTTGACTTGGGAGAAATTGGATTGCACTCACAAAGGGGATGACCTTCCCTACTACTTTAGGTTCTTCCTTTAACCAGGGTGAGAGGACCCATTTTGTAACCTGTTATTGTGAGAAAAGTTGATGAAAATTAAGTCTCTAAGCTCTTTCTTGGAAATATGAAGGATAATCCTGAATAAACACAATCAATGTAAACATTATTTAACTCTCACAAGTTGTCACACTAAATAATGCAGATGTCTTTCAAAATAGGACTTAGGTTACTTTAGACAGTGTGGATTTTAGCTTTCTTCTACATATTTATGGAAAGGGAGGATAGAAATGGTAAAGTCCCTTGACATGAGTTTATAAGCAGGGAAAACGTGGGTAATTTAGAAGGATTTAACAATTGTAAGTGATAACTTGTTGTGTATGAATGGGAGATTAAAGTAGGATAAATTTGATTATATAAATCTCACAAGAAAACCTTAGAAATGTTTTGAAATTTCCCAAGGAAAGAAAAACACATCACACAACTAAAAACCATTTAACTAGAAGGTATGCACTCATGGAAGCCCAAGAGTACAAGATTTCACACAACATTTGAGAACTTAAACACAAAATCTCATGTTAAACTCTCAACAAAACATTAACAAATCTTGTTCAACTATGCTCAAGATACACTCAAAAGCTTACTAAAATCTTCTCAACTAAATATAGGCAACATGAATTTAAAACTGTTTATCACACCATAGAAAGAAAGCTCTATTTATAGTGCAATTGTAGTTTCCAAAATGCCACTAATTAAGACAATATCTAGTGTAATTCAAAGGAACCATCAACATAAGATTGCAACAGGGAGGAAAGTAGTTGATTCAAAGTATTCTACCTTAAGAACAAAGATAACATTTCTCAGGAGATAACACACAGTTAATTTCAAGAAATTCAAATTTCTTAAGCAAGGGACCATAAAGCCTATGGCCTCAATGCTTTCCAATGATTGTACACTCAAATTTATATTTGTATGAGAAATTTTGTACAAAGTAAAATAACTCATTGGTCTCTTGGTTTGATTTAGGTTTCTCAGGAAAAGTACAGTAATTTTTGCTCTATTTTCTCTAAGAATTTAGAAAAATTTAACCCCCTTTTGATACGAGAACATTCCTCTCGTATATATACAACTCTCTCTCTCTCTCTTACCTTTGATTCCCCGCCCCCCAAATGTGAATCTTTAAAAGATTATACTTCTTTTTAGCCCACAATATGATCTATTATCATTCCATGGTGCCATGTGGAGGGATTACAAATGATTTGTATTTTTTCATTATCCTAGAATGACTAGGATGCCATGTCACCCTTTTGGTATCATTTTTTTAATCATTTATTTTTGAGGAAGGTTGAGATAATTGTTTATTTATTTATGAGTGCCTCCAAATGGTTTGATTTGATATTTAATCATTCCCACCTTTTGAGAATCCACCTCAAAACACACATACTCATTGTCATATATTTTTGAGTTGAGTGTTTTCACATGTGTTGTATCATATCAGGCCAACTTCCTCCTTTTTGTTATGCTATTAGTCGATTTCACATTTATCTCCTTTGTGCAGGTATCACAAACAATCTCAACGACCAATTCATCATGATTGTGATCGGTTTTGTTCATTAGCTTTATCTTTACTATAAATTTGACCCACTTCCTTTGCAAATTTACATCCCTTCTTCTGAGTGTGAAAAATCTTGGTGGATTATCTATTTGTAACATGATGGGAATGGTATTAGCACCCAAGGAATCCTCGAATATTTAAATCAAATCTTCAATCTGCAATGAAGAGGTCACCATGAAGGATATTCCTTCATAATCTTATGAGCTCAAGGAAGGGGTGCATAGAAATAATTCCCACTCTTTTTCATAGGGTAAATAATATAGAACAACATGTTTCTGCTTTGGAGAAAAGGCCCACAAAATCTCCACCTTCTCAACCTCCTAAAGTGTCACCATTTGTTGTGCATAAGTGAAAGGGTGAATCCATATCCAAAGCTCCTACCCAACCAACTTCAAGGACCACTGTGCTTACACTTCCAACCACATCAATTGTTCTGCCCAACCCTCTCTCTACAAAGCAAAGGGGAGGAAATCATGTCCCTTAGGTGGCCTAGATCTCCTAAATTGGGTATCTTCTTATCAGAAGAAGAGAAAATTGATGAATATTTTGGATGGCCCTAGGATGAATATTGATGAGCTCATTACTATGGGGATATCGCACACCTTGGCGGGGAAGTTATATTTGCACGAGATGGATGTTGGAGTGCGAGGAGTTTGTTCCTAGGAAGAACAAGATTTTGGACAAAATTCCTCCATTCAGTGAGGATTTTGTGGCGTGGAAGATGATTAGGTGTCTCTTTTTCTAGTTTCCTTTTTGATGTAATTCACAAAATGTATGTAAATTTTCCATGGGTGGGGCCCTTATAGAACCCCATATTTTACTTTTTTCATCAATACATAAAATTTCAAACTATTACATTAATACACATGCTTCATAATAGATTTATAATTCTATCAAAGGAATATAAAATTCTACTGTATTGTATTAAGTTACATTGATGTTTGAAATTAACAATTCAAAGTAGTGTTCAACTAGCATGAAACAAGAGTATCAATAATGAAAAGATGATAAATGTTAGGAAAAACAAGCCTAAGCTTGCTCACTAGTCAATCATGGTTACATCTTCATATTTGTCACCTTCTTCCTCATTTGGTTATCTTTCTCTGTATGCACCATACCTTTGGAACAATTGTATCATCTCCTCTTCATCAGATCCCAAGTGATATTTGAACACCAAGTTATGCCTATTTAGTACATCAATACATTTGGCCATTATTTGCTTATACTCTCTCAATTTTTTAGTTAGCTCAAGAATCTTTTTTTCTACAAAGATGAGTCTTTTGATAACCTCATAAGAGCAATGTTCCTCCTTGATGTACTTGTCAAAATATTGAATCAGGTATCAACTTCCATATCCCCATAAGTAGTTTTATGTTTATCAAATACCATCTATTCTACTATGCTATCTATGTTATCAATACTATTTCCTACCCATTCCTTATCAATTTCCAACTTTTCTTTAACCTGATTTACAACTTCGACCCTAATTTTGGAAAGATATCCCATTATATACTTGACTCCCTTTTTCTTCAGGTGGCACCATTCCCTCCCTTTCTAGAAAATCCTCATTAAGTTGGTTAACTATTTAGAGCTTGGGAAGGATCCTCCCAATAATATAATTCACTTTCACACTGCTCATGGATTTCATTAATGTCATTGTGTGTTTTGGTGAATTCTGAATACCTTTTTGTTGCCTTTTCAATGACCTTTATGCCTTTCTATGACAAGTCCTCCACCCATTTATCCATTTCTTCAACTTTCTTACTATCCTTTTATATTTTATCTAAAATTTTAGGGGTAATAATAGTGGTAACTTCTTGATTTTCTTCTATAGGACCTACTAATTTTTGTAAACATGAAGTCAGTGTTTTTATCATTCTTTTCAACTAATTTTTAGATATTTTATCTTCATCAACCTTTTGTAGCAGACCTTAAACTACCATTGACTTCTTGCTTCAATGATTCCCTGGTAGGCCTTCCCAATTAGATGTGTTTGATATCATAATCACTTATTGTAATATCATCCTTTTATTTTCCTTGGTGAGGAGTTGCAATTTCCAAGGTCTTGAATCCATGCTGGTCTATATGTGTTTTAGTAAGAATATTTTCTTTTTAAATTTTTTTTTGGGCTTCGGGAATGAAATACTAGTGATATCTAAAACTTCCTTTTGAGTAACTTCCTTCTCTCCTTCTTGAAGAAGTCCTCATAACCATCTAGTCATAGGGCATTCCCTTATTTTCTTCTTGTGGTGTGAGGTGTGGAGTCTTAGAATACAATACCAATTCTTTTGATGTTTCTTCCACCTTTACCATTTGATTTTCACTTTCCAATGTTACAATCCTTGACTACCTTTTGTCCTAGTTCTGAATATGAGGCCGAGTTATATCTTTTGACCTCTTGCCAATCACTACTTCATCTTGACCTCTATTGTTAGCAAAAACTTTAGGTTTATTTAATTCTTCCTTTGGACCTTCATTAGGAGTGGCCATTTTACTTGTATGTACATTCTCTGATGTTACACCTCTGAATATTGGCTAATTTCAAGAAGGCCCATGGGTGTGCGAGGCCTATACAAAGAAGGGCACGTAGGGTAAAGGCACACATGATAGGGTTTTAGAAGGGTTTAGTAGAATCTGAGGCACACACACAAGGAAAAGGAAAGGGTTTCAAAACTTATCCATATTTGGAGTTCAAGGAAGCACATGAGAAAAGCGTGACCTTACTGAGCATGTGGAGTTGATAAGGTGCTAACTTGACAACTCGATGGTCAAGGAAGGAATATTTCATGTAATGGAAGTATCCGAAAGAAATTATTACAGAAAGTGGAAAGCTTTGTTGGGAAGAAGCATGCTCCATTGAAGGACCACATGGATACTTGAAAAATGATCTATTACTTCAGGAAGGCATGGTGGTGGATGCTAAAGCTATATATAGAGATGCTTAGGTAGAAGAAAGGGGGACTGATTTTAAAGAAAGTGTGTGGTCATTGACATCACATGAAAAACAAAGAGGTGAAGCTCTGTAGAAATAGGGATGGGTTATAGGGATTCTCATTAGGAGGATATAAGAGAGATGACATATCTAGAGGGATGGGTCTATGAACATATTTGTAATCTAGAAAGCATAGTTTAGGATTTTGATGTATAAGTCTTATCTCGCATTAAGAAATTTGGTCTGTAATGACCTTGAGGAATGTAATGTGGTTATTGAATAGAGAGTAATATAAATGTATGGATTTCTTTTTATATACATTGTTCATGGGTATAAACCCTAGTACCTTTTCTTTATATTATCAGATATGTTATCTATTTGATATTTTCCTTGTTATATAAATGAATGCATGGTTCTTTCCCTTCTTGTATTTAAGCTTCTTTCAATAGGAGATGTATTCTCAAAAGACTCATATAACGGAGGGGCTTGACACTCGCATATGCCTTGGGTGAGCACCCAACACCCATTGGGTGATAAGCCGACATGCATAGGATTAGACTATTGATCTAAAGGGCATAAAAATGACTACATCTTGGTTCCATTCAGGGACCTCTTTTCAAAGTTGTTGTGAGAAATAAAATAAATCTTGGTTCCTAGGATGTGTGATGATAGAACATGTGACCTTAGAGAGTGTTGAAGCATAGTTTAGGAGCACGGAGGATGAGTTTACTCAAAGATTCAATACATGAATTGAGTTTGATACACGTAGATTGGTATAAGAGCACCTATACCATGAGCTATATGAAACTTTCTTCTATTGCTTTCTAGTAGAATTGTATGAATGGATTTCAACATATGCATATAGATCGAGCTGGTACTATAGATCATTCATATGGGCCAAAGATGATTACGGAAGTCTGTAGGATGCATATCTGATTTGGACGTGTGCTCTCGGTCACTAGTGGAAATGAGTCCTGACTAGTTATACTCTTTAATATGCCATTTCTACGTATTCTTTCCTAGATGTTGCTAAGTTTGAGTTTTTGAGGGAGCCCAGAGGATCATTTTTACATTCTATCCCTTTGGCTATGAAGATCTTGGTCATTACTCTAAGTTTAGAGGCATTTCCTATGGCTAGCTAAGCTTCTTTGAGCGTTGGGTGAGGAAGCTAGGGTGGAGGAAGATTTCAAACATTGTGGCTAAAAGGGAAAGGGAAGAGAGATGACTCAAGTATAGTGAAGCTTGTGATAGGGAGATGGCTAGACAATGTGAAGTTGTAGGTGTTCGGATATATGGAGGAAGAAGTTGTTGGAAGGAGTTGAAGTTCGCATACGGGATGTGGAAATTAATCCATCTGTCTACCCCATCTTGAAAAGAGTGGGAGAGAATCCCTTTCAGCTTCTGATGAGATTTTGTCACATGGAGAAAGGAGATCTATCGGTGTGCATATAAACCCATTTGGTGACCAACCCCTGGTGATTGGTTTTCTAGATCAAGGAAGAAGTATTGCTAATCCGGTTAGTATCGGTGGAAGTAACCGATCTACACCTAGGAGATATAATTTCTCATTTGGGACATTCATGGATGCATGCACAAATGATTCTCATATTGGAGGAATTTTTGGATAATTTCCAAATACACAAGGTTTAGGTATCACATCTAGAAGTGGCATAGAACACACAACCTGGCGGAAGACAATATCACAAAACATCAACTTGTAGTTCAGTGGGATGTTGGGGACACTAGGCGCAACCACTTTAGGCCATTTTCTGGCTACAAGAGGTGGATCTGGTGGTATAGGATCTCGGTGGTGAGTGGATCTAGAGGATCGAGTGGGTTAGGAGGGACAAGACACAGTGGGTCTAATGGATCAGTGGTGAAGGAAACACAAGAGGAAACTAAGGTTACCGGGTTAGGTGGACAAGGGCTTCGCCACCCCCTCAAGTATTTTTGAGATTTATTTACACCTACCGAATGCGAGAGGTATTGAGGATGCTTTGAAAAACATGTGAATAAGTGTGAATTGCTATGGTTCACAAAGGAAATCACTACCCCGGAGAGAAAGGAAATTTATTTTGCAACAATGTTGTAGGGTGCGTGCGTAACTTGTATCGTAAGTATGACCCCCACTAGATAGTCATGGACTACACTACGTTGAACAACACCTTCCTATCGAATTCCATATCCTTGAGTTCAAGCAAAAAAACATCAGTTCCCTGAAGGAAATTCAATAAGGAATGACAGAGAATGTGTGGGAATACGACACACGATTCAAAACTCTTTTATCAAAACTATCTTATGACATACACCCCTCTTAATATTCTCAATGGTTTTTTGGGGGATTGATAACACCATTTAGAAGGGAACTGTCACACAAGACTTTCACAGACCTATGCGAGGCCTTGGAAACTACCCTGCACACTAAGGCTATTGGGAGCGTTGACACCGTGTGAGCCCTTTACTAGATACTCAAATTATTGTAATGGCTAAGCAGTTTGAGAATCTATCTGCAAATTCAACACATGAGGTTCATAGTGGGCTTTGGTGCATATATTATGGAGTGGAGGGGCATGCAAAGGAAAATTTCCCTCGAGAGATATGTATGTGCCGTAACGATAGACTATTAGATTTGCCATAGGGATCATGATGTAAATATATGTCCTTTACTACGAGTGTGTAATCCACAAGAATATTTCTTGCTATTACAAGATTTATACCTCTACAACCCATGATACCAAGGATTGTAGGATGATTGAATAGATTCATGATGCTATTGATCTTGGTGTGTGCCAGACTAGCCTTGCAAGTAGTTCCAAGGATGATGATCGCCGCTATGAAGGGCACATAGATGGAGGAGCGCATGGAAGAGGATTTCACAAAGGATTTCATGGTCACAATAACCACAGGTGGAGGAAGAGGTGAGTTCTCATGAGGAACCTATTATAATTGTGGGTCTATAGAGCATTATAAGTGTGAGTGTCATGATCTATTGCAGTTCTCATGGTGTAGGAAGAAACATAAGTATGAGGAGTGCCTTGATTTGTTTGAGCACATGAGGCAACACCACCGAAAAGAAAAAGGTGCTGGGATGATAAGTATAAAGAAGGCTGACCCATAGTGGATTCCAAAAGTTGCGCATGAGTCAGGATTAGAACCTATACTAGTGACAACATGAGCAAAGGCTATGCACACAAGGGAGATGTCAAGGTAGAAATTGGTTGTTAGGGAAGAATTGGTACAAGAGAAGTATCTAGATCTTGCTCATTAGAAGGAAGTGTACCAAGATACCATGGATGTGATTCATGGATTACAAGGATAAATCCAGGTGTTTAAAGGTGTAGTCAAGGTAGTTAGAGAAAAGGAAGAATGCCAAGGCTCTGCGAAGGATCTGACGAGGTTAGGGAAGTATGTAAAATGCTAAGGTAGGAGAATATCATTCCCTTGCTATAGAATGGTTACGGAGAAGGTGTCTTGTCTTTGGGAGAGAGCACGAAAGGTAGGTTCTACATGAAAACCTTCCTCCTCACAACCTTGACTATAATAAAGATATTACATTGAATTCGATTGTTTATGGGTGGAATTTGAGTAATATCCTCATTGATACTGAGGAGTGGAGGTCAATGTTCTCACCTTAGATGCATGACATAAAATGGGAAGGCCCACATTATAACCATCTTTGAATGTGTTGTATATGGTGAACAAGACAAAGGAAATTACCATTTGAGTCTTGAAAGATGTGGTTATCACTATTCAAGGGGCCAAGTTCACTGGGGACTTTAAAGTCTTGGCACTTGCCAAGGTGGATAATTTCCCAGCATTACTTGGGCACCCTTGGTGTTATAAGACAAATGATGAGATGTGGTTTAACAAGGGTTATATAAGGTTGAAGAAAAAGGAAGAAAGGGTGATCATTCCTTTAACAGATGGGAAGTCAGTGCCCTATACTGAGCCCTTAGGAGAGGAAGTCCTCGACAAAATCTATGTGCTTTCCATCGAGACCACAAATAATTCATTCTTATAGAAGGAGTTATCCACTTTGAAGATGCTCAATCGATGAGTGATACAACTAGCATAATATGTGACAATTGGGTGCACAGGACTTATGAGTTGATTGGGTGATAATTGAGAGGATCTATAACAAGGGTGACGAAGGAACACTCAATCAAGTGCACTGGGAAGAAAGAAGCTACCAATTTACTCTGGAGGAGAAATCCCTGATGATTTCTTACAAGAAATGGAGGCTCAATGGAAAAATGAGGATAAAAGGAGAAGTATGCTCAGTTATAACTTTCTCGGGACCACAACACGTTGGTGTAAAACACATCGTGAGAGTCTCCTAGAGTGGTGCAAGGTAAGATTCACATTCTTTGTAAGATTCTCAGAAAGCAACACACCCCACTGTTATCCAAGACTACCATGGCAAAGAACCCACCTCTTCCCATATCCAAGCATGTGAGAAGGTCTGCATAGAGGGCATAGAAGATTTACCACCTTTGTTATGGGTGCATAAGTTATATTCCACCTTACAGGTTGTGCATGTGCATGGTATATTCACTTTGAGACATGCCATTAGACAGGGAATTGGCAGGAGTTAACGAATGATCTCATTCAAGCATTTGAGTATTAAAGTACAAAACCATTAGTGGATAAGGCATTGTAAGTTGTCAAGTTCCTTACAATGGGAGATAGTGTTATGGAAGAAGATAGGTTACTAGAGTTGTTGGGTGAACCTTGTTTGGAGGCACGCATCAATGAAGAAGAATCAGAAGAAATAATGCTTGAGCGCGCATGCATTGAAAAGGAAAAAGGAAAGATGGTCTATGTAGTAGATGGCGAAGAGATGGAAAGTTTGGATGTTAACCATTCCATAGCTATGCGCGAAGTCATAGATAATGATAATGAGCGAGTGCATGCTGTAGACACCTATAATTACGCCCAAGTAATTTAAATACTTAAATTGTGCTAATTATCCCTTTCTCACAAATTGATGACATATTGTCAAAAGCACTCTTCTTCTCTTCCATTGTCGTTAATTGATTACATTGCACTAATTAATTAAGTCACCTATCCAACACGTACCTAATTAACCCTTTGTTAATCAACACCTTCTATCTATTCTAAATAATAATAATTAATTAATTAGCCTCCCTTCTCATTAAATCAATAAATCACTATTTAATTGGTTTAATCCCTTCCTAATGGTCCAAATCACACTAAAATCCATCTAAAAGCTTATAAAAGCTTGCACATGTATTAATTAATCATCTTGATTAATTAATACACCCCCTTTATCCACATGAGCCACTTAAGGACAAACTAAACCCTCCTAAAGTTAACTCAACCCCATCTAAACCCCCCTTATCCATAACTAACTCTACATCTCCATTAGTCCCACATTCATGAGGATCTGTTGAATCCTTTATCATTTAAGCTATATAAACAACCCTCCCTCTACTTCTACACTTACACCTAAATCTCTCAAGAGACAAAAGAAAGCACATAGTTTCATACTAATAGCCTTTTGTCATTCTTGAGCCCTCCATCCTCCATTCTTGAAGAGCTAAGCCTCACACCCAAGCATCCATTGAAGGATCAAAGTAAGAAAATATAATTTTATTGCCATTGAACTACTTAGGTTCATTTTAATGTTAAATTAGGAAATTAAGGAGAATAGAGTTCATTAATTTACATTATGTTTTGATCATTTCAAATTTATAATGTTAAGGGTAGGACTTGATTATTTCTTCATCATGATGGTGCACATTTCTCATTTCTAGCTAGGTTAGGAAGATATTTTTTAGGTGGTAGTTTCTTGCTTTAAATTTAGCTAACTTGTAGAAATACTTGTACACATTTGGAAAACCCGGTGGGACACTTAGTCCCATGGCATTTTAGTTTAAGTTTTATTGTTTTGGCTAACTTTTGATATGCACATGTAGTAATTAATGTCCATTTTCTCAGAATTGTTTCTCATTTGATATGTGTAACCTCATGTTCATAGCCATAATTTTAATGGGTTATTGCCATTCTTAAGCTAACTTGTCAAAATTTGAGATATTGTGAGTTTTCTTGTGTTTACTTTGCCGTATTTTGGTTGCAGGTCTCTAAATACGAGGCATGTTTTTAGGGGTGCAGGCATGATTTTCGTGGCATAGGTGTAGTTTTCGAGTGCACGTCTCTCGGTGGTGCGGCGTACTTGTAAAACCTGTTACTCTATTTATCGACTCTGGAGCGGGCGTGCTAGCAGCCTTAGCACACATACTCTAACCAATGTGTAGGTGCACTAACCCAGCGCAGACATCATTTCATACTATACCTTCACTACATTCTAAAACCTGTCAGATCGGCACACATGCCCTAACCAGAGTGCACATGCTGTTTTAGTGGCACAAACACATTTTTCGGTAATGCGGTTATTTTGTCTATTTTTCTCAGAGTAGCACATACACTGTTTTTGTGGTGCACACACCTCTTTGGTGGCGTAGGCACTTGATAAATCCAAAAATTCCATAGAGTGGCACAGGTATTGTTTTAGTGGCACATATACTATTTTTGTGGCACACACACCTCTCGGGTGGCGTAGGTGCAATGTGTGCTAATTCAACGTTAAGTGGTGCATACGCCTTAACTAGTGCGTAGGTACTAAAAAGGGGCATAGGTGTCCTTTTGAATTTTTGAAATTAAGGTGTTGATGTGCTAACATTCTTGTAGGTTTATCTAATCATATATTTTTCTTTGCAACTATTTTTACATGTTTGTATTTGATTAGGTAATATTTTGCATTATTTACTTATAGGATTAAGGATCACGTATGCTCTTGCCCTACATCCCTTGGGGCGATCTTGGGAATTAGAAATGATTCTTAAGTCCTTTTGATGCTTTGAGGTTGTTAGGAGTATTTGAGTTGGAATTGGTTAATTTGGCATAGTTGAATTAAAGTGTTTTTCCATTTGATATCTTTTTGAAAGACAATCACGTATGCTCTTCTCTTGCGTCCTTGGATGATCTGGAGAATCAGAAATGATGCCTTCTCTTTTGATGGAAAACTACTAAACATCATCATACAGGACCAAAATTCCATCACTTGTCAAAGAACGGAGGAATCGAAACAAAAGTCAGAAAACTACTAATATAGTTGTTATACAGGTTGCCAAACGGTGTTCGAGCAAACCACATCTAATTAAAAAGATAAAATGAACAACATATTCAAAACACTGTATTGCAGGTTTCGAAAAGGGTATGTCCCTCTTCGCTCAATGGAACATAACCCTTTGGCATAACGCCTTAAGCTACAACAATGGGGGTGGTTCTAGGAACCCATGAGTAGTCCACACAAGAGGGAACCTTGTGGATGAAATGGGAAGTGCTCTGCACTACCTATCTGACTAGTAAATCCTTTGTGAGATAGAGCTACAAATTTTCCCTATGCGACCCTTTTAAGTACATAATTGGATGCATTTATTACCCACTATGCTTGAAGGGGGCAAAGAAGAGATACTCCCAAACTAGTCATTTCAATTTTTGGGTAAATCATCTTGCTTGTGGATAATCTTTGTAGCACCTAGGACGAGAGAACCACCTAGGAAGATATACTTTGGCCAGGAGCCCACTTTGACCATTCTAAAAATAGTGTTGAGTTGTGAACCATATTTTCATTGTGAAACATGTGACGTGTTACTTTTGCCTAGTTTTTTTACTTGCTTTAGGGTGAGGTGAAATTATGCCGAAGTGAAGCCAACATTTTTCATCCTTTTTGATTTGCTTCCTTCAAATTATTTTGAAACTTTGTTGATTAGAAGAGGGGTGACTACCTTTGTGTTACCAATCTACTATTTCTATCACTTTTATGTCCATTTACGACCATCCATGTTTGTGGCTGGGTAAGTTAAATGTCTAAGGTGTGCGGAGGCATGTTCACGTTATTAGTAGCCATTGCGATCTTGATACCCATGTCAAGATCATCATTGTAGATTAGGTGTGGTTCATCACCGCAGACTTCCTCGAAGAGTTAGCTTGTTTGTATTGTATCACTACAATTTTGATATTTATGTCTTGTTTCTTGTAAACGTGACATAAATATCTATATTATAAGGTTATCTTTGCACACATTTTTAACTATTCCTAGCTATACTTTGATATTTTTAGTTTGATTCCATTATTACCTTGATTTTAAAGAGTGCTAGGTGTTACCATTTGTTCGTGTTATATCAGTAACACCTTGATATTAATACTTCACTTTCTACAAAGTGGGTTAACATATCTTGGTGATATTGTTGTGTCATTCACGAATTGTAATTGGCACTTTTTGAAATATACGTCTTAATTGAGTTTGAGCTCACTCATCATATATCTTGATTGGGAGGTCACATTGACTTCTTGGATTTACTTACATTTTGTTCATCTGTTGAACTTGGCATAAGTGAAGACATCTTGTTAATCATCTTGCGATGCAAAACTACTTTTTGAAACGTAGTCTAGGAGGTACTTCATTTAAACAAGTTTCGATACCAAATGCTTATGTCACTGGTGATTACTCACTCTATTTGGTATTCTCACATTGTTGATTTATTCATACTCTTAACAAATACATCTTGCATTTCACTTAGGGGTGGTCACTAAGCTTTGAACACATTTACAACTTACCCTAGTGAGACTATCATGAAAACATGGCTCCTAAAACATGTCTAGGATTAAAGAAACAAACATATGAGGAACAACAAGCACAAGCTTGGGAAACCTATAACAGACAAGGGTCAAACCCCTTCATTGGACATGATCTAGGACCACTGTTTTCTACAAAAAAGGAAACCGAAGAGATGGTCGATCATAGTGGAAATGAAGTAGAATCTCCATGCGTAGAACTCGATTTTGACCCTACTTTACTAGATGAGTTTCTTCTCAGAAACAAAGATAGAGTGTTGAAGCGGGTCATAGAATTAGGGGCCAAATTTCCCACCGAGAATGCAACAATACTACCTATAAATGACGATATTACTGAGGAAGAATGTCCCCTTATCAATATGGAAGATATTTTAACACACAAACATGCTTCCACTTCTTATGTAGGAAATGATAAAGTGGTGGGGCATAGAATACCCTTTATCAAAGTACCATGAAGAAACAAGATAGAACATGAGACAGGTGAAGAACCTCCACAATACAAGGAGGAGGAACCTTTAGAAGAAGATGCCACAATCTAATAACAAATCAGTAACCTAAGCCGACAACTAGCTTTGCTTACTTCCCATGTACAAAAAGACGCAAAAATAATGTTCAAAAGTTGAGGCCTAAGTTTAATATCAATGAAATCCATCAAGAAAACCAAGGAGAAGAAGAAACAAGGTATCATTGTGTTTACATCCTGCTTCTACCACTAAAGAACAATTTCTTGCACAAGAAGTGCGATCTATAAAATCGACGCTCACAAGCTTATAAGAGAGAAATATATGGAGCATTAGGAAATATCAATACGAAGAATTATGCCCCTATCCATTTGACAAGATAATGACCCTTCAACCCTTTCCAAAGAAATTTGATATGCCAAAGTTAGACAAATATAAAGGAAAGGTGATCCACAGATCATGTTAAAGATTTCTACATGGCATGTCAAGAGGTGTCTTATAGTGACAATTACCTTATCATACATTTTCCTAAGAGTCTCAAATGTCAATCCTTGGAGTGGTTTACACGCTTACCACGAGGATCAATTTTCACCTAGCTAGAATTGGTAGAAATATTCGTGCGTCACTTCTCGTATAACATAGAGAGTGATGTCACCATGGTAGACTTATGTGGTGCCAAGTAACACCCTAATGATACTTTCACTAGCTTCCTCCAATGGTGGAGAGGGATAGCTAGTCGCTTCCCTTGCACTTTCCCTAAAAAATAGTTGGTTAGTATTTTCATTCCCAATCTCAACCTGGATATAGATTTCCACCTCTAAATGCATTGTGTTTGTACTTTTGAGGTGTAACACCCTGAATTGTTGTTACTTCCTCCTGAGCATACAAGTGTTGATATGTGATTTCTTTGTAAAAAGGATGTGTTCCTTTGATTGAGAAGTCGTGCTTGATATGTACTATATCTTCTTTGCAGATTGCAGATCTTTGGAGTCGGAATATGATTGGACTCTTTTATTTCTTTCATTTCACGCCTGAGTTTAATCTGATCCTGGAATGAATTATGGAGTTATCCATCTATAAGACCTAGCCTTGGATCAGTGGAATTGATCCAAGTATTGCTTTAAGTTTGTTCATGATGAATTAAAATTACAGACCTTGAGCAGGTTGCAAGGTCTGGATGCATTGAGTAAGCTAGTCCAGAGTATAACTCAGGTTGATCATGTGAAATGGATTGGTTCCCGATATCGAAGTATATTTGGAAGGTCTTGATCGCATACCGGTAATAATTGCAGCAGCCTAATGGCGTGACAGGGAGTGAACCCTATTCGAGAATGTATGTAGTAGGTTCTTTTACGAGCATATGAAATGTTAGACCTAACTGGAATTATTAATGTTAGTAACCTAAAACTAAACCTAACCTAGGGGTTAGATTAGTGTAAATCTAACCTAGACCTAGGCTAAGAGCTAATGTTCTAAGTTAGCATCTATGTTCTAAGAGGTTAGACTAGGTGTTATCCTAAATCCTAACCTAAGTTACTAACGTAACTATTGAGCAAGGATTAAGGGGGGACCTATGGAGGGGTGCGAACCATGGGCGGCAGTTTCTATGTTATTAAATGCGTGGATAAGCATGAGGGGCAGGTAATTAGTGGAAGTTTTAAAACGGCTAACTTGAGCCGACGTGGCAGGTTGCCAAAGTTGGAAATAGTCTTTGGTATGCATTTTTCCATCGCCAACTATGGCGGTCAATGGCAGTGGAGATTGAGCTGGAAAATGGGAGTAAATGCCATTTATGGACTCGGTCTTCGAGCTCGATTTCATGGGGAAGCATGCAAAATGGAAAGTTAATAGTTTATTGGGTTTTACATGCGCTCCGGTTTTCCTTCTGTCTATTCACTGGTTCTTCGCACCAGTCTTCTTGGTGTTGCATGGCAAGTATGAGTGTAACTAGCTCTTTCCTCTGGCAAGGAAAATATATAAGTCATGGAAATAGCAAATTTTTGTTGGTGGCTCTAACTTGGAAAAGAAGGAGAAGGTTCGAGCTCTTTCAGTGGTCTGCTTCGAAATTTTAAGCAAATATCCAGGCATGTTAGGCCCTAACCTTTAAAAATCTTGCTTTCTTTCAAGTGATTTCATTAGAACAACTCTGTTCAAATGATTTATGGGTTTAGATGATTTTATGGTAGCTACGGGTGATTTTGTTACTGTATCTTCTTGCTGTTTGATTTTTCAAGCTTAACCCTTGATGGGTGTGTGTTGTATTTTGAACTATTGCTCCATTTTATTGTGTTTTACATTCCGGCGTAAGTCTGTGAAACGTATGCTTGAAGGGTACTTATCCTGCTCTGTGAGAACCCGTGCATGTTTCCCTTGCTGGGTTCAGGCTACAGTAGAAGCTTGTTGTTGATACTTGTTGATTGAGGCTTGTTGTTGATTCTTGTCGGAAAAGATACTGATGAACATTTTGTTCAGTTAATTGGACTTCTTTGTAACTTCTGTCTAGGTTATTAAGGTAGTGGTTACTGAATCTTATTGGGTTTCGCTTTGCTATTTAAAGTTATTTGTGAATGGATAACTTGCTGTGTTACAGTGCTTCATTGCGACCGTGCTGAAGTTGTTTTTCACTTGCATTGTGGTTATGGGATGCAACCCGTTGATAGAATGCAATATATATATTGTACTCGAAACGACTCTGTAGAATCCATTGAATGATTCGTGTATTTTGGACCTCTGTTGAAGCTATATGTATATATATTTGAGTATTGGTAATTTGATTTTGTTGGAGTCCTGAAGGAGTAACAGGTATACGACCTATGTTATTTTGTATGAATTTTTGGTACAGACTCTTGAGTGTACTCTATGTTTCCTTTCTGTGCAAACTTGTGCGAAAAATATTGATGAGGCTCAGTTGGTTTCCTTGTTGCGAAATCAGTAGTTAGCTTTTGTTTATGCCTGATTTTAAATGTTTACCATTGATTGGCACAGTTGGAATCATTTACTATTGTTTATCTTGTTACTGTTGTTAGGATTCAGTTGAATCCTTGAAAGGTAACCAGTGTATTTACCTCAAATTAAGCCTGATTTGGTACACTGTTGTTTTTGTCACTGTTGGAGTTTCTTGAGTATGGATAGATATCATGTGTCCTGGCTCTGTTGAAGTGAGTCGCGAATACCATACTTTAAACTCTGAATGCGTCCAGATGAGAATAGATATGTTATGTTTCCTTTCTATTTATTCCAGTTAGAGGAGGCTGTGCATGTTGCGGGAATTCTGTGTGATTATCTCGGCATAGTCTTAGGGAAACATCAAATGCTTAATGTCAAGGAGTCTATTGTTGATTTCGATAAAATAGAAGATCTTTGATTTTCGACCTTGGGTCGAAAAGCCTTACTGTGTTTATTAGGGACTAGAAGGGGGCTGAAGGTTGTTGTGAGGGATTGCAGTCGTGTTTTTGTATACTGTAGTATGACTATCCTGCCTTGAGCTTGACTGAACTTAGAAACCGACGACTGTACCTCGACAGGCGATGTGGTGAATATCTTCTTGTTTGCCACTTCATGTGGAAGGTCTTGTGGAGTCTGTTTGGTAGATAGCCATCACTGTTGGCGTGATAGCTACTTTACAGAAGTTTTTTTATATTTGATTTTATCAAAACAGTGGTTCTTCTTGTGGCTCGTCTGACTTCTTCGTAGGCATGTAAGGTGAATGCTTTCCATTGGAGGAGATGGTACAGTCATGAACTTGTTGAAGGGAAATATGAATGACTTGTCTTCTTTCTATTATGTTATGAAAATATATGTCGATATTTTATCTAACCTGTTGAACTGTTTTTAATATATAGATGGAATCATGATTTGTTATGATATTCCTTTTACTGTTGAATGAATTGATCTGTCTGAAGTTTGCTGTTTTGGGATTCAGATGGATAGATGATTTGGATACTTTCGTTCTTCTTGATTTCTAATATTTTGATGAAATATTTGGGAAGTATTTAGGACTATTCTGTAACGATAATAGAGTTACCCGTTTGTAGTCATTTTTGTATTACAAAAGCATAGTCTGAAACATGTATACTTGTTTGGTGAAATGATCTCATTTAAACAGGTTGTTTAATGAAAATAGTTGGTGGATTGCAATTGTTTTAAGAGTTAGTGCTTATCATGCTCAGTTCATCGAACTGACCCATGTTGACAAATTTTGCAGATGGTCGCCGTAAGTGGTAAAAGCATGCAGATCTGAAAGGATGTTCAGATTGTTTAACTTGGTTTATGATGAATTCAGTTTGATTTTCTTTAAATATACTATAAGAGGAAAGATGTTCTTC